>CM062294.1:153839516-154163185 GCA_031216915.1 Pictodentalium vernedei
ATGCACAACTTTATAAGTACTGTTGTAGCAATGTAACCAGTGGAGACTCGCACTCCACTTTACAAGTACCGTTGTAGCAATGTAACCTTTGGAATCCCACGCTCCACTTTACAAGTACTGTTGTAGCAATGTAACCAGTGGAATCCCATGCTCCACTTTATAAGTACTGTTGTAGCAATGTAACCTGTGGAGTCCCACAATCCACTTTTTAAGTACTGTTGTAGCAATGTAACCAGTGGAATCCCACACACCACTTTATAAGTACTGTTGCAGCAATGTAACCTGTGGAATCCCATGCACAACTTTATAAGTACTGTTGTAGCAATGTAACCAGTGGAGTCTCGCACTCCACTTTATAAGTACTGTTGTAGCAATGTAACCTGTGAAGTCCCACAATCCACTCTATAAGTACTATTGTAGCAATGTAACCTGTGGAATCCCACACACAACTTTATAAGTACTGTTGTACTTATGTAATGTAACCTGTGGAATCCCATGCACAACTTTATAAGTACTGTTGTAGCAATGTAACCAGTGGAGTCTTGCTCTCCACTTTATAAGTACTGTTGTAGCAATGTAACCAGTGGAGTCTCGCTCTGCACTCTATAAGTACTGTTGTAGCAAGGTAACCTGTGGTGTCCCACATTCCACTTTATAAGTACTGTTGTAGCAATTTAACCTGTGGAGTCTCGCACTCCAATTTATAAATACTGTTGTAGCAATGTAACCTGTGGAATCCCACGCTCCATTTTATAAGTACTGTTGTAGTAATGTAACCTGTGCAATCTAATGCTTCACTTTATAAGTACTGTTGTAGCAATGTAACTTGTGAAATCCCACGTTCCACTTTATAAGTATTTTTGTAGCAATGTAACCTGAGAAATCCCATGCTTCACTTTATAAGTACTGTTGTGGCAAAGTAACTTGTGGAATCCCACGCTCTACTTTATAAGTACTCTTGTAGCAATGTAACTTGTGGAATCCCAAGCTCTACTTTGTAAGTACTGTTAGCAATGTAACCTGTGGAGTTCCACACTCCACTTATAAGTATTGTTGTAGCAATGTAACTGGAGAAATCTGTGGAATCCCATGCTCCACTCTGTAAGTACTACTGTAGCAATGTAACATGTGGAATCCCAGGCTCCACTCTATAAGTACTGTTGTAGCAATGTAACCAGTGGAATCCCAGGCTCCACTTTAGAAGTACAATGTACTGTTGTAGCAATGTAACATGTGGAATCCCAGGCTCCACTCGAGTTGTTTTCCAGAAATATTATTTTATTATCAGTTCTAATACAAATATGGTAGCAGCCTTTCAGGAACCATTGGTGCCTGCTGTAAACACTGTGAGTTGACTGCATATACTTTTCCTGTTCTACACATCACAACCTTCATTTTGATGTAAAATTTGTATATATTTAATTTGTATTTATGGAACATCAGAAGGGGGAATTTCAAAGTAAACAAATTTCTCTTGGTCTTAGTTAAATTGCACCTTAATGTGCTACATGTATATAAGTAAGAGAAATTTGTTTACTTTGAAATTCCCACCTGCAATCTGCCTCATTATTTGATTTTAGATGGCATTGTTTATCGATGTTTTTTGGGTCCTGATGACCTTTGACCAAAATGTAAACAAACCATAAACAAAACAAAGCCGACTCAGCTGAGTTTTGGAATGTACCCCTCACACAGCTATGTTGTTGCATTTTGAAGAATTTTGATTTCCTAGCTTTGTTCTTGGATATCTGAAGCACACTTGGCCTTAAGGTACTATTTTAGTAAGGGAAATTCGTTTACTTTGAAATTCCCACATCTGATATTCCTTCAATTCAAATTAAATATCAAGGTATTTTTTGTTTTTAAAACTTTGATTAGATTAGCAGTTTTTATTCCTGTCCTGGAAAATTGATTAGCAATTTCAACTTCAGCCTCCCCCCACCCCCCCAAATTTCCCAATTTCTATCACATACTACACTGTTTGGTTATTCATGTCCGAGCTCACACTCTATCATAATCCCATCCCTAACTTTACAAATGTGAGTTACCAAGTGGCCCCTCTGAGTCTAAACACACCCTTCTACATGTACTTTTCAGTTTTCGAATAAAGATGATTTTAGTCAGAGGAACTGGTAATTACAATGATAATAGGTAAGTAGTCATCTGATGATCGCGACAACTAACCTTACCAAATACATGAAAAGCTAGAGTACCCTGCTCCTGTGGCTTGGCAATGAAAAATAAACACATCAGTGATTGAAACATGCTCTTGCAGTTCATGTTTCGACTTCCACTTTGCAATTTTCAAATCGATCTACCCGAACGAAAAAAGTTGTGAAGATGATTATGAAGTGGTGCACATCAAGGGAGCTAATTTATAGGCACCAACATCATACAAAACACTGGTGGAGTTTTGTCAACGAATTTGAAAACACTCGTAAAATGGTGGTTAAATTTATCATTTCGAATGACCAAATAAACTGGTGTATTGTTACATTGTTTATCTGTAGTTTTACCATTTTTGAATTGAAATATTGGATGAGCACATAAATTTTTAATCGCACAATGCGAACCAAATTTTGGAGATTGTATCGCACATGGGAGATCTTGCTTTGCAAACTGCGATGCGAACCCGAAGAAAAAAAACTCTGAATATACACAAATTATACATCAAAATGAAGGTTGAGAAATATAGAACACGAAAAATATATGCGGTCAACTGACCGAGTTGACAGCAGGCACCAATGGTTACTGGAAGTCTGCTACCATATTTGTACCTAACTGATAAAAAAATAAAATTTCACGAGAACTTGTGGCCAAGTGTGCTTCAGATATCCAAGAACAAAGCTAGTTAATCAAAATTCTTCAAAAAGCAGTGACATAGCTGGGTGGGGGTACATTCCAAAACTCTTGGCTTTGTTTTGTTTTTGGTTTGTTTACATTTTGGTCAAAGGTCATCGGAGCCGAAAAATCATTGATAAACAATGCCGTCTGAAATCAAATAATGAGACAGATCGCCTTCACACGACACACTATTACTTTATGGAGACTGTACATTTGCCATATTATTTTCAAGGTATCATTGTTTTTTTCAATGAAAATTTGTGGTATCCGGTTCTAAGCGCTTCTCTGTCGGCCATGGAACCCATCTTCAATAAAAATACAGATGGTGTTGTCCTTTCCACAAATGCAGTCCTGTCGCTGCATTTTAAAGTGTTTTAAATGCCTAGCTTTGTTCTTGGATATTTGATATTATTTCTGGTTAGTGATTAACTGATGTTTGGCATTCGCATCTGACATCGACCAATTTTAAGCCATCAACCAATTTTAAGCCATCGGTTGTCAATCAATATTAGTATTTGAACATCGGTTCGTGCTGATGGTTACATGGAACACCACTGGATCAAAATTGTTCATATTTATGATTGATTCACGACCTAATACAAGCAGTAACAAACTTAATAAGTTCCCACAATGATTGGCAGTAGAACTGAAATGATTTGTCGATTATTCAACATTCATAATATCCCACTCTTAGTAAAAGTTACACCGACACTGACAGCATCCCACCAGTACTGTGAATTGCTATTTCAACATCTTATATCACTGTCAGTTTATCTGTAAACAATCTAGTTATCCACTTCTTCTTTAATCACTGTCAACACAAAGTGGACAATAACAAATTAACATAAAATACACTCATCAGCTGATTGCTTTCACAGTCGGAGTATAACTTCAATGTTCTGCTTGTTATTTATTTATGTAAACAATCTAAAATTAGTGCGTGGCCATTTTGTGCATGGACTTCTGGGATTGGTTATCATTTGTGAAACATTATATGTTTCCATTCGGGATTTTTTGGCATTAACATGTGAATACAAATCTACAAAACTGAGTGAATTGCAGTGTTAGAAGCTATTTGAAAACACAGCCGTTATAAATGTATTTTCATTCGTTGATTTCTGCACCACAATGAAAGCAATCTGAATTACTGTACACAAAAAGGACCGACTTTTGTTTTGACCTGTATATCCAGTGGGTTTTGAATTGAAAATTTGAATTAGAACATAAAATCAGTAATTAAATCAAGTAAACATAAATATACGTTATTTAATCGCCCTTTGATATATTTTACTCAATTTCATCCTGAAACTAAATTTAAATGGAGGTGGAATATAAAATAGTGTGAGCATAAGTCAAGTATTTTCGCATTGATCAAAAACACAGCAATGTTAACATGTTTCGGCTAATGTCATATTTTTATAATGATACATACAGTGACTCGCTCTTGAGGTCAAAAAACGTATCAACCTTAGTGTACTATAAAATTAACCCTATTCTATGTGTTCTTGAACATACTACTCATTTTGGTTGTGACTTCTGACACTGGCACTCACAATTGGCCGATTGTGTATTCTCAACTAATCAGCAAGCAGATGACGGTTGCAAATCCTTATCGGTTAATCACTATTTCTCATAAGAATATGGTAGCAGACTTCCAGGAACCACTGGTGCCTGCTGTCAACTCTGCTTATTCTCTGAATGCCGGCATGCCAGGCTTGGCAATTTCAGGAGAGCGATTTTTTAGCTCTCCTTACTGCCCTCCTGAAAGAATTAAGGAGAGCGAAAAGTTAAAAAATTTATAGTAATTTATATATTTTTTATACTTACCAATGACCCAGACTTAGCTGGTGCTAACTCTAACAAAACCAGGGCCAAACACAAATTTTGCCCCCCAATCCCCAAAATTTGCATCCAAAACAAAAAGAAATCATGTCCTAAAGGACCTCCATACTACGCCTCTACTGCGCATGCGCAGTGACGCAGACGTCCCGAAATTGGCGCCAATTATCATTCTTACTGGCAGTGCCTGGTCAGCGCTATGTACTCAGCGGGGAGGCAAGAGTTCCCAACTCCAGGGAGGGCCATCCCCGTCTGGGTCATTGGTAAGTATAAAAAATATATAAATTACTATAAATTTTTTAACATTTTTATACTGTACCAATGACCCAGACTTAGCTGAATAGTAAACAGGCTGGAGGGCCTAGGACATAGAGGAAAATCCAATAAGCTCAACTATATAGTAAAGAGGTAACCCCTTAAGGAGAAAAGGAGTATTAGGCTTTACATGTATCTTTCTTATTTAATATTAAATTAGAAAGATACACTACCCTTAATAATTGAGCACAATAACATTCATGTTCTCTATTAACATCCAGTATAACCCTTATACTAATTATTTTTAAAGCAAGCCAATAAATAAAGTAGTCCAGAGAATTGAGACTCTTTATAGTCATTTAAAAGTGTCTGAGTATTGTATATTAAAGCCCGTTTGACACTTGACATATACAAATGCTTCACACCGAGCTACACTTTAAAAATAAGACATGAATGAATTTAAACATTAATATTACACTTTAAAACCATCCCGGAAGCGACTCAGAAATACTGACTTGGAGGAGGCTTTCCCTTGCTTTTCACTATAAAGCAGGTGACCTAAGGGAACACCCGCCCCCCCCCCCCCCCCCTTCCCCTTGCCCTGGGTCAAATAGCCCAGAGTGAAGAGGGCAGCCGGACGGAGTCACTGCCGGAACAGAAAGCCTGCATAACTATAGTTGCAACTGTTTAGTGGACGACATTCTGAGCAACAGATAACGGACCTAAACAATGCAGGTCTCCAGAAATGGACTCAATATTTCTGAGATAAAAATTCGTAAATGTGGATGGCTGAGACCAATAAGCAGCCTTCATTAAATCTGTAATAGCAACACTATTAGCATAAGCCCAGGAAGTAGAAAGAGCTCTTACTTCATGAGCAGAAATCTTAAGCACAGACTGCTGAGAAGAAGATAAATCTTCATAAGCAGTACGGATAGTTAACTGAATCCATCTAGCAATAGAATAGACTGAAATGTCCTTTCTATTAGGCATCAAAGACAGAAAGAAACGTTTCCGTCCCTTTCTGATAAACTGAGATCTCTGTTTATAGATACGTAGTGCTCTAACAGGACAGAGTAAAGGCCTACGCCCGTCTGAAGATGGAAGAGCCTTAATAACAATAGGTTCCGGATATTTATTAGGAGCCTGATTCTTAGCTAAAAAACCCACATTAGTAGTGAAGGTGATAGTGTTCCGAACACTACGATAATGAGAATCATCCACCGATAGTGCATGAAGCTCACTGACTCTTCTGGCAGAAGAGAAAGCTAAGAGAAAAGCTGTCTTATAAGATAAGAATTTGAAATCTACTGTCCCAAGAGGTTCAACTGGCTTTTCCTTCAATTTAAGGAGAACCCAAGCTAAATTCCACTTAGGAATTAATCTAAGAGTTCTGGGTCTATTTATCGAAAAGTTTCTAACCAACTTCGATAAGTTAAAAAATTTATAGTAATTTATATATTTTTTATACTTACCAATGACCCAGACTTAGCTGGTGCTAACTCCAACAAAACCAGGGCCAAACACAAATTTTGCCCCCCAATCCCCAAAATTTGCATCCAAAACAAAAAGAAATCATGTCCTAAAGGACCTCCATAGTACGCCTCTACTGCGCATGCGCAGTGACGCAGTCGTCCCGAAATTGGCGCCAATTATCATTCTTACTGGCAGTGCCTGGTCAGCGCTATGTACTCAGCGGGGAGGCAAGAGTTCCCAACTCCAGGGAGGGCCATCCCCGTCTGGGTCATTGGTAAGTATAAAAAATATATAAATTACTATAAATTTTTTAACATTTTTATACTGTACCAATGACCCAGACTTAGCTGAATAGTAAACAGGCTGGAGGGCCTAGGACATAGAGGAAAATCCAATAAGCTCAACTATATAGTAAAGAGGTAACCCCTTAAGGAGAAAAGGAGTATTAGGCTTTACATGTATCTTTCTTATTTAATATTAAATTAGAAAGATACACTACCCTTAATAATTGAGCACAATAACATACATGTTCTCTATTAACATCCAGTATAACCCTTATACTAATTATTTTTAAAGCAAACCAATAAATAAAGTAGTCCAGAGAATTGAGACTCTTTATAATCATTTAAAAGTGTCCGAGTATTGTATATTAAAGCCCGTTTGACACTTGACATATACAAATGCTTCACACCGAGCTACACTTTAAAAATAAGACATGAATGAATTTAAACATTAATATTACACTTTAAAACCATCCCGGAAGCGACTCAGAAATACTGACTTGGAGGAGGCTTTCCCTTGCTTTTCACTATAAAGCAGGTGACCTAAGGGAACACCCGCCCCCCCCCCCCCCCTTCCCCTTGCCCTGGGTCAAATAGCCCAGAGTGAAGAGGGCAGCCGGACGGAGTCACTGCCGGAACAGAAAGCCTGCATAACTATAGTTGCAACTGTTTAGTGGACGACATTCTGAGCAACAGATAACGGACCTAAACAATGCAGGTCTCCAGAAATGGACTCAATATTTCTGAGATAAAAATTCGTAAATGTGGATGGCTGAGACCAATAAGCAGCCTTCATTAAATCTGTAATAGCAACACTATTAGCATAAGCCCAGGAAGTAGAAAGAGCTCTTACTTCATGAGCAGAAATCTTAAGCACAGACTGCTGAGAAGAAGATAAATCTTCATAAGCAGTACGGATAGTTAACTGAATCCATCTAGCAATAGAATAGACTGAAATGTCCTTTCTATTAGGCATCAAAGACAGAAAGAAACGTTTCCGTCCCTTTCTGATAAACTGAGATCTCTGTTTATAGATACGTAGTGCTCTAACAGGACAGAGTAAAGGCCTACGCCCGTCTGAAGATGGAAGAGCCTTAATAACAATAGGTTCCGGATATTTATTAGGAGCCTGATTCTTAGCTAAAAAACCCACATTAGTAGTGAAGGTGATAGTGTTCCGAACACTACGATAATGAGAATCATCCACCGATAGTGCATGAAGCTCACTGACTCTTCTGGCAGAAGAGAAAGCTAAGAGAAAAGCTGTCTTATAAGATAAGAATTTGAAATCTACTGTCCCAAGAGGTTCAACTGGCTTTTCCTTCAATTTAAGGAGAACCCAAGCTAAATTCCACTTAGGAATTAATCTAAGAGTTCTGGGTCTATTTATCGAAAAGTTTCTAACCAACTTCGATAAGTTAAAAAATTTATAGTAATTTATATATTTTTTATACTTACCAATGACCCAGACTTAGCTGGTGCTAACTCCAACAAAACCAGGGCCAAACACAAATTTTGCCCCCCAATCCCCAAAATTTGCATCCAAAACAAAAAGAAATCATGTCCTAAAGGACCTCCATAGTACGCCTCTACTGCGCATGCGCAGTGACGCAGTCGTCCCGAAATTGGCGCCAATTATCATTCTTACTGGCAGTGCCTGGTCAGCGCTATGTACTCAGCGGGGAGGCAAGAGTTCCCAACTCCAGGGAGGGCCATCCCCGTCTGGGTCATTGGTAAGTATAAAAAATATATAAATTACTATAAATTTTTTAACATTTTTATACTGTACCAATGACCCAGACTTAGCTGAATAGTAAACAGGCTGGAGGGCCTAGGACATAGAGGAAAATCCAATAAGCTCAACTATATAGTAAAGAGGTAACCCCTTAAGGAGAAAAGGAGTATTAGGCTTTACATGTATCTTTCTTATTTAATATTAAATTAGAAAGATACACTACCCTTAATAATTGAGCACAATAACATACATGTTCTCTATTAACATCCAGTATAACCCTTATACTAATTATTTTTAAAGCAAACCAATAAATAAAGTAGTCCAGAGAATTGAGACTCTTTATAATCATTTAAAAGTGTCCGAGTATTGTATATTAAAGCCCGTTTGACACTTGACATATACAAATGCTTCACACCGAGCTACACTTTAAAAATAAGACATGAATGAAATTAAACATTAATATTACACTTTAAAACCATCCCGGAAGCGACTCAGAAATACTGACTTGGAGGAGGCATTCCCTTGCTTTTCACTATAAAGCAGGTGACCTAAGGGAACACCCGCCCCCCCCCCCCCCCTTCCCCTTGCCCTGGGTCAAATAGCCCAGAGCGAAGAGGGCAGCCGGACGGAGTCACTGCCGGAACAGAAAGCCTGCATAACTATAGTTGCAACTGTTTAGTGGACGACATTCTGAGCAACAGATAACGGACCTAAACAATGCAGGTCTCCAGAAATGGACTCAATATTTCTGAGATAAAAATTCGTAAATGTGGATGGCTGAGACCAATAAGCAGCCTTCATTAAATCTGTAATAGCAACACTATTAGCATAAGCCCAGGAAGTAGAAAGAGCTCTTACTTCATGAGCAGAAATCTTAAGCACAGACTGCTGAGAAGAAGATAAATCTTCATAAGCAGTACGGATAGTTAACTGAATCCATCTAGCAATAGAATGGACTGAAATGTCCTTTCTATTAGGCATCAAAGACAGAAAGAAACGTTTCCGTCCCTTTCTGATAAACTGAGATCTCTGTTTATAGATACGTAGTGCTCTAACAGGACAGAGTAAAGGCCTACGCCCGTCTGAAGACGGAAGAGCCTTAATAACAATAGGTTCCGGATATTTATTAGGAGCCTGATTCTTAGCTAAAAAACCCACATTAGTAGTGAAGGTGATAGTGTTCCCAACACTACGATAATGAGAATCATCCACCGATAGTGCATGAAGCTCACTGACTCTTCTGGCAGAAGAGAAAGCTAAGAGAAAAGCTGTCTTATAAGATAAGAATTTGAAATCTACTGTCCCAAGAGGTTCAAATGGCTTTTCCTTCAATTTAAGGAGAACCCAAGCTAAATTCCACTTAGGAATTAATCTAAGAGTTCTGGGTCTATTTATCGAAAAGTTTCTAACCAATTTCGATAAAGAGACATTAGATCCAATTTGTAAACTATCATGATGTGCATAGGTATCAGATAACATAGATCTATAACCCTTTATAGTAACAGGCTGCAGTTTGATTTCGTCAAACAAGTATACTAGAAAGTTTGCAATGTCTGGTATAGAGGGATCAAATATATCTACAGAATGATCCCTACACCAACGACGAAAAACCTTCCACTTAGCCGCATAGTTTAGCGAAGAGGAGGTCCTCCTACAGTTAGAAATCGCGTCCACTGCTCGTCCTGTAAAGTGCTTGCCATGCAAGAAGGACAGCACAACGGAAAAACGTGAAGGTTGAGACCTTGCGGGTTGTGATGGAGTTGGCGCGATTTCCCCTGCGAAAGAAGATCCTCTCGTGGAGGAAGCTTCCGCGGTAGGTCCCACAACAGACAACTGAGTAGATTTATCCACGGTCTCTGTGGCGACAGAGATTCTACCAACAGAATCTTGCATTGAGATTGTTTTATCTTTAGCAATACTTGTTGAATTAACGGCGCTGGAGGATACGCATATCCTATCATTCCGTCCCAAGGGATGTGTCGCAAATAAGTCTATCATTGGCCGTTCCCATTGGTAGCAAATCTGATTGAATACTTGTTTGTTGAGAGTCCACTCCGACGGCAACAAGCGACCCTTTCGTGAAAGGGAGTCTGCTAGCACGTTCAGACGACCCGGTATGTGACGGACCGAAAGAAGAACGTGATGTTCTAACGCAAACAGAAGGATTCTTTCCGTTAGATTGAACAACGGAACTGAATGAGTGCCTCCCTGATTCCGTATATACGCCACTACTGTCGTATTGTCGGATAGGATTTGGACATGAGCATCGTGAATAATGTCCATCCAGTGATGTAACGCAAGCCAAATTGACATCATTTCCTTGATGTTTATGTGCTTGCACAGGAATTACGGATCCCAAAGACCCTGGCATCTCGAATCCGTTGGGATTAATGATGCACCCCAACCTGTTTGACTGGCATCCGTCATAACGGTAAAACTCGGATCCGGCAACTGCAGCGGAACTCCTTGAGTTAACCACTGAATGTTTGCCCAAGTCTGAATCTCTTGTTTCACTTGATCTGACAAGAGAACGTCTACATCGAGCGAATGAATTTTCACACTCCAATTCTGAGTCAGGAAAATTTGAAGAGGACGTGTGCGTAGCCGCCCCATCGGAATGAGATCCGCGGCGGCTCCGCACAGACCTATCAGTCTCATAAATTCTCTCGCCGTGACTTTGTCTGCGTGCAGACAATAGCGAGCGTAACAACTGACTAATTTCGCTCTGGTTAACGGCAGATGAACGAGATTGTTGTGCGTCTCGAAGCTCATTCCCAGATGAGTGAATGACTTGGACGGCACCAGATCCGACTTCTCCTCGTTTACTATGAAACCGAGACGTCGGAGCAATAGAAGGAGATTCTGAACATCGTTCTGAAGCGTTAACTCATTGCCGTACCTCTGAAGAATGTCGTCCAGGTAGGCCGACGTTACCGCAGACGAATGAGCTCGGAAGTAGATCATTACCGAGTTCATTACCCGAGCGAAAGCCCAGGGTGCTAGATTCAATCCGAAGCACATGGCCCGGAACTGATACACCACTCCTAGGACTGCGAAGCGTAGATACTTTCGGAATGTCGGATGTACCATGACGTGAAAGTACGCATCTTTGAGATCTATGCTCGTTGCATAATCGTTCACCCGAATACTCGCTCTGACTGATCGAATCGTCTCCATATAAGACTTCGGAGCGACGATCAGCTTGTTTATCCAGCTCAAATCTATGACTGGATGGAACGAGCCGTCTGGTTTCGGAACCAGAAACAGATGGCTGTAGAATCCCGGAGATTCCTGGTTTTCTACGACCTCTACCGCGTTCTTCATTAAAAGAGACTGCACCTCTGATAACAGAGCGTCTTTTTTCTGTGGATTTGACGGAAGATGAGTCCACTTTGGACTTCGAGTTAATGGAGGCTTTCGTTTGAAGGATATCTTTAGACCTTCCGAAGTCACTCCTCTCACCCAAGGGTCGTCCGTAATCGACGCCCACTCTTGTGAAAAGCTCGACAACCTTCCGCCAACCGGAACGCGATAGAGGTTTAAGCCATCACCTCCTGGATCTGCGAGGCCTGCGGTAGGAGAAACCACGTCTTCCACGACCCGCACCTCGCCTCGTCGACCTCGGGGCGTCCGACCGATTGTCCCGGCCTGAAGGACGTCCCGAACGAGAGTCGCTATCCTGACGGTCTCTCGAATAAGACCAAGAGGACGCACCGGAACCTCTATAGGAACCTCTCTTGGGCGCATTAGACCCAGAAGTGCCTGTCTTATTCGTGTCTGCTGTATCCGACTTCTTAGGAGCAGATCTGAACAACAGAGAATCATTAGCTTTCTTTTTAATTTTATCATAAATAGCGGAAAGCTTGCCGTCAAAGAGAAGTTCTCCTGAGACCGAAGCGACTCTAAGAGAGTTCTTCACCTTAGAATCCACTAGTGTGGATGTAGCTAGGGCTGCGTCACGTCTAACCAACTCCAGATTTGCCACTGAAAGGGCGGAGTTACACGTGGAATAAGCTACTGCCCTTGAAAGAAGTCTTAAAGAGGATTGTATATCCTGAAACTCTTTCCCCTGAAGGCGCAGTGATAACGCCTTAGTAAGGTGATCTGCGTAAGATAAGGCATCTAAATTGGCTCTGTTAGACGCAATAGCTGTTTCCAACACTGCGGTTGGAATAGAAGCTGACAACGGTAATGATAGCTCTAAGTCTTCCGCCTCGTCGTCCATACGCAGAGGAACTCTCGGTATACCCTGTCCTGCCGTATCGAATTTATTCCTTGTATTAATGAAAGGCAGGTTGAGAGCATTAGCGGACAAGAAACCTGCTTTCCCCGTCCTGGAAGCAAGTTTAAATATAGCGTCGTTCAATAATTCAAATGTTCTTGCAACATTATTGGACTGCGACGGAAACTCGGGAGCGATGTCCCTGAACTGCTCAAAAAATTCAGAGTCCAATGACGCTATAATTCTCTTGTCCGGAAGCGCAGCAGTCTGGCCCGATGGAACAACTTGAGGGAGAAAGTGCCGGATGAAGTCCACGGCAGCTTTATGTTGTTCCGAAAGGGATAGCTCCAAGTCATCCGTATCCCTTTCACCATCCGGTCGGACCTCATGATGTTCCCGGTCGTCCGCCCCCGATGCTTCGGCGGAGCGTACCGACCCAGCGCCGTCGGATAATTCTCGATCCGACACCGTTTCTGTCGGCTGCTGGGATGCTGCGATAAGCTGTGCTATCTGCACAAGAATGTCCGGCGTCGAGACCTGCGGAGGCGCAGTCTTTCGCTGCTTCGCCGAGGGCAGCTCTGCATCAGATGGCTCCCGCATACTTTTCCTATGCGAACGTCCAGAGTCCATCGGTCTCGAATCCCTGGCTGCCGGATGGTGTGACCTGGTCGCCGAAGAATCCTTCATCGGCGAAGCTGGTAATATATCGGCGGTCACGCAGCCAAGGTGCGGTCGTGTGCGCTGACGAGAAGAGGAAGCCTTAACAGTCTCTGCGGACTGCTTATACAACGGAGCGTCCCGAGCGACGGACGTATGCTCCGCTAAAGACACATTTTGTACCACAACATCTGGTCCCAGATGTTGTTGTACGAGAGAGGGGCCTCTCTCGCTCGCGGCCCGGCTGGACCTGGACGAGCTAGGAACCGGACTCAAAGGCTTCCTCCGTTCTCGCTTACTATCCGCCGTCACTGGGTGTGCATCTATTATGTTTATAGTGCTCGCATCACCCAAAATTTCCTCTTGGACCGCATCGGACGAACCCGGCTGTCAAACCATTCGGTGAATGGATGCTACACCGGGCGAGCTAGCGGACGACATTTGTCTAATCTCCATGAGCACTTTTGCCGCTAGCTCTGAATTCATTTGTGACGACGGACGCACACTTGAAGAAGATAACATGGAAACATCACCCTGTTCTGGTTCCTCTGAAATAGAAACTGAGAGAGTAGAGTGACCTTGCGGAGAAAGAGCCGGAATCGCTCTTTCTCCAGAAACAACATATCGTGACACACGTTTCCAATGTTTCTCATCCCAATGTTCACATATAGGACAGGGATTAATGCGAGAACACTGACTACAATTAATACAATGATCATGAAAGTCAGAGGAAGATTTCTTCCTATTACAATTTGAACAATGTCCCTTCATTGTGAAAGAACAACAATAAGTCCTAGTTACTCGCAAAAACCCCTGACACAAAGATACATAATAACATGATCCATTAATAAATGAAAAAACAATTGCAAAACAAAATAATTTTGAAAAAATATTTTTTCAGCGAAGCCCAAGTTGCTGAAAAGTAACATTGAGCCCCGATGGATCCGATGGCAAAGTGTGGTCAAAAATTTTAAATTTATATTAAATAATTAATGAGACACTTTCGGATAATATAAATGTATCTTATAGAGAGATAAACTACAGCAAAGGCAAACAGCCCCCCTCAAAAAAGGCTGTTGCCAATGAAAACAAACAGTGTAAAAACACCAGAAAACATGACTCCAGGCACTGAAAAAACTGGCCCGGAATCAGTCATCAATTACACTCTATCTGATGCAAAACAGAGACTCCCAGGGGAGAATCTGTAGAACATCAGATGGAAGATGCAGACCACAAACGTTATACACCCATGGGTGAAAACGTAACTATGGGGAAAATAACAGAAAACATTCTGTAACCAAGCAACTCTCCCAGGAAATTTTAGAAATGAAATTTCTCAAAAATATGCCAAAAGCATGGGAGAATTGCAAGGGGGGACTTTAGAAGGCTAGGGGAGAGGAAACACTGAATAAGCAGTGCAACAATTAGCAAGAATGACAACAAGAGGCCCATGCCTCGAAAATAGGCAACTTAACATAATTTCATCAAAAAATTTTAAGTACAGCCCTGATTATTTTTTGTCACTTCTTTTTCCTCTCCTCCTTCTATCCTCCTTAGAATCACATTTTCTCCAAAAATTACGTGTCTGGCATCCTTTAAACTGAGATTTACAAGCACAAAGATCAGTGAGATGTTGACTGATGAAGGGCCAAACAGAGAATGATAATTGGCGCCAATTTCGGGACGTCTGCGTCACTGCGCATGCGCAGTAGAGGCGTAGTATGGAGGTCCTTTAGGACATGATTTCTTTTTGTTTTGGATGCAAATTTTGGGGATTGGGGGGCAAAATTTGTGTTTGGCCCTGGTTTTGTTAGAGTTAGCACCAGCTAAGTCTGGTTCATTGGTACAGTATAAAAATATTGCCCTTCTAAATATTTTGGTCTGGGATGATTGAGATTACATGTATTATGCTCACATTAAATTTTTGTTGTAAAGCAAAAATGTAATTTAACTTTGAAGTCACATAACATCACGTAATTTCATTTTGAAAGTCGTTTAGTGGTAAAAGGTAATGGCTGCAACCATATCCAAACACAGTTGCAATCATCTGAAGCAAAATGGGTCACAGCAATATTTTTTTTTCTGTCAGTTTCAAGTTCAACAAATGACATCACAGTTTGAGGGGTAACTATTCAAGGAATATTGACACTATAATATACTACCACTACTACGATCCTGTCACTTGAAGCACTTGCACCAGGATGTGGCTGTAGATTCAAGCAGACCTGTTGTCCAAGAAAGTCATACGCCTACCGCTACCACCTTCAACCCCCCCCCCCCCCCCCCCATGGGGGGGTTGAAGGTGGTAGTGGTAGGCGTATGACTTTCTAGGACAACAGGTCTGGGTACACACACAGGTCTTTTCAAGTGTGTGTTCGGTTGTTGAGTGAGACATCTAGATGTCTAAGAGATTTCGCTTTACCTTAGTAAAGTTAATAAAATCACTGATGTAGTCTGTTGGTTTCAGTTTCAATGAGTTTGTTCAACTGGATACTAAAAATGCTGTGTTAAGCTAATTGCTCTCCTAAGCTGATTGAGGAGAGCGATTTTTTGCCCTCCTGCATTTTTCAGAATGCCAGGCCTGGCATGCTTTAATCATAAAACTGAAATTTGTTCTCACTTTGCCGGTACAGGTCATTGTTAATTAGGTATAGTTTGTTTCATTTAACTGCTCACACTTGCACAACAAAATTCACACCAGTTTCAGTTTGTGTTTCTACAAGAAACAGTGTTAGTTGTGATTGAATAATGAGTGTTCTGTTTGACGGCTAAGTAAAATGACATTATTTCAAGTCACTCGGGCCATTTAATTGTTTTTAGGCCACACAAAGTAGACCTTCTGTTTCTCAGGCCATTATTTGTAAAATTACATGCGGGCAAGCGGTTTTTTATTTTATTTTTTATTTCAGTAATTACTTCTTTGCCATCAAAAGTTCATGTTCTTGGTTGAAGTTTTAGGCATCATAATCTACAGAATAGCTTGGGTGGTGGTGTATTTCATCCCTTGAGTGCAAGAAGGCTTTGCAATGCTAAAGCATTGCAAAGCCTTCTTGCACTCAAGGGACAAATTGATAAAATTTTTTAACTTGGGTAAAATATCAGACAAAAACCATTTAATTTTAATTTTTTTTAAGTTTAAATTGGTTATAAAAAGAGAGTATGCGGAACCCCAAAGGACCATGCAGGAGGGCCTGAGAAACAGATTTTTTGATTTTTTTAGGCCATATTGTCTTTCTTTCATTCCTTTGAAAACTACTGAGTAAACATGAGGCGGTGTTCTAATAAATATCGGAAACTCACAAACCATTGCATTCCAAAATGGCAAATTCACAAGTACAAGTAGAGTTTATATTCAACAGACACGGAGGACAAAATCTTGTATACCAAGGACATAAATTCCGAATCAAGAGTCAAAGAAATAGCATTGTTCATTGGAAATGTTGTCAACCAAACTGCCCATCTACAATAAACACTTCAGAGAATAGAATTAGGAGTTACAGGGACAACGACAACCATTCTTCCGATAGCAGGCCTGGCATTCTGAAAAATGCAGGAGGGCAAAAAATCGCTCTCCTCAATCAGCTTAGGAGAGCAATTAGCTTTACACAGCATTTTAAGTATCCAGTTGAACGAACTCATTGAAACTGAAACCAACAGACTGTATCAGTGATTTTATTAACTTTACTAAGGTAAAGCGAAATCTCTTAGACATCTAGATGTCTCACTCAACAACCGAACACACACTTGACAAGACCTGTGTGTGTACCCAGACCTGTTGTCCAAGAAAGTCATACGCCTACCACTACCACCTTCAACCCCCAAGGGGGGGTTGAAGGTGGTAGTGGTAGGCGTATGACTTTCTTGGACAACAGGTCTGCTTGAATCTATAGTCACATCCTGGTGCACGTGCTTCAAGTGACAGGATAGTAGTAATGGTAGTATATTATAGTGTCAATATTCCTTAAATAATTACCCCTCAAACTGTGATGTCAGTTGTTGAACTTGAAACTGACAGAAAAACAAATATTGCTGTGACCCATTTTGCTTCAAATGATTGCAACTGTGTTTGGGTATGGTTGCAGCCATTACCTTTTACCACTAAACGACTTTCAAAATGAAATTACGTGATGTTATGTGACTTCAAAGTTAAATTACATTTTTGCTTTACAACAAAAATTTAATATGAGCATAATACATGTAATCTCAATCATCCCAGACCAAAATATTGAGGAGGGCAATTTTTCGCTCTCCTTAATTCTTTCAGGAGGGCAGTAAGGAGAGCTAAAAAATCACTCTCCTGAAATTGCCAAGCCTGCGATAGTGGATAAAATTGTGTCAGAACTGAAAAATCGTGTGGTGCATTCATGCACACCAATTCCACAAGTCTATAGAGAGGCACTCTCCAATTTAAGTGCCAATGTAGAAGAAGATATCTTACAGTCAGTACCAATACTACATAACTGCCATTCAAAATTATGTAGAGCTCGAGCCAAAAATATTCCTCAACTGCCAAAAACAAGTGAAGAAATCGATTTGCCTGAACTTCATACCAAAACAAACTCTGGGGATAGTTTTTTATTGCATCAAGATGACAACAAAATGTTAATTTTCACAACAACTGAGAATCTGTTTCATCTGTCAAATGCCGACACTTATTATTGTGACAGGACATTCAGTATGTGCCCAAATCTCTTCATACAGATTTATACAATTCATTCTTTTGTGGACAATAAAGTGTTTCCATTGGTGTACGCAGTAATCCAGCAGTGGCGTAGATAGCTTTACGCTGGCGGAGGGGCAAGCCCAAAATTTTCTGACAGTGTAACAACAACAAAAATCCAAACAAACAGAAAGAATCTGTTGTTTACTGCAAATGCACGGAAAATTGGTCTTTTTTACCACAAATTTACCCAAAATGGCATGTTTTTATCCCCAAAGCCAGCATTTTAATGTTATTAGGCATAAATTCGCCTAAAAATGGTCCCAAAAAATTTCCGACAAAACTTCTGGTGGGGGGGGGGGGGGGGGGGGCATCTGCACCCCCCCCCCCCCTTTATCTATGCCACTGTACTCCAGAAGAAAACTCAAAGAACTTAGAAATCATTCTTTAATACAGTAAAAGAAAATTCTCAAAGACTAAATGCACCTCTAAGGCCCACTAGGATTGTTACTGACTTTGAAACTGCTGCTCAAAATGCTGTTCGAAATGTGTTCAATTGTGAATTAAAGGGTTGCTTATTCCATTTTAGACAAGCAATTTGGAGAAATGCACAAAAACACGGGCTACAAAGTATATTTGAAAATGATGACAGTGTTACGAAACTTGTTCGTCGGGCATCAGCACTGCCTCTCATGAGAATGAGTGATATAGACGATTTTTGGCTAAATGCTCTAGAAGAGACTGATTTAGAAAACCCTAAAGTTCTTGGGTTTGCAGATTACGTAACTGAGCAGTAGGTAGAAGGTGGAATCACTATGGCAACCAGGGCCTGAGAACTAACAATCATGTTGAGGGGTGGCATGCTAAACTAACCAAACTGTATCACCACCACCCCAGTATCTACAAGTTTATTGACTTGATAAAAGCAGAGCAGGCATTCACGGAAACCACAATCCTTCAAATCAGAAACGGCGAAAGATGCCACGAAGAAAGAATAAATATAGAGCATTGGAGGAGAGGTTAGAGAGGGAAAAGGCAAAATTAGAGGCAGGTGACATGACGCCTGTTCAGTATGGTGACGCTGTGTCCCATCTAGTAGGACTATAAAACGTGTTTGTTCTGAAATATTTATATAGTTTTTATCTTGTAATATATGTATATTCTTGTATTCCAAATTAACTTTATTAAGTGGAAATGAAAGTGTCAATGACACTGTAGCTCAACTTGTCAAGACATGTACATGTACAGTATGTGACACAGCAATGACAAACATCTAGGTAATGACCTGATAACAAAGGTACATATAAAGTATTGTAACGACCTGTACATAAATAATGGCCGTAGCCTGTAACAAATGTATACGTAAAGTATTGTAAAGATGGGTGACAGTCAGATGCTAAACTAGAAAAGAAATCTTTGAGTCCCAGAGTGGGTCTGACTGAACCCCAAAATATTTGTTCTAATAGCACAGTGATAACAAAGGCACCCCAAAACACACTCATTCCTGTCCCAAGGTGAAAACAAAGGTACCCAAGAAGTTTCGTGAAGATCAGTTCATAAATACGAGCTGTATAGAAGTTGTGAGAAAAAAACTGATTGGACCTAATTTCGGTACAAAATGGCCACTGGCAGCATCTTGAATTTTGGACTGCACTCAGAAACACTCGTTTTCGTCCCAAGGTGATAACAAAGGTACCCAATTAGTTTCGTGAAGATCGGTTGATAAATACAGCCTCTAACCCGAGCCGTATTGAATTGTGCACTTAGAGTGTATAAGTTGCACTAAATAAATCAAAATTCATCTAGTTTGCATAATTTCTGCACGAGAAAAAAACCCGTACTGTATGTGATGTATTTCATTTTACTAAACATTCATACAAAAAATTATTCAAATCAGAACTTTCATACAGAAGTTCTGTACAAAAGACTGATTGCACTAATTTTGGTACAAAATGGCTGCTGGTGGCCATGTTGAATTTTGGACCACACCCAAAAACACCTGTTCTCATCCCACGGTGATAACAAAGGTACCCAAGATGTTTCGTAAAGATTGGTTCATAAATACGGCCTCTAGCCCGAGCCGTATAGAAGTTGTGTACAAAAAACTGATTAGACCTAATTTCAGAACAAAATGTCCACTGGCAGCCATCTTGTATTTCGGACCACACTCAGAAACACTCGTTCTCATCCCAACGTGATAGCAGAGGTACCCAAGACGTTTCGTGAAGATCGGTTGATAAATACAGCCTCTAGCCCGAGCCGTATTGACATGTGTACTTACTGTGTGTAAGTAGCACTGAAAAAATCAAAGTTCATCTAATTTGCATAATTTCTGCACGAGAAAAAAACCTGAATTATATGTGATGTATCCCATGGTACTAAACATTCACACATAAAATTATTCAAATCAGAGCTTTCATGTGGAAGTTCAGTGCAAAAATCTGATTGCATCTAATTTTGAACAAAATGGCTGCCAGCAGCCACCTTGAATTTCAGACTGCACCCAAAAATACTCGTTCTCGTCCCATGGTGATACTAAAGGTACCCAAGAAGTTTCGTACAGATCGGTTTATAAATGCGGCTTCTAGCCCGAGCCGTATTGGCATCTGCACTGACAGTGCTGAAAGTAACACTAAATACATCAAAGTTAGTCTAATTTGCATAATTTATGTACGAGAAAAAAAACCCGTATTATATGTGATGTATCCCATGGTACTAAACATTCATACAAAAAATTATTCAAATCAGTGCTTTCATATGGAAGGTCTGTGCAAAAAACAGATTTCTGCATCGTCGATACAAAATGGTGGCTGGCTGCCATCTTGAATTTCGGACCGAACCCAAAAACACTTGTTCTCGTCACACGGTCATAACAAAGGTACCCAAGAAGTTTTGTAAAGATCGGTTCATAAACACGGCCTCTAGCCCGAGCCGTATTGAATTGTTGACAGACAGACGGACAGACGGACGACTGGCCATGGCATAAGCTCAAATTTGGCTTCGCCAAAGTTGAGCTAAAAATCAATTTTTCTTCCAAATCATATGTTATGATTCAAAATTTAATTTTGAATCAAAAGATATGATTTGAAAGAAAAATTGATTTTTTCCACTTAATAATTAAGTGAAATTAGTTTAATTTTTCTTCCAAAATTCATTTTTTTCAGTAAATTAAGTGAAAAAAAATCAATTTTTCTTCCAAATCATGTGTTATGATCCAAAATTAAATTAATATGGAAGAAAAATTGATTTTTTACATAATTAAGTAAAAAAAAAATCAATATTTCTTCCAAAATTGATTTTTTCACTAAATTAAGTGAAAAAAATCAATTTTTCTTCCAAATGATGTTATGATCCAAAATTTAATTTTGAATCATAACATATGATTTGAAATAAAAATTGATTTCTTTCATCTTCCAAATCATATTCATGTATTATTTATTATCTAATGTGTGTAAAGAATATCCTTGAAAATCCCCATTAAAATTAATCGAAATGTGAACTGAGTTTCTGTTCATTACAATTCCGGCTGAACTGTCCACAAATATGAAGTAGGTTATAGGTGATTAATTAGATTATCACACCTTACTGGTCGACTGTATGAGAACAATATAGATGGCGGCATTCCGGGAAGACCCCGTCAACTCTGTGAGTTGATTGCATATGCTTTTCATGTTCTATAAATCACAACCGTCATTTTAGTGTATAATTTGTGTATATTTAATTTGAATTGATGGAATATCAGAGGTGGGAATTTCAAAGTAAACAAATTTCTCTTACTTATGTAGCACCTTAACTTAAGTGGGTGAAAAACACTGATTGAAAGGAAATCAGTGACAATATCATATCATGACCTATGTAGTAGAGCTGAAATGGTTAACCTATTAATCAATGATCAACATCTTGATCGAACAAAAAGTAATTGATCGATTAATTGTTACTTTTGAACTACTGTATTATATGGGTTAACGAAGGAACAAACTTGCTCCAAAATAGGCAAACATTGTCACACTGACTCACATCAATTATATGAGTAAGAGCCAAGAGTAAAGCATGCAAGTTACTTGCTGACATACTTGTTTACTTGCATGATCATTATACTGTATCAGTGGCTGGAAATGGTCATTCTTAACCCTTTACCCATTGCGGGTAGCAGACGATACTTGCAAAATAAATTCATGAATTACTAAAATTTTTCAATTTTGGTCTCAAAAGCATAGCTTATGACCCTCATTGGAATGTGCTCAACGAGCTCGTTCCAATGAGGGGTCATAAGCTATGTTTTTGAGACAAAAATTGAAAACATATTAAATTTGAATGCAGATTTTTATATATAGCCTTGATAGACCTAGTCGGTTTTGTTTGTTACATTGCGGAAAGGGTTCATGCTGTAAATCATCAATGGTAGGCCTATGGCAATTATTCAGTTAGGCCTATCTATTTGGACAAGTGATTAATCGGTTTAAAAATGTTAATCCATGTGATTAATCGATCAATTAAAACCCTTAACCATTTCAGCTGTAATATGTAGCCTATTGTAGGTTAGTACAAAATTTCATTACTTATAACTTATATAGCACCTTAACTGCATATGTTTTTCGTGTTCTATACATCACCACCTTCATTTTGGTGTATAATTTGTGTATATTTAATTTGAGTTGATGGAATATCAGAGGTGGGAATTTCAAAGTAAACAAATATCTCTTACTTATACATGTACATAGAAATAGAAGTAAAAATCCATCCTCTTTCCGCTATACCTTAAACAACTATATACTGCAACAAGTACAGAACAACCCATATCTAGGTGTAATCATCAATGAAAACTTAAAATGGACTACTCACATCAGTAAAACCTGCAACAAAGCAAGCTCCACACTCGGATTCATCCGACGAAACCTAAAACATTGCAACAAAAAACTTAAAGAAACTGCCTACATCTCATTAGTACGTTCCCTACTTGATTATGTGAGCACAGTATGGGATCCTCACTTACAGAAAGACATCGATCGACTGGAGAGTATACAGCGTAGAGCTGCCAGATTCGTGTGCAAGGACTACAAACGCACAAGCAGTGTCACTTCCATGATGAAAGAACTTGACTGGAAACCACTAAAAGACAGAAGAAGAGAACAGCGACTCGTCCTACTCTTCAAAATCGCTAACGATTTAGTGGCCATCCCTGCTGACAATGTCATCCAATACAACAAACGACCAACAAGATCAGCAAATAGCAAATAAATTAAAATCCATCCATCCAATACTGAAATTTATAGGAACTCATTTGTACCACGGACCATTAAAGACTGGAATTCCATCTCGGAAAGCGCAGTTAACTGCAAGACAACTGAGGGCTTCAAAGCTATTATATCGCGCAAATAATAGGCCCAGTGCGCGCACACTCACCCTGGATAAGTTTTACTCAGTATTGAGGCTAATTTCCAGTATTTTACAGATACAGACATGTATAGAACCTTAACTTAAGTGGGTGGAAAACACTGGTTGAAAGGAAATCATTGACAATATCATTATCAATCATATCATGACCTACTAGTATGTAGCTGTAGGTTGGTACCGGTACTAGCGGTAACTGATTGAATAAAGCAGTCGCAGAGTTCAACTTTGCACATCGTTTGAATGGGTTCCACACACGTATATGTCAATAAGCAACGCGCATGCGGTGCATTCACAGATGCAACTTGATGCAAGTTCAAAATAAGACGCCTGTATTTTTAAATACATCGAAATTAGGGGAGTCGGCCACTCTACCTCCAAACACTTTATTAAAATTATTTTCACGAAAATTAGTATGCTTTGACAGATTAGAAAATGAAACAAAGGTTATGTATTTTGAATTTGAAATCACATTACTTCTTCTATTTGGAAATCCAGGAGATTGTCAGCAGATGACTTTCCAATTTCCGGGATATTTTCAGCCATACTTGATCCGGACTGGCCAAGGAAAATTATCCCGTATCCAACTCGTGCCACGTCGTTTCGTACCAAGTGGATTTGTGTAAACTGACGAAATTTTCAAGACGTTTCTACTCATATAAACTTCTAAATGGTTGTAAAAACATTGGCATGTAAATTACACCAGCGCCCTTTAAAATCTTACATGCTGCTGGAGGATATTTCTGTTCATGACCAGACAACTCTTGCTTCTAAAAAAAGTAAAATTTGAGTATAATATTAAACCAAAGTTTCCTTTTTAATTTGAACTGACTTTTTTACATGATTTCTTGAGCAAACTTTTCACAATATTTTCATCAAATCTTGGCATGGCTGTTTTACAGAGGCCATGATTAGATTAGATGATTTTTTTTAAAAATCCCCAGCAGGTGAAGAGTTAAACGAAATCGGAAAACATTTTTAAACCCAGCAGATTTAGCATTGTCAGGCTATTTGACGACCCTTTCACATTCTATTCATATGAGCTGTCTGGAATCAAGACAACTCCTAATTCCCCCATAACTGTTGGCTTATTTAAAATATGGACAATTGTCCCGGATAGTTGCTCTCACACATTTAATATCTTAGTTTTCATCACAGGAATTTTTTGAAGTTAGCTTTTCTAACATAAAAATAGCATCAGAACAGAGTAGAAGGTTAAATATGTGGTTGAACTACACTAAAACACCGGTACACAATTCAGTTATACAGCACTTACATAGAATACCAGATACATTTGTCTCCTTAAATAATGTCCTAGATTGTATTCATTACACGTATCAGAGGCGGCGGAACCGGGGGGGGGGGGGGGGGGGGCACGGGGGACACGTGCCCCTCCACTTTTTTCCACAGACATGTTGTGTGGTTGCACAATGAGTAATGTGCCAATATAAGGCATTCCTGTAATATATTATTTGCAAATACAAATTCAAACAACATGTGGCCAATGAATCCCACCTTCGGCCGCTTCAAATCCATTTCGTTTACTTCGACCATCTTCCAACCCGAAGGCTACCCTTCGGGTTGGAAGATGATTGAAGTAGAAGAAATTGATAGAACAGTGATCACACCGAGGCATGCTCATCTAAACAGGTCACTATAGTGTGTCACGGTACATTTATCGGTACACGACTGGAACCTTTCCTCCCATTGGGCTGAATCATGGTAGCCTTGAAAATTTGTGGCCCTCCACTTTCATCAAGCTTCCGCCGCCCATGACAAGTATATAGTGTTTACAAGGCAAGCAATCAGTACTTACAATTTGGGTTTAAAAAAATATTTTATTGTATTTTAAATTCGTCTTTTATTATTTCCATTTGCATCTTTTTGCCTGCAAATAGAAATATCCATATAAAAGGGGTAAGAGTTTAATAAGTAATGTTAATAGTAAAGAAATAATACATGCATTTTGATAGCATAGGGGCTATTGTCTGGGAAGGGAAAATTATGCGAGGGAAAAAATTCCTGAGAGGAATTGTCCGGGGTGTCCAGTGGCAACTGCCCAGGGTACAGTTATCTAGGGAAACAATGTCATACACCCGAGCTGTCAACACCATATTTACTATGAACCACTGGAATTCCCAGACAGGACTATGAACTCAATAACATCTAGTTCAGCGGTCAGTCTACTGAAAACGAGTATTCCTAACACACAGAATAGGATAAGCAGAACACGGAGTGACGCAATATTCTCCCACATATTTGGTATCCCAGAGAAAACAAATACGCCTCATAAGGTTCCGCTCCACAGTTTCGCACTATTGCACAGGGGTGAAATTCTAAACAAAGGGCTTATGTTGAAACTAAGGCCATGTAAAATAGAGATATATTTTTAGTATCAGATATATGATTACATTAGGCTTTTTGTTGGACAAGAGAATTTGAAGTTTTGGTCCCAAAGTTAGAGTCTGATACATAGGGGTAAATTACCAGATGAATTATGGGAAACAGTGGCTTCGAAAAATTGGCTATTTTTTTAAATGTAATTTTTACACGGGTTTGTTACCAGACAGGTAACTAAAAAATGAGACGGAAACATATAATTTTTTTTTTTTGCATTTTAGAAACAACTGATGCTCTGCTCCAGGGGTGGGTAGGTGGGGTTGGTGGGAAAATTCTGCTTTTGAGGCTGCTAGGTGGCTGAAAATGACTGGTTTCGGTATTTTTTCGGGCAATTTTTCAGGTTGAAGTCTTGCCTTTGACAATAAATAATTCCACCCACATTCAAATTGTTTATTTCTACTTAGTCAGATAGTGTTATATGTTTTTTGTGGATTTGGGAAATGTAATACATGTAATGGGTTAGATAACTAAGTTACAGGATATTTGCATTTGAAGAGAGTGTATGGCATGTCACATTTGGAAATGCCTGGAAAACTGTGGAGCGGAACCTTAAAGAGCATTCTGCCGACGGTGTCAATTCTTGAACCAGGAAGTTCCTTATTTGTGTTTGAGTTATAAATACACCATTTTTTCAAAAAACATTTCATTATTTCTGGTTTGTGTGCTATTGTTAGTAGTAGTTAACATTCGGCAAGCGATATCTCAGCACAACTGGAAGGAAATAAGTGGAAATTTTGAGAAATTTATTGATGTAGCCTAATTTCGCACTTGTTTTGAATTTTCATCAAGATTTCAAAAACATTAAGGTAGAGCACTGCCTTTCCTAAACACCGAGCCTTGTATTTATGACAAATTTGTGCAGTTATGGACAGCCTGGTTGTTACTGTTGACCAGAGATTTGCAGTTATGGTGTCTACTTTTTCATTTTGGTCATTGGTGTCATGTCTGTGTGTCATCCGTCCGTCAAGCTGTTCACGCTTTCATATCTAGAGAGCATCACCCCCCCCCCCCCCCCCCAAAAGCTATGGTTATTAGTGCTTATTGTTTTACATTTTGATTGTATTTAACAGTGCTATTGGCAGGACATGGGTAGTCAATGTGGCTGGTGGTAATAACAAAAATACTTTCTGAAGTGGCTCAGAGAAATGGGGAGGGGGTGGGGGATGTTGAGGTGGTGTGGTGTGGTTGTGAAAATCGGGTAAAATGGCTGAAAAAGCTATGCGGCAATCAGAAAGGACATGCTGTATCTTTTTACTGGTTGAAAATAGAGACTTGTGGTTTTTGTTCATTCAACTCAGGATAGACTCCAGATTATTTTGCCTGAGTGAAATCCAGGGGGAGATCACTCTTGTTTTCTCTTTAAGGTTCCGCTCCACAGTTTCGCACTATTGCACAGGGGTGAAATTCTAAACAAAGGGCTTATGTTGAAACTAAGGCCATGTAAAATAGAGATATATTTTTAGTATCAGATATATGATTACATTAGGCTTTTTGTTGGACAAGAGAATTTGAAGTTTTGGTCCCAAAGTTAGAGTCTGATACATAGGGGTAAATTACCAGATGAATTATGGGAAACAGTGGCTTCGAAAAATTGGCTATTTTTTTAAATGTAATTTTTACACGGGTTTGTTACCAGACAGGTAACTAAAAAATGAGACGGAAACATATAATTTTTTTTTTGCATTTTAGAAACAACTGATGCTCTGCTCCAGGGGTGGGTAGGTGGGGTTGGTGGGAAAATTCTGCTTTTGAGGCTGCTAGGTGGCTGAAAATGACTGGTTTCGGTATTTTTTCGGGCAATTTTTCAGGTTGAAGTCTTGCCTTTGACAATAAATAATTCCACCCACATTCAAATTGTTTATTTCTACTTAGTCAGATAGTGTTATATGTTTTTTGTGGATTTGGGAAATGTAATACATGTAATGGGTTAGATAACTAAGTTACAGGATATTTGCATTTGAAGAGAGTGTATGGCATGTCACATTTGGAAATGCCTGGAAAACTGTGGAGCGGAACCTAAGGGTAATACTTTTTGCCGGTCAAAAGGACAGTATCCGGTAAAACGGACGGTAAGTGTATAAAATCTACGGTTTAAAGTACTAAATGTACCTCTGAATGTGTGGAACGTGATTATTGAAGGAAGCTAACGCAATAATAAATATATATAAGGAAGATTAAGTATTGTTTGTTTTATTGTTGACAATTTTCAAGACAAAATAGATCGTTTCGCCATCGACACTGATCGACACGCCATTTTGTGGAAGGAAAACAACGATTTCGCTGAGGTGCACGACGGGGTGAATATTACTTGCTCGATGGAGGTGTAACTAATTCGTGTGCGTAACATTTAGATGTTTCTGTTCACTACGAGGTGATTTAACAGAAAGGTTTGGGAAGAGAAACCATTTATAATTTGAAAATAGTCTACAATAAAACAAACAATACTTAATCTTCGTTATATATATTTATTTTTGCGTACGCTTCATTAAATTGTCACTTTTCACACATTCAGAGGTACATTTAGTACTTCAAAACATATTTTTGTACACTTACCGTCCTTTTTACCGGGAAAAAAGTTGTATTCAAGCTATTTTTTTAAAAGGGGGTTTATAACTTATTTTCAGTTAGCGTTTCACCAAACTCATGCCGAGGTGATAATAAATATTAAAACCTACCACACATCAGTGGATACCAGTTCTATAGTCCTGTATGTCCTACCCAATGATACTCACAGGCGCCTATTAAGACTGGAACGCCTTCTTCTCACTCCACAAATTCCTATGTGTGAGCTCCCAGTGGTGGGCCCGGGGGGGGGGGGGGGGGGGCTGAGGGCCCCCAAATGCAAACCATAATTAACTGTTTTTAACCCCCACGTTTACCCAGGAGGCACCAGAATCGATCTCAGATTCAGAATATGAAGAAAAAAAATTATCCTGGGAAGGGCTCATAATCGTGGGAGGGAGTACGCACAATTCCATAGTTCAAGCGTTATATCGATCTTGCCCCCCCCAACCCCCCCCCCCCCCCCCCCAACATTTCAAAAATATGAAATGAATTTTTTTTATCTAGTAGGGGCGCAGCCAGGATTCTATAATGGGGAGGGAGCCATTTTTTTGGGGGGGGGGGGGGGCAATCATGATATTTGGAAGGTCGTTGTGGGCCCCCCACCCCTCCAAAAAAATATGCAAACTGCCACATACTGTTTTTAACCCTACCTTCTTCAGGAGGCACCAGGATCGATATCCTCAAGAGTCTAGCAACTTAACCTTCTTCCCAGTGGTGGGTGGGAGTGGGGCTCCCAAATGCAAACTGTCACTTATTGTTTTAACCCTCACTCAGACCTTCGATTGGGGATCCTCGCGCTGCCACTGGGGCCACCGTTGATATTGTATTTAGAGAATGTCATGGTTTAGAGGTTAGTGTCATTCAGTGTTAATCTGAACCGGAGATTGGGGAGGCCACACATCGACCACATCATAAAAGGGGCAATCTGAGATGTCAGTTGCGTGGTGGAGGAAGCGATTCTAAGCCGTACATGATCTCAGACGATCGCCTCAATCAGCATGAAGTTTTAGCCATTTTCAGTAGCCCAAAATATGGACCTTATTTCGACGACAAATACAACAAGACCAAGTGGTGGTAACGTGTTTGTGTTTGATTCCACAACATTCTCCAAGGTACACGATTGGCGTTGTGATACGTATAAGTGGGTCTAGGAAAGTGCCGCCATCTAGCCAAATTATAAGAAATACTGTCTTTCATATCAAAATGTCCGGTGGAAAGCATAGTTGTTTACCGTTGTTCATAAAAGTGGAGTACCAGCTTGCCCCGAATGGGCGTTTCATCTTAGTGCAGTACATTGGTGATCAAAATGTACCATTTGAAGGTTGTTTGGTGCAGAACCTACCCACCCTGTTTTTTTAAGTTGCTTGGTAAGCCAGCATGGCGACCAGAATCGAAGACTAGGCTAGTGTCCAATCCCTGTACATGTTAATACTCTTCTCTATATTCCCTGCCCAGTAAGCACATACGATTACATTGAAATTGACATCTGAACACAATCCCTACTACTTTTCTCTGACACACACTGGCGCTTTAGGCTATCTTGAACTTGCACTCCGAGATTGGGCAATTTCAGTCGCCCACTATACATGTTGTGCATGATAGACACGAATGTGTATAGCGGGCGATTGGAATTAATAACTAATGAATTGTTTACGATAATTTGTTTCCAGGGAGGTCTAACCCTAGTTAGGCCTGGGGTGGGGGCCCACAACGACCTTCCAAATATCATGATTGCCCCCCCCCCCCCTTTACAGAATCCTGGCTACGCCCCGCTATATATATAATAAATTTCCCATATTTTCGAAATGGTGGGGGGGGGCGGGGGGGGGGGGGGGGGGGGAGGCAAGATCGACATAACGCTGGCATATTTCAATGGTTTGAACTATGTAATTGAGCGTATTCCCTCCACGGCTGTGGGCCCTTTCCCGGATATTTTTTTTCTTCAAATTCTGAGCTTTAAGATCGATTCTGGTGCCTCCTGAGGAGAAAACGTGGGGGTTAAAAACAGTAAGTTACGGTTTATATTTTGGGGCCCCTCAGCACCCCCCCCCCCCCACACACACACCGAGCCCACCACTGTGAGCTCACACATAGGGATTGGTGGAGTGAGCACAAGGGCCCTAGTCGTAATAGGCTCATGTGGGTATCACTGAGGTGGGACTTACAGGAATCTAGAACTAGTATCCACTGATGTATGTTTGGTTTTAATATTTGTTATCACCTCGGCATGTGTTTGGCGAAGCGCTAACTGAAAATAAAATATGAAAAAAAGCTTGAACACAACGTTTTGCCGGTAAAAAGGGCGGTAAGCGTATAAAAACTGTTTTAGGCACCAAATGTACCCCTGAAAGCGTGAAGTGACAATTTAATGAAGCGTGTGCGATATAAAACGAACATTAAGTATTGTTTGTTTTATTGTAGACTATTTTCAAATTATAAATGGTTTCTCTCCAAAAAAAACTTTTTGTTAAATCCTCTCGTAGTGAACAGAGACATCTAAAATTAGCTACACCTCCGTCGAGCAAGTATGATAATATTCACCCCGCCGTCGTGCACCTCAGCGAATTCGTTGTTTTCCTTCCACAAAATGGCGTGTCGATCAGTGTTGATGGCGAAATGATCTATTTTGTCTTGAAAATAGTCTACAATAAAACAAGCAATACTTAATCTTCGTTATATATATTTATTATTGCGTTAACTTCCTTTAATAATCACTTTTCACACATTCAGAGGTACATTTAGTACCTTAAAACGTAGTTTTTATACACTTACCGTCCTTTTTACCGGATACCGTCCTTTTTACCGGCAAAAAGTATTGCCCCCTCATAACTATCAACAACGAGATCTCATCTCACGAACAGATAAACATTCGTTTCAGACTGTGAGATCAGATAAATATAAGACTCCAACAACAAAAAAGTCTTACTCATAGGAGTCTTCTATATGCCATACGGGAATATCAAAGGCGTGCAAAAGTTGGAAGCATCAGTCTATAAGGTAAAGACAACTAGCCATACGAATACAATTTTTGCATTGTATCTCAATTATCAAGACACAGTCTGGGGCTCGCAAAATTTACGTGACAATGCACAATACACAGCTATCTAGGCCCTAATCATGGATCTAGCCACACAATCCCAGCTTACCTAAATACATGAAAGACCGACAAGAGGGAACAATCTACTTGACTTGATCTTCACATGAAATCCATGACTGTTAAAATCGTGAACTATAACACTCTAGGTATATCTTACCGCGCCACAGTCATAACTGACATGAACATCATCACTAACAGAAAAGTAGCAGAAACGCAGACCAAGAACTTGCCACAGCTAGTAGAATATCGGATGTTTCGTCCAAAAGATCAGATATTTTTTATATAGCCCATACATATTGTTTTATGTCAGTTTAGTCTTACTTCGCCTTCCATCTCAGTAGAGCTTCAAACATGTGTTGAAACTCCATGGGGTAGGGATGATTGTAACAATGTAAACTCTACAAGCTCTACAAAGATTGACCTCGCGGAAGAATGGTTTCACGCGCCGAATGTGCGCAGGTACGCTGTGGGGCAAGCCCCGTTCGACCCTCAGTGACTGTAAAGTATTGGTAGCTGCATGTCAAGGCGTGTTAAAGGAGGAAAGGGATTCGTGTAATCAGCAGGTGTCCCAGGCTGGATGGTCAGTAGTGTTGGGTTGAGTTTCTCAGGGTAGTTGACTGAACCCCTGGGTGAGGACCAGAGCGAGAGGGCGTCCTCTCACAAAGGTACTACCTCTCCACGAGGGTGCTGTAGCGTTGTTTCGGGCAAGTATAATCTGCCACTTCGAAGTTGAGTCTGTGAGCGATGGTGGGCCATCATTGACAAGTAGAGTCTACCTCAGACCGTTAGGTCAGTTTCTGGTTGTTCAGTTTGATGTGTTTTGGATAGATGACAACAACGACCCCTTTCGGGGACAACCCAAAGAAAGACCCGAATTTCCCTGCTTCGGGGGCAGGCCTGCATTCATTACGTGTACGCTCCATTTAAAAACCCCCTTTCGTCACACCCGGTGAACACATTGTCTTCACGGGTCCACAACCCCCCTTTGCGAGGCTAATTAAAGACGACGGGAAAATTCAGACATCAAAGGCGGTTCGTTTCTTGATGAAACCGAATGACTGATATCCAGTCCGCATATGAAACACATTCTGTGTTTATGCAATTAATACATCGATTCGTTTCAAAAATAATAAAAATGAATGTAGACTAATTCATTATTTGTCCCCCAATAGGAATCAACTATTTATTTAAACAAAAATACAGCATAAATGATGGACAACAAGTTTGTTGTGAATGCGAATTAATTTCAAGCACATTGATAACAAGAACGCCCCATCATTCACACATCTGACTTCAGAGCGTGAACATCACCTATATAGCCATGGAACTACCAGATAGACTAGTGAAAGCCATTTCAGCTCTGGGCGGCTCATGCCCTGTCTCCTGGACTATCCAGGAAATAGGCTTGATCGTCCACCTGAAAGTGGAGTTTGAAATTGAGATGCCAACAACAACACCAACCTCTTCGAGGAGAGGTAGTACCTTTGGAGAGAGGATCCCCTCTCCCACTGGTCCTCACCCGAAGGGGCACGGAGGCCCTGAAAAGAGACAGCACAAGAAGAAGAAGAAGAGCCCATCGACCAAGCGCAGGGACGCCCGGCGCTTGAAGGCCTTCCGGAATAGGAAGAAAGAGTTGAGTGAGGGGGTGGAGGCTCTGGAGGCAGCCGCCAGTTCCCCTCCTAGTCCCACTGGTACACCCAATCAACTGCCGGCTCCTGAGCCGGTACAGTTGGATGAGGAACGTCCAGTGGAGACTGAGGAGGAACTGGAAGTTGCTTTTTCACCGCCTCCCACCCCTCACTCCCCTCTTCCTTCACTACCGGAACGCCTGGACCTGGAAGATGCGGCCAAATTTGTCGACAGAAGAACTCCTCAAAAGATCTAAAGCATTAATAGAAGAGAGCTACAAATACTGTCCTAAAGAGATGCACACCACAGCGGCCCAAGGAATCCAAACCATATCAACATCACCATCACAACCACCTCCAAAGAAAAACACAGAAAAAGGAACAAACGCGGCTAAACCTCCTCCTTCCTTTTCCTCCTTTGACACGCCTAGACATGCAATACCAATCTTCTACAGTCACCGAGGGTCGAAAGGGGCTTGTCCCCCATATCGTCCCAGCGCGCCTTCGTCGCGCGAAATCATTTCTTCTCTCTTTGCATTTCGTGTACATTGCATACAAAAACGCACTTGTTAATTACCTCGTGGTTTGTGCAGAAACGACCGGGAATGAAAAGCTGTTGTAGTGCGGTCATGTGAGAAGGATTACATTACATAACCAATTAATGTTTGGCGAGAAAAATCTTTCAGAGACTGTCCCTGATTAGCAATTATATTGTTCAGTCAGAAAATTTCTAACCCTACATTTAATAAAATATCAGATACAAATGCAATATCTTTCATTTCCAGAACTCTGTACTGCGGTTTAATATAGGAATTGAAAAAAATCCGTTCGTTAATTCGTGAGATTTTCGATTTGTTTTCATATTAAAATAAAATTTTCGCTGATATATGATTTGGATTCCCCTCCCCCCCCCCCGCCCCCCCCCCCCACCCCTCCGTATAATTGAAGGTCGGATTGTCTCCGTCGAAACGATCTTGTCTTCATTCATTCTCATAACGCTTCATCTGTATTTTTTAAATGAAATTATGGAATAGAACGAGTATTTCAGTGAATAAAATGTGTTCTTGGTGTACGGTGTTTTTGAAACAACAATGTGACAGTCTTGGCGAAATATCCTGGCGTTTCGCTGCGGCAATAGCTTTTTCCAATACGGGATTATGGATTCTATACTGTGCCAAGTGCCCGAACATTTCAAAGTTAAAACCCGGTGATTTAATTTTTATTGTAGCATAAGCATTTTACCGAAATAGTTTAGATGAACTAAAATGAGAATGTATTATTCATTAAAAAAATTAATCGTCCAATATGCAGGAAAAAGCATGAAAACCGCTATCAAGCTTTCTGTTTTTACCCAACGTCAACAGCCAAATTCAGCCAGCACTGTACACAAAAATCTCCATCAAATTTATTATGTTTTAAATTTTTGTTTAAAAAACAAAGCTTATGACCTCTCATTGGAACGATCTCGATGATCGCGGTAAAGGAATGTCAACCAAGGTTTAGGTGTTTTGACCTGCGATGGAGCAACTGAAAGGGAAAAAGATTCCCATTCCGATAAGGTAAGCCCTTCAAAGGGGTTTTCCCGTCATTCCCTTCCATCACATCCCGGACTGCATTGACAGTAAAAATTGTTTACCAACAGAAAATTATCAGTTAAATTTACCGAAAAATGTGTCCATTTTAAAAGATACCACCCTTGAAAAAAAATATTTTGGCAGGACAGGCAACATGATCAGTGACATGAAAAAAAATGAAGAAGAAAAAAATAAAAACACCGGTCAAACTTATCTCCCCTGGTCGAAACAGTTCTTTGTACTTTGTTTTCAAAAAAAGAAGTGAAATTCTAAAAAGGACCCCGATTAAATTTTAAAGAGACTCGTGAATTGTTTGTGTCACTTCACGAAAATTGGAAGCAGTTATCTCCTCGCCAAAAAGATAAATGTCGCCAGCAATGGAGAAACGAAAGTTTAATCAGGGAAAGCTATTTTTTAAACAAGATAAAACAAACATGAGTTGCGTGGAGAAAAACCAAAATCACGTCTCCCAACCACAAAAAAATTGTTAAAAGCCCCCAGTGAAATTATTCTCGTGTGTTTAACAAACAATGGATCACTACCACCTTGCTCAAGAGGTGTGCTGTCTGAAATATTTGGGGGGGGGGGGGGGGGGGGTCGTTGCATTTCCACAGAATTTCTTAGACAATAATGTACACTGTGTTAATATTTAATAGTGCTTCTTTCCCCATGGGAACGGGAAGTGAAGCAGTGCTTATTTACTATGGTAGAAAGTTCCGCTTTACAGGTGAAATAGGACCCAGTCACCAGTGCCTGGGATGGATGTCCGCTAAAATGGGCACCAAATGGATAAACGATCGGCTAAACTTGACTTTAGACCCTTGTTGTGGTCACAATTTATTTATTTATTGGTGTTTAATGTTACTTTTCTGCAACTATTGCCCATTGCGACCGATGGGCACAATTAGCCATAGCTGATGAAAAGTGACCTTAAACACCAATAAATAAATAAATAGCTAATGCTTCTTGCAAAGTGTCTAGTTTGTTCACACAATTGTATTTCGTATGTGTAAGATAAGTGCAGGATGGATTACAACCAAATCACACAACAGAGTGAATTATTCACTCAACCTCAACCTTACAGGCGCCGATAAACAGCAGACAAGCAAGCAAATTGTCTCTTGATGGATGTGTAGATAAATCCGGAGGCCCTTAAAAAAATCGGTTTGTGTAAAAAAATATGAGTTCTGTAAAACATTCACTTGACAAGTGATTTGGTAGAAATCCACCTGTCATGTACTGGTGTATTTTTACCCATTAGTAGTTGAGTGCTAAGTCCATGGATTTTCTATTCAAAAGTGCAAACAAAAACCCGATCGATATTATAGTGCTTTGAGAGTGCTTGTGTATATATATATATTTTTAAAATATAATATATTCTGTCATTCATGTGTGCAAATGTTTATAGATACCTGTAAAGAATTAAAGTCAGATATCATTAATCACAAAACCCGATCGATATTATAGTGCTTTGAAAGAGTGCTTGCGTATATATATTTTTTAAATTTAATATATTCTGTTATTCGTGTGTGCAAATGTTTGTAGATACTTGCAAAGCATTAAAAGTCAGATATCATTAATAAAAAAAATTGCTTAATAAAGTATTGTTTGGTTAAAATCATTTGTCCCACATAATCAGTCAACACAGCTGACTGTTCATAAGATCATCATCGACAACAGCACGTGTTATTGTTGAAGTAATTACCATGGATACTAAAAGTTCCCCTCAAAGCCAATTAGCTTATCCTGTTTTTAGACACCCTATTAATGCCAATTGACTAGTGGAGAGGAGAGGGTATCCTCCCAAAACTTAGACATCCCATAACTTAGACAGCTTAAAACAACAACATTCACACTTTAGTGTACAGCTAATCCCCTGCTTGTTACCCATTATTCTAATGGACTAATCTGTGAAATATGCACACAGAGTCTGATTTATGGAAAAATGTTTATTGCAATTTCAAATTCAATCATTATTCATTTCAATCACATAAAAATACAGAATATAAAGCATTTCAAAATAGGTAACAAACTAAGACAAGAACAAAAACACACAATGCTCAAACAAATAACAAAAACATAAAAACACTAATCTATAGGCGATTTGTTGCCATCAGACAACAAGAAATTTACTTAAAATATAAACTTCAAAAGAATACACTAAATACAAACATAAAAACAGATACATAAAAAACAAAATACACCAAACATAATACAGATACATAAAAAACAAAATACACAAACATAATACAGATACATAAAAAACACAAGATAATTTACAAAATACACAAACATAATACCGATACATAAAAATCACAAGATATTTTACAATAGTTCACTCGTTTATCCCTTAACCCAACAAAATTGCCAAAACGGCCTGTATTATTTCCAATTTTGAAATTTACATAATATATATATATATATAAATATAAAAATATAAACTGCCTCAAAAACATAGCTTATGACCCTCCACTGGACCGAGCTCATTGAGCTCGTTTCAATAAGGGGTCATCGGCTATGTTTTTAAGACAAAATGTTCAATTGCTAAGACATTTTCTTGCAAGTGTCATCTATTGTCCTCGTTGGGTAAAGGGTTAAGCTAGAGTTAGAAGATGTCCTCCTGCATCTGGAAATTCAGTTGTAACCGCATGAATAGCAGCAATCTCCAAATCAGTTTGTATACGACTAGGGACAAATGGTCTATTCAGTCTCTGTTGAATTTCAGCTTTCAGCTGCCTGAACAGTCTTGTATATGTTGATGTCTGCCTGTTTGGTAGAAGAGCAAACACAAGTGGATATGAACTGGTCCCGTTCATTGCATGAATGGTGTAAACCTGGCTCCATAAGTCGGGGCATGAAGAAAATGTACCATCCATGTACACGGTTTCAGCAGACTGCAAAGCTTGTAGTTGGTCATCAGTAGAAAAGACAATCATCTTTTCTTCCTCTCCATCAGTTAAAAGTAAATAACGACGTCCATCTGAAGTCTCAGACCATGTGCCGTCAAGGTTAACCTCAGCCCTTGTCTTGGGAAGTGATGGTATGTTTTTTTGCTTGTGCCTATACAAGGCACTACTTATTGATGGAAAGATGGCAGTAACTCTACTTGGTCTCTACCAATTTATTTCTTCATTATATAAGGACTTCATTTGGGTAGTCTCTTCTCTTGCTCTCTTTCTCATGTGCTGATAAACCTCACAGTGTTACTAGTTGATATTGATATAGGCTTTGACCAAGGATTCAGATATTTGAGTGTTGAATAGCCGGAACGTTGACCGACTGACATCATGAGCGGAGTAGCTGCCACCTGGCTAGACGTTCTAACCGTAACGTTTTTGGTGGACAATGTGACCATTATTACCTTCACTTGAGTTGTTGCTAGTATTATTATATTTGTTGTTATTATTATAATTATTATTGTCCTGGATAGAGTTGGAGGAAGGAGGATGCTGGAGGCTTCTACACTTTTTTAACGCCCGGAGGTCGAAGTGGAGAACCCATCAGCACCAGTCACCTCCCGTACCTCTCATTCTGGGTCATAAACCTTTTGTTTTCTTTTATTTTGGGGAGTCTCCCACCCCCTTAGGGCTCTCATTGCTGAGGCCTCTAACGGGGAGAGATTCCCCACTGTGCTGGATGTTTTGGTTGGGACCACTGACTTGGGTGTTGACCATTTGAGACAAAGATTTGTCGGGGTTACAACTTTGTTTCAAGAGGGTCTTCTGGATCACTTGAGGTATTCTTAAGGCTGTTTCCACAAGTTCGTGCAGCCTCAGCATAAGACTTTGGGCTGCTGTCCTCTTATGGTGCTATGGTTAGAGCTGCACCGGTATATCGATAAACCGATATATACCGGTATTCAAATCAATATCGATTGAATACCGGTTGTAATTCCAAAAAAATATCGGTTTATCGTCATTATTTATTTACCCACAGTTTAATTGTCAAGATGTCTTGAGTTTTTCAACTGAAGTCCTGAAAGAATGATATTATCCCTGTACCTAACGAATCGGCCCGCATTGTCCCTAGTAATACACTAACTAGTTGTGCAGTTGAACAAATATTATTTTTAAAAAAATTTCAACAAAACCATATCATGTGACCCCTCATTGGAACGAGCTCGTTCCAATGAGGAGTCACTTGATATGGTTTTGTTGAAAATGTTTTGAAAAGTACGATAAACTAATATTTTAAAAAATGGATTTTAATATCGTCTGCGTCGGGTAAAGAGTCATTCGAAGTGCATGATCAAGGCATGCTGATTTGTTCCGACTGTGAAGGATCAAATCCCGATGATGGTACATATATATTCGTATGTTCAGAAATCTGAACAGTTTTTCGATATACCGGTATATCGCGGTATTTTTTAAAATACCGATACCGGTATTCAGTTTCAAATACCGTGCAGCCCTAGCTATGGTTACCGAATTCATGGATTCCTTATCTGTTATTTTTTCAATTGCATGTTTATGAATGTTATTACTGTTATTACTGTTTTCCTCACCCGAAGAATTGCCTTCAGAGGTAGCTAGGACCTTTGTTAGGCTGTCAGCTTTGTTGGCTGGGACAGAGTGAATTTCTGCCACGACCTGGATCTCTTTAGCAGGAGACCCAGGAGATAGCGGAGATGGCATGGAAAAAGAGTTTCTAATCATCTCTGCTATTTGTGCGTCTTTGGCCTTCAACGCTTCCTTTAGCTCAGCAACCCGTGCTGTTAATTCCTCTAACTGCTTTAAAAATCTTTCATTAACCCCCTCTGACTCCTTATTCACTTGCCCACCCCCTGAACTTTTATGAAGGCTACCAACACTAACAACTGTAATCACAACCTTAGATAACACACTTTGTTTCATTTTATCTATCTATCGTTTATTTTCTTTTCTTTCCTGGATGGACGGGAGTCTTGCCTTCGTGAATTCCCGAAGGATATGACACAAGATGCAACATTCAATCTCCCATGCTTAATCTTTACCTAACATATACCACAAAGTTTCTATTCCGCCTAAAAACAGAAATTATGAATAACGAAAACAATTCATATTGAGTAAAACTTCATCTATCCATGATAGGCTATGGAAAATGCTAGCGAAATCACCATCGCCACGGGTTGTGAAGGATATCAGGTAACTTAAAATGGAATATAAATAGGATTTCAGAGTTCAGTGTCATACAAAAATCTTCTGTTTCATTTTCTGGCAAATTTTAACTCACTGTTGAGGTAATAAGAGACGCCACGGTGCATGCTTATAAACCAAAGTTGGACACAGAAACTAATGACAAACATAATGACAAACATAACAAGGAAGACTGATGAAAGCTGTGGCTGTTGTTATCAATGGATTGTAGTACAGGAAAGCAAAATATAAGTATAACATACCAAGAGCGTGATCAACAACAGTGACAGATAGACACGTAACAGCGGATGGTTGGACAGGGGTGTAATGGGGGTGAACCAGTGAATGTCCCTTGTCACCCCATACCTGGGGTAATGAAAATGGCAATGGCACTGTAGCTTAACTTGACTTTATGGTGCATTTATGAGATTGATGTCATAATTTCCAAACCAATGTTGCATTCAAGTACATTGTGCCATAATTATTGACTTTTTGTTCTCTATCGGAAAAATAAGAAAAAATATGAGCCAAGGTGGCCATTCTAGACAGCCAATCGTTACAGAAATATGAATTCTTACCTTCACACTGTCATTCATCCTACCAAGTTTCAAGAAAACTGATCCATAAATGCTACATGATTAGTGTGCTTAAGAAATCCAATATGGCTACCATGTCAGCCATTCTGCACTGATTTGTGACCAACATAGGTCAATCTCATCTAATCTTCATTCCAGGAAACTGTCTGAGTTTCAAGAAATTTGATACATAAATGCGACTGCAGGGTGTTCTGAAGAAATTCGAGATGGCTTTCGAGATTGCCATTATGGGCGGCCAAACATTACCAAAATAGGGCGTTCTCATCATACTAAGTCACCTTGCCAATTTGCATGAAAACTCATTCATAAATGCAAATTGTAGCAAGCGCTGAAGAAATTCAAGATGGCTGCTGTGGCAGCCATTGTGGGTAACCCACTGTAACCACAACAGGGTGTTATAATCTAGGTATGAGTCTATACATATAAATGGAATTTGGTGATCAGGAAAGAATTGTGAGATTTAGCACGTGCTAAACGAATTGTGGATCTTGTTCTGGTAAAATCATAGATGGATGCCATTGTGGCCATTATGTGCAGTCAGCCATTACCAAGATAGGACGTTCTCACCTACCCATCATACTAAGTCACCATACCAATAACTAGAGTGATGTCACGCATGCAGCCCGACTGCCCCAGGAATGGCAATGCTTAGATGCCAAATAGTCGGAGCCATTTTTTGTTAACAGTTTACCTAACGAATCTGCCATATCTGTACTCGTGATATACAAAATTTGCTATTCAAATTTTATTTTTTTCATTTCTCTACTTCAAAACATACCTCATGACCTTAATATTAATGGAACAGACTTGATGAGCTTGTACCAATAAGGAGTAATAAGCCATGGTTAGAAGAAAATAAAAAATGAAAAAATCTGATGTTTCAGAAAAATAATTTGTACTGTTGGCTTCAACTTGTGTTAGGTAAAGGATTAAAGATGCAGTACATAAAGCAATGTTGGGCGTATGAGTCAATTTTCTTTTTTGCATGTAATAACTCCCAGTCCTTCAAAATGCATTTTGGGAATAATTGCCTAAGTGACACGTTTGTGTGTGTGGGGGAGTGTGGGGGTGGGGGGGGGGGGGGGGGGGGTGGGTGGGGTGGGGGGGGGGGGAGTTGTGGAACCTATATTGAAACCTGGCCTGTATTACTGGCTGGAATATACACATATCAACTTTGGTTGAAAACAAATAAAATAATCCAAACTGGAGTAATCAGTTGGAAACCAATTGTTTGAAGACAGATGACGGACGAAAGTCATGACTATAGCCCTGACAAATGCATTTTGTACCAAAGAAAAAATATTGCATGAATGGCCCTGGGTGATGAGGAGGTGGGGTGGGGGGTGGGGTGGGGTGGGGGCGAGTGGGGGTGTGTTAGAGAAGTCCATTTTTTTCCACATGTGGTCAGTCTAAATCCTTCAGAATGCATTTTGAGCAGAGGAAAAAAATACCTAACTGGCACCATAGGGGTGGGGGGAGTGTTTGTCTGGGTTTTTAACCACAAACTTTAACCAAAACTGTAAAACTGCATTTTTGACGAAAGAAAAAAAAGTGCCTAATTGGACCACCGGTGGGTGGGGGGGGGGGGGGGGGGGGTTGGGGGTTACGTGAGTTTAAAAAAAGGTTCCGCATGTAGTGACTGTAAATAGTTCAAAATGCATATTTGAGGAAAGAAAAAAAATGCCTAATTGGGGAGGGGGGGGGGGGGGGGGGGAGGAGTTGATAATTTTCTGTCTGAATTTTTAACCACAAACTTTAACAAAAAAAGCATTTTTGACAAAAGGAAAAAAAAGCTTCTGCATGTAGTGAATGTAAATCGTTTAAACTGCATATTGGAGGAAATAAAAAAATAAAATGCCTAATTGGGGGGGAGGGGGGGGGGGGGGGGGTCTTGTCTGGGTTTTTAACCAAAACTGTAAACAAGCATTTTTGACGAAAGGGAAAAAAAGTGCCTAATTGGCTCCCGGCGGGGGGGGGGGGGGGGGGGGGGGGGGCGTACGTAAGTTTAAAAAAAGGTTCCGCATGTAGTGACTGTAAATAGTTCAAAATGCATATTGGAGAAAAGAAGAAGAAAAAAAGTCTAATTGGGGGTGGGGGGGGGGGGGGTGGGGGTTGTGGTGTTTGTTTGGGTTTTTAACCACAAACTTGGAGTCACCAAGCTACAATGAAATCCCTTCATAATTATGGCCTGTGGAATATTCTAAAGGTTTTCGGGCTTCGGGCCTCTGTTGCCGTCACAGTTGCCCAAAAGGGGACGTTCTCATCTAGACATTATATGAAGTCAACCTATCACGTTACAATGAAATCCCTCCATAAATATGACCTGTAGACTGTGCTAAAGGCATTCGGGCTTCGGGCCCCTGTTGCCGTCACAGTTGCCCAAAAGGGGCGTTCTCATGTAGACATTATATGAAGTCAACCTATCAAGTTACAATGAAATCCCTCCATAAATATGACGTGTAGACTGTGCCAAAGGTTTTCGGGCTTCGGGCTCGGGCAGACATTATGGTTGAATGATAGCAACCAAATGGGAACATTCTCATCTGAGCATCATGTGGATTGATCCTAAGAAGTTAAAATGAAATCCCTTCATAAATATGGACTGTAGACTGTGCTGAAGGTTTTCGGGTATTGGGCACCTGTAGCCGTCAAAGTTGCCCAATCACGTTCAAAAGGGGACTTTCTCATGTTGACATTATATGAAGTCAACCTATTAAGTTACAATGAAATCTCTCCATAAATATGACCTGTAGACTGTGCTAAAGGTTTTCGGGTTTGGGGCTCGGGCAGTTGTGACGGTTGATAGATCACGCCCAAATGGGGAAATTCTCATGTAGACATCATACGGAGTCATCGTATCAAGTTACAACGAAATACATCCATATTAAACATGACCTGCAGACTGTGCTAAAAGTTTTTGGGTTTCGGGCTTTGGGCAGCCATCAAGGTTGACAGATCATGCCCAACCAGGGACGTCCTCATCTAGGCATTATACAGAGGCATTCTATGAAGTTGCAATGAAATCCCTTCATAAATACGACCTGTAGACTGTGCTAATGGTTTTCGGGTTTTGGGCTCGGGCAGCCATACCGGTTGACCGATCTTGACCAAAAGGGGACGTTCTCATGAAGACATGACCTAAAACCTGCATATGAAATTTCGTGACGATCAGACAAGAACTACCGGGTATAGCCTGTACTTGAAGGTTGAATAAAAATGAACCTTCAGTAAAAAAACTTTAACCACAAACTTTAACCAAAAACTCTAAATGTTGACAGACGGACGTACAAAAGTCATTACTATACCCCTTACTGTAAACAGTCGGGCTAAAAATGATGCATAGATAGACTTCTGCCTCTGCGGAAGAAATCCACGACGGCTGCTCTGGTGGCCATTATGGATTGCCAGGTTTGGTCAACATGAGCCTAATGGAACGTTCTCATCTGACCATAAACCGGTACATGCATATCAAGTTTGGTAATGATAGGAAAACGGAAAAGAACTGGGTTGTCGACCGTACTTAACAAATTGTGGACAGGCTAATAGACGTGTGAACACGTCACGAGTCCTTGATTTCGCCAAGTTAAGCAAATATTGCCAAATTGGGAACACGCCACGAGTCCTTGATTTCGCCAAGTTAAGCAAATATTGCCAAATAAGGGACAGTCATTAAAATGGAAATGTCAATGACACTGTAGCTTAACTTGTCTGTGTGTTGTGCCTGTAGTAGAGGCGTAGTAGGGTTCGACCCGGAAAAAATTTGATACAAGCTGATTTTGGTGTCATTCGACGCAGAATTTATTTCGGAACAACATATCCAAAATCCGCAAAAATCGGCCTTGGGGAAACTTTTTCATGTCAGATTTCCCGTCTGGGGGTTGTTCGTGAAGGGGGAAAATTGTGTTTCCGGGGTTTCGGCCGTTTATATGTCACAGATTGAGTTTTATATATTATTTTGTGTCGCAGGCGACCAGATACAAATGTTAATTATATTGAGAGGCAATTGCCTGATGAAATCCTCACACTTTTTATGAGGAAAAAGGGTTAATAACCCCAAAAATCACATTTTTTTCTCAAATTTTCACTCCCGATTTAAGATACTTCTGCACAGAATACAAAACTAGAAATGGTTCTTTGATCGATGTTTTCGCATACAATAAGGTGCAGATAATGTTGACTGGTCCAATATAATAACAGGAATGTAACTACATGATGAGATCTAACAAGACATTTGTTGGTGTTCTTCACGGTTATTCATTGTCGCCGATTTCCTCCCCGATCTCAATCGGCTCGGCATTGAAGCAATTCTCACCCCGACAGTCTCCACAGGCAGACAAGCATTTGAGCGCATTCTTTCCACAAGAACATATGTTTGTTCCGCGTGGCTTTTTGGATGTCATTTTGCATTTGCAGCAGATAACTTTGAGAAGAGCCTCAGGCGCTGCGCCCAGGTCAGTCATCACAGGTATCAACTCATTCCCTCGACTTTCCCAGCCCCACTCCTCAGGATCTAGGGCATCGTTATCCAATAGTTTCCAAACCATTATTTGTTGGTGAACTCACAGGCTGTGGAAATGTGCTGCACGCTCAGTCGGGGGAAGTTTTTGTGGTTCAATTCCCGATTTGCTGGAAGTGACCATTGTCATAAATTTTGAATATCTCAAACCATTCAAAGTGTTTGAATGTTTGCCAGAGTACAACATAACGAACAGTTCAGTCCCCATTTTCCCAACCTCTGTCTGAGAAATGGTACTGTCGTGCATTGCTTCTGATATATTTTGAATAGGCAATGACTTCTCTAACTTCTTGAGAAGCAACGTTTTCCCGTGCCAAAACGTTGCTGATGTGACATCACACCCACTCCATGCATGAATGAAGAGGAGGTTCTTCTGAGTTGTTTCTCCAATCTTCTCTACTATATCTGCGATTTTCCATGCATCTCCACCCCTGTGTAACTTCCGTGCTTCTGACTGGAAATAGATATCAGACCAAGTACGATCCCAATGGTATACGGACATAACTAGTACATCTGTATCATCTGCAACAATGACAACTGTTTTTCCCTGGGACGAAAGTTGAACTGCATTGTCAACAATGTTAGTGTCAGCATCTCCAGAACTGCATTCGACAATATGCCCAGCCTCTCTCAGTGATGTGGAAAGCATTTTTATAAACTGCATTTTATTATTTCCATTCGATGAGAACAGTTCCTGATTTTTGTGGGCAGTCGTGTTGTTCGTCAAACGGATATCAGCACAAACGTGGAGAGCTCTTCTTCTCTGCTCCTGAGTCTTGGTTGTTGGTCGTTGACCATAACCATCGAAGACAATTCGACAATTCTGCCCATATTTCTTCGTAACGTATCCAACATACTGGTTTGCCACTTCCAAGTAAGTGGTGTTTGTCTTCCATTTAACTCTGTGGAGGAGAGCACCCCCGTCGAGCACGTACAGACCATCAGATGGTGGTTTAGTAAGGGATAAGCCATCAGTTATTGCAGTTGCTAGGTCCGCCTTGTTTGCTTTTCTGAGGAAAAAATCTTTGAAGAGGGCTGTTGGCATTACAGTTAGTTCATACGCAAAGAACTGTGCCATGTCTTGCTCTCTCTGGGCAATAGCAACCAGTCTAGTAAACAAAGTTGAGGGGTCAATTGTCACCCTCTGGTCATCTAGCTTCAACCCGGGGGTGAGGTGAGCTAGGGTACGGATTTGATCACTTCGTTTGATAGTGGCATCGGAAACAATAGCGTTGTCTAATCTAGAGTGTATCTCTGCCCCTACAGACTCAGTGATATCGCAGTTGATACCATCTCCCTCGGAAGCTAACAAACCAGATGACAGAGAACGCAATCGTTCGTTTCCATCGAACGGGTTGTGTGTGTCAAACCACTCTAGTATTCTGGCCATGTCTAAGTTGTCTCGTTTTCGACGAGAGGTGCCCATATCTACATGCTGTTCGCTGGTATTGAGCTTTAGGTCGGTCAACGTTGTCATGGCTTCATGTATCTCTGCGCATTTATGCATCGTGTAAATCCACTCCTGTCGTACAGATTCCGTCACGCCACGACCTCGCGTCAACCCACCCCGACTTTTAATTGAACGCATAAGAACTTGCTCAATAACAAGATCACTAGAGAGGCCTGTCCAAATCCTAGAACTTCGACGTATAGCATGAAAGCCGTCACAGTAGAATCTCTCATACAACCAAGGATGTTTTTCTGGTAGTTCAAGCATCATTTGCAGATAGACTCTGCAACTCTTGGCATAGTGTACATGCCCTGTTGCGGCGAAGAGGTTCAGCATTCTACCAACAGCAATGAGATGGAGATTCCAATCGCCAAGACGTTCTCCACGGATGAACATTTTCAGTACCTGAATATATTCTAGATATTGTACCCATAGCTTAGCGGTGCGTGATTCTCTTGACAGTTTGGCTTTGTAGTTGTCAAGGCAAGTGTTCACCGTCACAAGAGCTGATGAGCTGCTAACATCAGAAAGGGTGACCGCGCCTTCAAGCACACCTTTGTATAACTCCTTCACACCATCTAAGTCCCTCTGGTTTATCTGTACACTCTCAACAGTGGGTGGGCTCATCGGAGGAGAAACATTCGCGCTCATTTCGGATGTGGTTATGGCACCCAATAATTTATTCGTCAGTGCAGCTTATACTAGGAGGTGGCCTCGCATAGCTCTGGAAACAGCTTTGCCGGTCAACATCGACCGAACTGCTAGTGGACCATAAACTTCCTGCAAAGCTTCATCAAGACCTGATCCAGCCATCATCGAGCCGATACTGCCGAGAAAGCTCATGATTGTGTGGAAACCACCCAGCCTGCAGACAATGTTCATGGATTGATCAATTATTATCTCATTTGCCTTCAACCATAAAGGCTGGTCAAACGTGACGCACGGGGATGGGATGTTCAATCTGATCGCTTGCTCTGAGATGAATTTCAATGTAGAAAAGATGCATGTGCTGTCTGTTGGGCTGAGATCTATTATTGGGAGAAAGAGTATATCTGATTTCGCTTGATGCTCTGAACCGTGCACAGAATGCGCTAGTTGCATGAAGCCGGTCCAATTAGGAACAGTGTCATCTACTGCTCTAGATAGCCACCCACAATGCCATAAAACGTCAGTACTCAGGCTAGATGGAAGTGTATGTGGTGATTGCAGCTCTACTACTGGTTTGTACCTCAAACCACCAAAGCCTCTCCTCGTTGATTCCAAGTAATCAACCACTGGGATTCCTTTATTCACCAACATTTGTTCAACGCCAACTCGAGCTCTGTGTTTTATCGATGTATGCGACATAGGGGTGGATGGCTCCTGAGTTTGGGTTGACACGGCGATTATACCCATACCACGAAGTGAACCTTTCCCATCGATAGTCGCAACGTTATGGTCGACGTTGTCTGCGACCCACTACGAATTCTCCGGGGAAATAGTTAGAGGTATAGCTGTCAACAGAATCTAGCTCCATCACACCTTGCTTATACCGTTTGACCTCCTCATAGGTGATAGAAAACCCAAGCCTAGCTAGTTCATTAACGAGCCACTTTGACCCGAAAGTATGGTCCATTTCTACTCCTAACCCGAATAGGGTAGGTGTTATGACTGATCTTGGTCTAGCCGATTGGACTATAGAGTGACCTATGCTGTTTCGTTTTATATCATTTGGTATCAAGCACTGGAGAAAAGTCTGTAGGTAGGCTGGGATCCAGGTTTTGCCTCGCGAAATGTCCTGTATGTCAGCAGGGGTTGGATACCAATCTATATCATACTCCATCTCTCTAAGCTGCCCCTTGATCAATTTTGCTGCAGTAACAATGATCCTTTCAGCTTCATCACTTATACTTTCTTTCTTGTCCGCATACCATTTTTTATTTATCAGATATTCAGCCATGTTGCGAAAGCATAGGACATTGTCGCGACCCTGTACCCTGGCGAAAAAGATATAATCGCCATATCGCTCTTCTAGTTTCTGCTTCAGTCTCTTTTTTGTGTACACAATTGATTCACCTGCGATCTCTTCCATCTTCGAATGCAACTCGGTCAATGTGTACAGTTCTGAATCGGAATGAGTTTCTAAGAATTCACATATGCACTCAAACTAATGTTCCATGCCATGGTCAGGTTTTCGACCAGCTGGTCTCGCAATTTCCAACTGTCTATAGTTTAGGAATTTCGTATGGCAGAGTGGATGATAGACAGCCTCGGCAGCTACCAGATCAATGCAACTCAATAGCCGAACGCTTACTTCTGAAGCTAAACTATCCCCTCTTAGTTCGCAATGTTCGAGGAGGGTTTCTCGTATAGGTAGTGTTTCGACGGTCCTGATAATTTTGTTCCTATCGGGGTGGCGTGGATCAATTTTTGCGGCGCTACCACAGAACAAACAGTGTGTCTTGAAGTCAAATACAGGCACATTACATCTCAATTTCTTGGCCGACGGAGCTTCGATGTCAGAAGAGCTTGCAGCAGATGCCCGCTTCGCATCAGTGAAATCCCTACGGCAATCTGAATGAACCAGAACAACACCTACGGGGTCCTGTTGAAGCTTGTCCAAAAGGTGTGCTTCAAGGTCTGATCTCTCCCTGACATTACAGAAATTAAGCATGGTATGACAACCTTTCTTGGTGACTTTAACTGATTTGACTTCATCGAAACCAACCTGGCAAATTACACAGGTATCATCTCGAAAGCGACCACCTTGGTGTGAAGCCATATCTAATCAAATGGTGGAAATATGCCGATGGAGGGAACGGATTATTTTCTCTTAGCTATAAGTAGCACGGATCCTGAGGCGGATTATCGAAACTGGATTAATAGACAAGAAATATGATATCGACGAAATATGAAAAAGGACAATGTGACTAAGAATTGTTTCCTGTGTATGTTAACACCGAAACAAAGAAAATATGACAGAATGACGAAACAATCGAATAATTCGAGAGCACGTGGCGATAAGCTTATAGCGATGTGCTGTGTGTAACAGAATCGCTGGAATACCCGCGACTGACATGATGTAATTATCTTTTTCCAGTGTGCTATACAACGCTCTTTATTCGCGGTGTAGATCAATTACGTGGGCTGGTATAATACTATAGTCATTATATTGTATTCTACTGACAGGAAAAATCTGAGAAGAGACAAATTCCTGCCCTTAATACAGAACCGTCTGGAAAATGACATCGGGAAATTGGTAAAAATGGCCACCACCCCACCCTCAGTTGAGACGCTATGAAAAGTTTTCCCCAATGCGGATTTTAGCGGATTTTGGATATGTTGTTCCCAGATAAATTCCGCGTCGAATGACACCAAAATCAGCTTGTATCAAATTTTTTCCAGGTAACACCACTTTTTTTAGTTCAACGCCTGTACTACTGGTGAAAAGGATAATGTTCAATATTTATGAAAGGATTATGAAATAAGAAAAAAATTGTGATAATTGGGAATATGTTAATTTCTGTTTCCTGTATGCTATGTTTTGAATAAAAAATAATATGACGTGTAGACTGCACTGAAGAATTGAGGGGTGGGTTAATGTGGCCCTGACAGTTAATTTATGTGGCCCTCACAGTTAATGTATGTCAACGAAAGTTACCAAATTACAGTGAAATTATCCCAAAACGGGTCATCCTATCAAGTTACAATGAAATCCCTTCATAAATACGGCATGTAGACTGTGCTAAAGGTTTTCGGGCTTCGGGCCTGTGTAGCCATCATGGTTGACCGATCGCAATTAAAAGGGGACGTCCTCATCTCGACATTATACTGAGTCATCCTACCAAGTTACAATGAAATCCCTTCATAAATACGACATGTAGTCTGTGCTAAAGTTTTTCGGGTTTTCAGCTCGGGCAGCCATCATGGTTGAATGATCACGACCAAAGGGAACGTTCTCATCTGGGCATTATCTAGAATGATCCTACCTAATTACAATGACATTCTTTCATAAATATGACATGTAGACTGTGCTAAAGGTTTTCGGGCTTCGGGCCCCTGTAGCCGTCACAGTTGACCAATCACGACTAAAAAGGGACGTGATCACCTAGACATTATATGGAGTCAACCTACTAAGTTACAATGAAATCCGTCCATAAATACGACCTATAGACTAAGGGTTTTTTGGGGGTTTGGGGCTTGGGCAGTCGTCGCGGTTGACGGGAGCTTCGGGCCCCTGTAGCCGTCACAGTTGACCAATCACGACCAAATGGGGAAGTTCTCATCTAGACATCATACGGGGTCAACCTACCAAGTTACAATGGAATCCCTCCATATTAAATATGACTTGCATACTGTGCTAAAAGTTTTTGGGTTTAGGGCATGAGCAGCCGTCACGGTTGACAGATCATGAGCAAAAGGGGACGTTCTCATCTAGATATTATATAGAGGCTTTCTACCAAGTTACAATGAAATCTCTTCATAAATACGACATGTAGACTGTGCTAAAGGTTTTCGAGTTTTGGGCTCGGGCAGCCATCACGGTTGATCGATCGCGACCAAAAGGGGACGTTCTAATCTAGACATGACCCCAAACCTGCATATGAAATATCGTGACGATCGGACAAGAACTACGGGGTGTTGCCTGTGCTAAAGGAAAATGTGAACAGACTAACAGACTTCCGCACGCGTGATAGCAATAGCTCATCTTGACTTTGTCAAGTTAAGCTAAAAATGAAAAGGGGCCGAAAAGCACACCTGAAAAAGATGCATTATTCTTGACAAAGAGATTTTAAGATATTTTTAATAATAATTATGTCACTTATTTACTTTCATTTTTTTTTCAATGATTGAGGTAACGGTTTGAGAGAACGAGCACGGCAAAACATCTCACATCTCCTAAAAGAAAATTGCATTAATACAAATACTTCTTTAAATGAACAGGAAATTAGCCATTTCCACAAAATGCAGAGAAATAAAGTTGAACACGTTAAAATAACGGAGGTCTAATTGGTAGGAACTTGATCTGGACAACCTTGTAGGTGGCCCACTGAGGATGCTACATACCAAATATCAAACGATACTGACTGGTGGATCTGAATAAGGTTCTTAAAGAATTTTCCCCATGTTGCTCCAAGTAACAATTTGGACTTCCTTATCAAACTTATGTCTTAACTCAGGAACTCATTTCGAACAAACTTAAATCTGACCTCCATAAGGATGCTGTTTACTACCTGTCAAAAGATTCTGACTGGTAGATCTTCAGGAAAACGATTTTCAGAGACTATTCCTTATACTACACCGGGTTACAATTGGGCTCACATAGGGAGCCCAAATATGAATCCGGGGGCTTGATTTTAACAAACTTGAATCTGCCTTCATAGGATGCTGTCCACCAAATATCAAAAGATTCTGAAGTGTGGATCTGAAGACGATTTTCAAAGAATTTCGTCCGACTACACCAAGTAAAAATTCGGGCTCCAAACAAGAACCGAGGGACTTGATTTGAACAAATTTGAACCTGACACAACCAAAGAAGCTGATTTGGACTGATGAAGAAATATTGTACAACACGTTTCCTCATATTTCGCCAAGTTAAAATTTGGCATCCTGTATGGAGCGCAAATGTGAAGCCCGTGACTTGATTTGAAGAAACTTGAATCTGATCATCCCATGGCGGTAGTATATCAAATATCAAAAGGTGCAGATAGAATTTTTTTAATTTTGAAAACAGCCGGCTAAGCATTTGCTCATTGCCAACAGGGTTAAAATAGGTGTGTCCATACAGTATCCTATGACACAACCAATTGCCTTTTATCCCATTCGATTTCACAGGTCCGACGGATGCTTCATACCAAATAACAATTCTCTGTTTCATGCAGTTTTGCTATTGAAAATTTATGGCTCCCAGGGATCCCATGGGGACGTGAAAATTTATTTATTTGCATGAATCAAGTACTTATGACTCAATAATACTGCATACCAAATTTAGTTCAAATCTGCACATCGGTACAGAAAATACAAATATCTTTTCACAGAACTGAAAATATTGCTCTTCAAACTACCCTTGAACAATTTATAGTGTACACCTCAAAATGAAGCCGAATGCCAAATATCAACGTATTCCATCTTCGGATCATGGATTTTTTTTTTACAATTTGGGGCAATTAACCTGTACAAACAATAGGTCCTAGTTAGCGCCGCACCCCCGAGGTTACCCCCCCCCCCCCCCGGAGTCGTATACCTTCCATATCCACAAAAGTACTCAGCAGATGCGATCCTTCCCACTTTCTCCTCATAATCTTCGAATCGATTACGTTTTAGGATCTTATGATTATTCTTATTCACAGTCCTTTTACAAGTGAACTAACTGCCTGTCACTTAAATTGTGAAGCTATAATTGAAACAAATCCCGGGGAGTTAGTCATTAGTAGCAAGTTAGCTCATTTCCTCATCCTCTCCCTTCCGAACTGGTAACAGAGCAGTTGAAATAACTGGAGGGACCACTAAGGACGATTGGGAAACATGGCACCAAACCCCTGTTTACAGAACATGTATTGCATACACCTTTAAACATCTATTAGAGATGGGCGGTATTGAAATTTTAGGTTCGTTATCAGGATTTTTCTGACCCAAAACCTCGCTTTCGGTACGGTATTCGGAACCTACAAAAAAACAGCTTTAATGCACCAACGTTTTATATTTGACCCACAATCACTTACCCAATACAGCGAAATAAAATAAAATTTTGATATTTAAAAAAAAATTATATCACTAATATTCATAAATTAATACAAATATGGAAACCGCGTCACTGAGCCTGTTCCTATATCCAAAATTGTTTGATTTTATTCATAAAATTTCAAGCAACTTTGGCCAAGTCTTATTCTGGCTACTTATTGGGCTATAAATTAGCCATGTTGGGTCAGAATCAGCATACCAGTAACTCTGGTGGTTCCTTCATATTTTGTTTGTTTGTGGCGGGTTATTTAAAGTACCGGGTTTTCGGTATATTCTTCCTCCCTCGGTTCGGTATTTCGGTATTACTACAATACCTTTACCGTTCGGTATTTTCGGTATACCGCCAACCAGGAGTGGCCCGTCCGATCGCATTTCGGTAGCGACACACTTGCATAACTGGGCTGAGTTTTCACGAATAAACTCAGCCGCTGCGAATTTGAGTCTGGAGAAGAAAAAAAACAATAAGAAACAAGAAAAGCATCGTAAAGCGATTCCATCCCCCCCCCCCCCCCACCACCCGCAACAAATATATTTGAAACCAATCACAATCAGACACCATAACAATTGACATTTTCTAACAAAAGGGAATAACTCCCATAATTTTCATCGGATATCGCTGGTCATCGAACTTGTCATAGACATTGTTGTTGTAGACATTATACCGAAAAGAATTGAAATCTGGTTACTATTGTTAACCCTTTACCCAACGTAACGGCCAAAACCGGCCAGCGCTATTCTCAAAAATCGACAATTAATTTTCAAAATATTTTCATTTTTTGTCTCAAAAACATAGGTTATGACCCCTCGTTGGAACGAGCTCGTCGAGCTCGTTCCAACGAGGGGTCATAACCTATGTTTGAGACAAAAAATGAAAAAAAATAGTTATTCAAGAATTTTTTTTGCAAGTGTCGTCTGCTTTTCATGTTAGGGAAAGGGTTAAAGTTATGCCGCCAACAAGCATTGCACAATATTTTCTTAAACACAGGGCAATAATTACCAAAATGTTCATCAGATATTGGTGGTCATCGAACTTGACGTAGACATTGTTGCTATAGAGAGAAATGCAGAAATGAATTGAAATCCGTGACTATTGTTCAAGTTATGCAATAAACAAGTTTTACATATTTTTATAACAAAGGTTCATAACTCGCTTAATTTTCAAGAGATATCGGTTGGTCATCGAACTTGACAAAGACATTGTTGCTAGAGACACACCAAAAAAAAAAAAAAGAAATCCGTTAACTGTTGTTTAAATTATGCCATAAACAAAGTTCGGACGGACGGGTGGACAGGCGGATGGAGGACTTCGCTATAGCCATCCCTTGTGGTGGATAATAACATCCGATGTTCAATGTAGTCGATTTCTATTTTGCCAGGTGAGATTATTACACACAAACATAATTTAAAAACTTCTCTGATTTAGTGCACTTGGGAATATCGAATTAAGCATACCCACCATTACACCGCAACGTTCAACAATACAAAAATTAAAATGATAGTATTTTTTACTACGCTTGGCGAAAAAAGTGGAGGGGTAAGTACCCCCCCCCCCCCCCCCCCCATTGCGCAGCCACTCGAACCCACCCATAGAGTCTTCGTTAACAGCAACCGCCTAGTGAAACTATACTAAACCACGCATAAAACCTGGCCACCTGCAGGGCCTCAAAATTTAAACTGAAAATTTGTGAAAATGATGTTTCATTTAGGAAAAAAGGCAGTGAGTTAATTATCGTTTTAGCACAAATTATTGCGGCAGATTTTGCAAAGAAAGTTCAGTTCAACAAAATGTAACTGGTTACTATAGTAATTTGGATCAACCCGGTCTCTTGCATTTGTTGGCATTGTTCCACAGCGGGTTTTGTCCAGGAAAAAATCCCCTATGAAAAACTTACCAATGTTTTCCTCCGGGTTTCCATGTTTTGTGTTTGAAATCATTATTGTTCTACTTAATGACAAAGCAGTGTGCAAAATTTAAAAAAGACTCTAACAGGTTCTGGGACAACTCGGCCCGGACCAATTTTCCGACTTCGCCGATTTATTTTGTAATTTAAAGAATTTTAAAATTAATTTAGTTGTATTAATAATATGTTTGTGTTATATTTTAGACACATTTTAAAATGATTATTATAAATTTCAACAAAATAGGAAGTACTTACATCTTTGTTTGAATTAAATTCCATAGTGAAAAATATCCTTTATAATCCTCCGCAATTTTTGAAAATTATCCAGAATTAACTAATTGTTTATGATTGTTCAACTGAAATGATTACTGTTAATAATTAATCATATGTTGTTTCTAAATGTGTACTTTTCAGGTACTGTTTGTAACTTTTTTTTATCTGAAACATAGAAACACATTGTAATATTTTATGTTTATCTTTATCTTTGTTCAAAGTATATATTATAATGTTTCCAAGTTACATGTAAAATAATATAATATATGCTATTTACTTTAGATTTCCATGTATTGCAATTCTGCATCTTGATGTGGTCTATGTGATGTAAATAATACGAAGTTACACGTAAAGTTATATAATATATGCTATTTATTTTAGATTTCCATGTTTTGTAATTCTGTATCTTGATGTGTTGAAAATAATATAAATGCACTGTAAACAATATAACAAAAAATCGTTTAGACGTTAATAAAATTATGCTTAACACTTTCATTGTTCGTTTCTCGTTAATAACTAACACCTCTCAATTGTCATAATCAATTTTCCATATAAATTTGAAAATAGGCCGACTTGACCGTATCGAGTTGTCCCGTTCCCCTCTAACCGACTGACCGTTCACGTGGGTTGGCTAACCGAACGCTCGGCTACGTAAAAATTCTTGGGAAACTGCTTTTTTTTCATCATTAACAAGTATTCATATATTGCATGGAACTGATATATATATAGCCTCTCGCGGCAAAAGTCTAAAAATCTACAATGATACAAGAAAGGCAACTTAACTGATAGAGTGTTGGAAGTCCATATTTTGGCTTTATTCTGAACTGCATGTATCTAAAGTTAAAGGCTTCATATTCCGTGGATGTCCTTTATATTATCTTGTTAGTAAAATTACTTCATTTCCATCGATTTGCATTGTTGCAATTTATGGGAGAGTGAATAGGCACTGTCCCATGAATTGTTACAAGACAAAAATGTGTGAACACATCTTGAGGCGGAGAAAAAAATTAGCACTTTACCAGTTAAATGACTCAGACTTCACCATTCAAGATGCAACTTTTGGCTAATCGGTCATCCGTTCGCGTCGATTTAAATTTGCGTAACCACAACGCGAATGAAACGAGCGTTCTCGTCAAAATTTGCACACTACAAAGTGCCTGATCATATCGATGCACTTCACAGAGAGAACCTTGTTGATTGGAATAAGCTTTTTGTTTTTCTCTTTGATTGACCGTTTGGTTTTATGAAAGTACTTAACCCTTTACCTAACATGAAAAGCAGACGACACTTGCAAAAAAAATTCTTGAATAACTAAATTTTTTCATTTTTTGTCTCAAAAACATAGGTTATGACCCCTCGTTGGAACGAGCTCGACGAGCTCGTTCCAACGAGGGGTCATAACCTATGTTTTTGAGACAAAAAATGAAAATATTTTGAAAATTAATTGGCGATTTTTGAGAATAGCGCAGAACGGTTTTGGCCGTTACGTTGGGTAAAGGGTTAATTGGTGTATCCTCTTCAACAGAACGTAAACTTAGTTTTCTGAAATTGTTCTGGTCGTTTTGAAAAATTGTCTGATTTTTCACACGTCGGGTTTTGTACAATCTGGGGTAGACATCGTCTGAGTGGCTCTGTTCCTGACATTGTTTTTACACTGGGGTGGTTTTGTCAACTGTTTCAACTACAGCGTTTATGCCAACATTGGAAATACTAGTTAACCAAGGATACACAGGGCCAGTACTGACCACACGGAACACTCAATTTTAACTATTAGTATCAGAAGAATGCATCACTTAATTCTACACAATGCACTTCATGGAAATAAGCGAGAATACCTCTTCAAATTTTCCAAGTGTCACAGAATCAAGAAAGCACGTTAATAATATTGCAGGTGGCATATCGGGGGTTCGAACCCACAGAGAGTGTTCTGTGAATACCAGCCGCCTAGCAAAACTGTACAAAATCACGCATACTAAGTCGGCCACCTACAGACCCTCATAATTTAACCTGAAAATTTATGAAAATTGTTCAGAAAGTAAGAGGATACATAGTTATGGTAAAACTTGAGACATCTCTTTCTATAAATACACATGAAAATGGACTTGAGACTATTATCATGTACATTCATACAAAAAAAAATCAGAAATTTGAAAATAAATTATCCGAAATCAGCTAATTAACTGATCTCTCTCGACTCTGGGTTAACCAGTATTGCAAAGAGAGTACTTGACAGATATCGACCCAACTGTAACCCAGTCATTGTTTATTTAGCTATTGCTGTTTATGGTCACATATTTCTAAACAATGGCTAATCATGACTGCAACATAGAGATAAAGTCAAGTTTAGCCAAAACATACCCATGGTGCCCATTTTAGAGGACTTTCACCTCAAGCATTGGTGATTGTGTCCTATTTTACCACTAAAACGGCTTATTTACCATAGTAAACAAGCACTGCTTCACTTCTCTTGGATTCTCAGGGGGAAAACCTAGTCATGATCGGGACAGAATTCTTTATCCACTTTTGTAATCACAATACTGAATCGGTGATTTACACCGCACACTTCACAGTCTTTCGCAGCCTTATGATCTGGTAGCAGCCTACTAAACTGGTTGAGTGCCGAATTATTTTTGGTTATCAAAATTCAACAATGAAAATCCTTACAGACTAAATAATTTAACTTTATTCATTTATTAAGGTTTAACGACACTTTAACAGCCAAGGTTATATCGTGTCGGTGACAGTTTTTGGGTGGAGGAAGCCGGAGTACCTGAAGAAAACCGAGCAACGACGAACAGCTGCCAACTCCCCAATGTCGCAACTCCTCGCTGCAGTACAGGTGGGGTAAGATTGGTTGAAGACATGCGCACCATCGACGTGCAGTAGTACACGGCGTCATCGTGCCGCCATGTGGACAATCTGGTTTAAGTGCCTTGCCAAAGGAAACAGCACGGGAGTCCGAATCGATCGCTCAGACGGCCACCCATCCAAGGAAGGACTAACCGGGCTCAACGTTGCTTAACTTCGGCGATCTGAATTTTACTTTAAAGATAGTATGAAGCATATCTGCTGAGTATAAAGCTTTTTCGTTGCAGCATCTGTACTTCCGAATAATACCCAAATTTGGGCTTCCAGTACTCTACCAGTTCAACCAGTGGATCGGGAGTTTAAAAATAAAATATTGCGAAATAAGACCGAATCAAGATAAACAAATTAAAATTGCATTTGAGATTTCAATTAGGGATCTGCGAATCACATTTTTTTTTCGAATCGAATCTCGAATCGAATCGTGTCTGATATAAATATCGAATCGAATCTTAATAGAAAAGTTATTTCATATTGCACCAAACGGAAGTTACGGTACATTGTGATGACCCTTACAAGACTAACTGACGCCTTAAACACCAATATTTATTTATTGGGGTTTTAGGTCACATACTTATGCACAATGGCTAATCGTGGTCATGAAAGTTTTACCGACGGAGGAAGCCGGCGTACCCGGACAGAACCGAGCAACTGTCAGCTCCTCAACATTCTAACTCTGTTCAAGTTCCGTTCAAGCAGGGCTACAGCAGTGTATAGTACGGGCGCCGTGGACCATCAACATCATCATCGTGCAGTACACGGTGTCATCGCGCCCCCATGTAGGCAACCGGGATAGTGTCTTGCCAGAGGAAACAATGTGGGAAATCCTGGACGGGGATCGAACTCGGAACCTCTAGCATGGAAGTCCAACAGTCTACCACTGAGCCACCGAGCTCCCTTAACCACCAATAAAATAAATATTCTCTGTTGCGCCGCCACTGAAACAGCTATGCCTATTATCGATATTGTTTGTTTGTTTGTTGGTGGTTAACGTCACATATTTATGCACCATGGCTAATCGTGACACAACTTGGAGATGAAGTCAAGTTTAGTCAATCGTTGATCTACATGTTGCCCATTTTAGAGGACTTTCACCCCAAGCATTGGTGACTGGGTCCTATTTTACTAGTAAAGCGGAACTGGTTTACCACAGTAAACAAGTGCTGCTTACTTCCCGGGGTTCCCACGGGGATCCTATTATCGATAGTTTTAGTTTTTGAAGGCTTAACTTGTTACTATTCACGTTCTTAAGAATGTGAGTAGTAACAAGTTAAGCCTTCAAAAAACTAAAACTATGGATCATGTTCTGGGCAAAATTCACTACTTACCTTACAATTAACCATTGTCAATTAATCAATTAAGTATGAATTGAGCCTTTATGAATGAATTGTCTAATGACACTTTTATCCAATATTTGTTCGCAATGTAACAAATTGAAGTTCGTATGAGAGATTCGAAGAAATCGAATCTTGAGACGGATTCGGGATCGATCTCGAAGCTGATTATCGTATCGATTTCGAATCGAATCTCGAATATTCGCAGGACTGTAATTTCAATGTTCTCACATTTCGTTTTCAATAGGTGGGATTCTAGTGTTGTGGGGGAGGAGAGCGGATAAAAAGGTGGGACCAGACTGCAACACAGTAAGGACGAAGTCAAAACTTTTTGCCCACTTTTGTCATCACCATACTGTAGTACACAAACTCTTCCACGACTAAGGTTTCCCACAGGGCTACAGGACGCAGTGTATAGTACGGACGCCGTGGACACTTTACACAGGTGGGAAACATTTACACAGACGCAGTATTATTAAATTCCAAACAATAATTATAGGAATAATCATCAACAATTTAATCAATGAAGCACTGGGTAACCCGGTGTTTCATTAATTAAAATTTTGATGACAGTTTTTACTACCTGCTAAGCGCATGCGTGGACATCACTGTCCACACCTTGATTACCAGCAGTCCACGGCTGCTGTACTGTACTGTCTCACAGAAGTAGTTCACCATAGCACTGATGACTATAAATTTGAACAACATTTCTTGTTTTAACTGTTTTATTATGCATGATAGTAACAGAAACGTTTAACAATATAAAATAGAGAGCACTGAAAATGGATTGCTAGAAATCTGTAAGTTTTTAAACTTATTATACAACAAAGAAATATTTTTTTAATATTTACAATGATGTAAATACTAACTCTCAGGACCCACAGTTAGGATTTCATTAAAAAGACCAAAAGCACCTGTTGTGTCTTCCAACTTTCTAGATTTGTTTCAGTGTACTCAATAACTGACATTTTAAAAGTAACTGATTCGTCACTATTTGTTGGGGGAGTTCTTTTACGCACAATGCAATAAATCTTCAAAATGAATTGTTACCAGTTCAGCTATATTGAACATGTGGATATCATTTGGAGAGCAACAATTCGTTGATTCGTTGCTGAATTTTGATGCATCAATCAACGATGCGATTATCATCCAGTGGTGAAGTTTCTTGTGATAAAGACAAAGACAGTGTCAATTGTGATTCCAAGATTTAAGGGGACACATCATATCAACCAGGGGCAGAGGTGTTTGTGGGTGAGCAAACCCAATTTATTACACGCCTGTTCTATGAAATCCTCATCTTTAGAAAAGCTGAAGCACGCAGAAAATAAAAATCCGTTCCACACATGTGCGGAACGGAAATCATTGGCGAACAATTTTTAAACAGAAGCGAAATTTCACTGTAATTTTCTACAAATCATGCAACGCAATTACAATTTGAATTGCTAGCGACAGCTGAAAATCGTCCGCTGAGTTCCAATGTGTTCTACGTGCCAATAGGCATATAGCACACATTGCAACTCAGAGTACGAAATATTAACACGGATTCCCCTCGCAAATTTGGTTTCCGATAAAATGTCTTGTTTTTGTTGACAGTTGTCAAATAAATTGCTGAGTGTCCTTCTAATATTTTTTTTTATAGACGTGAAGACGTGTAATAAACACAGTACGCCACGCGTGTAAGTGGGTCAATCAATATGGCACTTGTGCCATCGCTGAAGGATAAAACTCGAGGCTGCCGGCCTCTCGTTTTATCCTTCCGCGCCGACACTCGTGTCATATCGATTAACCCATTCACACGCGAGTGTCGTTCTGTGTATTTATGACATGCCATACAGGTGCTATAATTGTATTCATGGGGTATTTATTTATGGTTATTTATTGATGTTTAAGTATATCTGCACATTGGCTCATTATGACCGTAACATAGAGATAAAGTCAAGTTTAGTCAATCGTTTACACCCATGAATCTGCCCATGTTTGCATGTCAAATTTGGTTAATTCTTGCGCTAATTTATTTTTCAAACATACTATGCTACCAGCACCGACATTTGATGAATACGATTTTGTGAATAATTTTGTTTCAGTGCATAACTGTTTTTATTTATAGAAAACATTTTTTTATATTTCTTTTCCTAGTGCTGAGTAAACCAATACCAATACCAACAGTTTAAAGACATTCAAGTGAAAAAAAGCATTACCAGGACACGTTTAGAAACAGGACAATCAAACTTTCAGCTGAGAGACCTCCAGGTTCAACCCAGAAGCTGATATGACAAAAGCATTTCTTGTTTTTTAATTTTCTTTTATTTTTTGCTTTTTCATAGAATGAGATGCCACCTTGGTTGGAACATTTTATTTCTATGGCACGCGTGAATGGGTCAATCGATATGGCACTTGTGCCATCACTGAAGGATAAAACTCGAGGCTGTCGGCCTCTCGTTTTATCCTTCCACTCTGGCAATCGTGTCATATCGATTAACCCAATCACACGCGAGTGTCGTTCTGTGTATTTATGACATGCCATACAGGAGCTATAATTGTATTCATGGGGTATTTATTCATGGTTATTTATTGATGTTTAAGTATATCTGCACATTCGCTAATTATGACCGCAACATAGAGATAAAGTCAAGTTTAGTCAATCGTTTACACCCATGAATCTGCCCATGTGTCCATGTCAAATTGGTTAATTCTTAAACCTGGTGGAGCGCTAATTTATTTTTCAAATATACTATGCTACCTGCACCGACATTTGATGAATAGGATTTTGTCAATAATTTTGTTTCAGCGCAGTTGTTTTGATTTATAGAAAACAAACTTTTTTTTATATTTCTTTTCCTAGAGCTGAGTAAACCAATACCAATACTAACAGTTTAAAGACACTCAAATGAAAAAAAAACATTACCAGGACACGTTTAGAAACAGGACAATCAAACTTTCAGCCGAGAGACCTCCGGGTTCAACCCAGAAGCTGATATGACTAAAGCATTTCTTGTTTTTTAATTTTCTTTTATTTGTTGCTTTTTCATAGAATTAGATGTCACCTTGGTTGGAACAGCATTTTATGGTTGTTTTAGTGGCAATCCACTCTCCATAGGCTATACCAAATTCTCAGGTCACTTGTTTAATTCTGTATGCAATTTATGCTGTTATGGAATGTTTCTTTACCCACTTTTCGTGGAGTTCCCGTGCAGACGAACGTTGATTCGTGAAGTCTGTTTACTGAAAAAGATATTCTTGCATGCTCCAGTTATATCTATCCCAATCAATTAGTATTTAATTCACCTTGAAAACATCAAGATATTTACAGAATTGGTGGAAGTATACATCGTAATCATAAAACTACAGATGTGGTAAGTCCTCTTTCCTGAAGGTATTATTATCAAAAGTTTGGTCAAATCATGTCTCGGTTAACTGGCAGAGAGTTGGAAGCCCATATTTGGGCTTCATTCCAAAGGGCAGGTACTGTAACATAAAAGCTTTATATTCTGTACATGTGCTTCATATTATCTTTTGAGTGGAATTATTTAGTCTGTGTAGACATGCCTTGTTACAATTTATGGGAGAGTGCCCACTACTCTCCCATAAATCTTAACAAGGCAAAGGCATGTGAACAAATTCTGATGGCCAAAAATAACTTAGCACTCTACCAGTTAAGCATCATGTCTTGTGCTCATTCAAAGAAAATGAATGTTAATCATATTTTTAGATTCAATCATCTGGAATATATAAGTTGGTCAGAAAAGCAAACTACAGGTTCGCCTTTCCAACCTGCAGAAATATATCCAGATGAGTGAACTAAACATAGGTCATAAATTGTTTAAGGGACAGACTGGTTCGATGCCATAACAGCGTTGAATTCCTTATAGAATTAGACTGTGTCCGAGGTGTATATATTGCCATTAGGCTGAAATGGTTGCTAGTATATTGGTATACTAAGAAACCATTTTCTGTTTTGCCACTGGTTAAGACAAAAACCTTCAAATTCTTCATCTACAATTTCTACATACGAGCAGGCATGTCAAAGTACCCCCGATTCCAACATAACCGGTACCGGGACGGGGCAGAGTCTGTCCCGCCGAAACCAGTACCAGGACAAAGCAACAAATAGGTGACATATCACAATCAGATGGGAGAAATTCGCATTTAAACCGAACCAGTCCCCAAGATCGCAAAGACAAACATGGCATCATACAATTATTCTGTGGCGACATGGAAGTAATCAAAGCACGAAAATCGTGCTTTATGATTACTTTGATGTTGCCACAGAATAATTTCTTTGAAGTAACCGATGGCGGCGCTTTCGTTGTCTTTGGTGCCATGTTTGAAAAGTCAAAATGATCGACCTTATCGAGGTCGTTATGCAGACAGAACATGCACCTTTAGAGTGTTTTGATGTTCATTCACAAATAAGTTGAAAGTATGTCGTGCAAGTGTGCCATACACAATTATCAGTCTGTTTACCATCATTCAATTAGGAATTTCCGTATAAAATAATTTGTCCCGGTACCGGCAGGACAAAAGCTTCAGTATCGGTACTGGTTGGAGCATGAGAACACCGACGTTACCGGTATACGTACCGGTTGACATTCCTGCACACGAGACGTATTGCTTCAAGGCCTACAGACTGCGATGCATATTGTATTTCCGTGTAAGTAAATTGTTACACCCCAAATGCCATTCCTAACAGCATCCTAACAAAAAAACACAAACTAATATTTCAACTTAACAATCAAAATTAATTGAGAACTATAAATGTCCATTTCTAAAAACAGCTTTCTGAATACTTGATCTGACACCAAGAATAAGCAAGGTCTGAAAAACTATCACTACCGTAACAAAATATGGAAATTACAATTTCATGACTTCTAGAATGGTCCTTACCACGGAAGACTTGGAAAAGGAAATAGAAGTCAGTTAACAAGGTATGGTTTCGTTTGGCCATCCAAATTAGCCCATATCAGTTGTCAAATTTCCACCCAACAACTCCCAATCCATTTATTTAATTATTGGGGTTAATGACACTTTCAACAGCCAGGGTCACCTTGTGTAGTACAGTTTTACAGGTGGAGGAAGCCGAAGTACCTGGAGATAACCACGGAGCAGTAGCAAACAACTGTCAGATTCCCCAATGACGATTCTTTGAAAAGTACAAGCATAAGCCTTTGTCAGAATAAATAAACTGTTTTACTTGGATTCCAAGTGTAATAACGTTGATTTATTGACATCTATTTAGCTGATTCGGTGTGAAAGCTGATATGGGAGGAAAGTCATGACTGCCTGTACAGAAAGCCAGGGCTTCCCAAAAAATCATTGCCGGGAAACATTGAATATTGCAGACAACTTTTACACAAAGGGTCACAAATTTACCAAAGTTGAAAAATAGCCTTTTAATTACTTTGCCTTCTGCTGGCAGATTTTTCTACCCAATACAAAAGCACTATGTTATTTATCTTGCAGCGGTATGTTAAAAAATTTCATTGAATCAAGCAGTAATCTTTTTATTGTTTATAAAATCAAATCATGGCTGCTGTAAAGTAGCCATGACTTGATTTATAAAAATTCAAGAAAATACTTAGGAAGTTAAGAGTTAAGGGTTCAGCTAACTGTCAGCATCTATGGCCATACATTAAACTGCAACATAAGTATAAAGTCAAGTTTTGAATACTGTTTATAAATATATCCGCATCTTTGGAGGAATCTAAATGCAGGTGTTGGTTACCAGGTTCTATTGTACCTGGTACCAGTAAACCAGAACTTGTTTTACCAAGCACAGGTCGACTTTCCCATGAAAATCATGTTTTTTTTTATCATTTTGTAAATAAAACAAGAGACAAGTCTATTACCATGGAAACCTTGTTGGCATCCATAAAATCCTCAAGTAACAGAGACACTGTATCAATCATACCTGAGCATGTTACCTGACATGACAGGTCGACCAATCATGTAAAAAAATGTTTTGGAATAACAGAAAATTTCCATTTGCCTTCAGAACATAGCCAACATGTTATTGGAATGAGCTTCACAACCTTGTTCCAATCAGAGGTTATATGCTATGTTTCAAATTTAAATTTGAAAAAATAAAATATGAATATTTGGTGTTTTTTGTTGTTGGTAACTGACGGTTATGCCAGGTAAAGGGTTAATCATCTCATTTTTTACGATAGTTAAGAATATAATTTATTCTTACAATTGAATTTTCTTCCATAATATCCTATTTATTACTTACATAAGATTGGTCAAGATGAATTTTTCATAACTCAAATGTTTTTCCTATTGTCTAAATGTTTTTCCATTTTCCTTACCCATCAGTTGAAGATATTGTAGTCATGTGTAATAGTGCCCAGAGCTTCCACTGGATTAAAATTATTGAGTCCATTTTAGATATTGGGGGAATAATTAGCATCGCAACAGAAGGCAGATGCCGAAGGTGAGGGGGGTCCCAGGAAAATTGTGAATTTGCTCTGAGGTGGCCTCTGGAGGCATTCTGACTGCAAAAAAACTGGTAAAAGTCAATAGGAAAATGCGTATTTTTTCCTCGAAAAATGCAACAAATTCATGCCTGGAGATACCTTCTGTAATGTTAGCTGACACCAATGGGTGCAGGTCATATTTCTGCGATAATACAAATTAATACTTGGCAGCTCCAACCATTCGTGATCTATTTCTAAATCAACGTTTGACCTTACTTTATACAATTTGTGGTCACAATTGCCAAAAATAAATAATTCTGAAATATATAAGAAATGATCGAAGCTTCCAAGTAATGAAGTTAGAATGAATGCATATCGAACAGCAAGGTCTACAGATCGCAGAGCACAATCGTACCTGCATGCTGAAGAGTTTGTTGCACATCGGGGAGAGCATTCTATTAGAATGCACGCCATAAAGAGACAACTCTGAATTGCTTGAAAAAGACATTGGTGTGGGAATAAAGAACAGAACTGAATGCTACGCTGTGATACTTAACATACATGTAATAGATACCATGAAATTATTAATTAGGAAGTTTGTATTGTTTTTTATTTTGCGTCAACAGTCAGTGTATGTATGATTTATACAGAAATATTCACTCACATTTTTATTCAAGTGCATAACAATACACATCTGCACTTAAGCCAACTGAAGAAAATTGGTTTGGGGAATGGGACACAAAAACAGGGTTGTGGAAGCCCTGGTGCAGTTATTTATTTATTTATTGGTGCTTAAGGTCACATACTTATGCACAATGGCTAATCATGACTGTGACAGTTTTACGGGTGGAGGAAGCTGGAGTACCCGGAGAGAACACTGAGCAACGACGAGCAGCTGCCAGCTTCCCAACATCGTAACTCGGCACTGAAGATCAGGCAGGGTTAGATTGGTTGAAGACATGCGCACCATCGACGTGCATGGCGTCATCGTGCCCCCATGTGGACAATCGGGGTTAAGTGCCTTGCCCAAGGACACAATGCAGGAGTCCGAATCGATTGCTCACCCATCAAAGGACTAACCGGGCTCAACGTCGCTTAACTTTGGTGATCTGATGAGAACCAGTTACAACACCACTGTGCCCCCCCCCCCCCTCCCCAGTGCAGTTAAACTGTAATTGCTAGGCACAAAAGTAGGTGACTTTCATTCACTTATAACCTCAAAACAATCAATCATCACTGTCCTCCGAAATGCAGGTTGGTGTTGAAATTGAGCAAGGCAACATTCATTGTAATACTGATAAATTAATTACAAATTAGCATTCACATGGGTTGTTCACTTTTGTTTTCCTCCTAAGTATTCAAGACCGCATGCATCTGTTACCCTTTCTTGAAAACTATAAAACTGTTGTCTGCACAAATGTGGATATGACTGATTCAGAGTCCATAATATGCATCATGTTTTGATATAAATGGCGAAGACTTTGACAGTCTGAGGATACATTATAGTACCAACAACTACTTTAAATTTCATCATAAGACCTCAAATGAGTTATCCATCATTTTATCCAAGTATGAATGTTGAAAGGGCATGTCAAATTTTGTGTGGAATCCTGTGCATTTCATACAACTTAACATATCCATCCTACATTCATTCTCCAATTCAGCAATATATAAATATCAGTTCTTATATATCTTTCTCAGTGAGCCATGCCAAACTAGAATATTTTGCTCTTCAATTTTGCTCTCAATCTGTGTTACTGAAACTTGGAAATATATTTCATAAATACCTTCAACAAAATATATTACCAAAGATTTATTCCACAAAGTGAAAAAAAAAAAAAAATAAATGGTTTGGTTCATGTAATACATAATAAAAATATGGCCATGCCATCAGCATTTAAAAAAAAAAATGTTTAATATTTTTTTTTCGCATACAGTCATTTAACCCTTTGTCCAATGTAATGATAAAATATCCAGTGATATCCACAAAAAATCACCATTCAAATTTTATTATTTCTTCATTTTTTGACTTCAAAACAAAGCATATGATACCTCATTGCAATATGCTCATTAAGTTTGTTCCATTTAAGTTTCATAAGTTATGTTTTTGAGGTAAAAAATTAAAACTCATACTTATTCAAGGAATTTTTTATCAATTGTCGTCTTCTCTTCGGGTTAAAATGTACTGCATATATTCATGGCGTATAGTACGGCCGACATGTACTGGCCACTTTCCACAGGTGGGCAATATTTCATCGGATGCAAAAATATTCGATTCCAAACACTAATTATAGGAAAAAGCATCCAAAATTTAATTAATGAAGCACAGGGTACAACCCGGTGCTTTATTAATTGAAATTTTGCTGATGATGATTTTTATTACCTGGTAAATGCATGCATGGACATCACTGCCCATGCATGGATTACAACCAGTCAATGGCGGCTGTAGTCTATTTGTATTGGACACCAAGCCTGTAAGTATCTTCCGATATAATTTTAATTATATATAATTCTTTTTTGCCAAGAGCTCAGAAAAAGATTAGGGTTGAGCATGAAAATTTGTATCAGTTGGGAAATCAGAACAATTTCATATTTTCTCCGCAGCCCAACCAAAATCCAATTAAAAAGTTAAATTTCTGTTGAACATCACAGTCTGTCCAACCAAATAAGACTTAGTACAACAACATGTGCATACTGACACAATCACATTCAAAAATTTATGTATTTGTTATACTTTTTGTTCTGTTGAAATAACATGAAAATTAATATGTATATATATATTTTTTTCCCACATATAATAATAAAACTAATATACAAATTAACACAAACTGAATGACAAAATACTGAACAGACAAAAAGATCATAAGTTAATAGCACTATACAATCAAGAAAGTACCAATGATTTCAATCTTATGGATATGAATTAATTTTTTTAAATGAAATGTTTCACAATTTCACAAAAGAGCAGTTGCTTTAATAAACAGCTCGTATAAATCATCATCTGAGAAATATTACTATTCCATCACAAGTAATTTGATAATTATTTCTTAATAAATTCAAGATTAGGCTCCACAAAGTAGATCTATTTTTCAGGCCATTTTTTTTTGTAAAATTGCATGTGGGCAGGAATTTCTTTATTTTATTTTTGTACTTATTTCTTTGCCATCAAAAGTTCATGCTCTTGGTTTGTTTTATGCTTTAGGTCTCATAATCTATAGAATAACATGGGTGGTGGTGAATTTCATCTCTTGAGTGCAAGAAGAAGACTTGTGGTGGTGAATTTCATCTCTTGAGTGCAAGAAGAAGACTTGTGGTGGTGAATTTCATCTCTTGAGTGCAAGAAGAAGACTTTGCAATGCAAAGCATTGTTGCACTCAAAGGACAAATCTAACAATTTTATTAACATGGGTAAAATATCAGACATAAGACATTTAATTTTAAATTTGTTTAAGTTTGCATTGGTTATAAAAAGAGAGCAGCCAAAAGGACAATACGGGAGGGTCTGAGAAACAGATTTTAAACTTTTTTAGGCCTCATGAGTTTGAATTATTAAATTTTTTATGAAGTTTTCACAAAAGAGCAGTTGCTTGAATAATTACCCATAACACTTTCATCATCTGATAAATATCACTACATCATCATAAGTAATTTAATAATCATTTCTTAATAAATTCAAGGTTAGTCAGTAATTTTCATTCATGCGGTCCAGTTTAAAGAGGTGTGAACCCAGCCATTTACTAGTGAGTTTTACACATAAAATGCAGTTATTGCTGAGAGTCTTACCTATGGGACTGCAGAACTATCCAAATCCTTAGGCAGCCATGAACCAAAAAGAAACCACCTTCTCCAAAATGTGACATGGCATGCATTATATTTATTCACATTTAAATCTTGATTGCCCCACCTCTCACTTTCACTCAGACCCCCTTCTCATTAAATCAAGAAAAGAACTTTTCAACAATGTCCAAAAATGGACTTCTAGCACTCTTCAGCAGAGCTCAGATAAGAGCATCTAGAATTTTCCACTGGAGCCAAGGTATGGGTTTTCTCTACTTTTTTACTTGATATGGGTTTTCTTTTTATTTATTTATTGGTTTTTAAGGTCATTTTAAGCATCTATGATTGCATCATGACTCAGGTATGAAGTCAAGTGTAGACAACCATTTATACTTGTGGTGCCCAACTTACTTAATGACACTTTCGAAAGCCAGAATTTTTTGGGTGGCGAAGGCTAGAGTACCCAGAGAGAACTACCAAGAAGTGGCAAGCACCTGTCAGACTCCCCAATGTACTAACTCTGCATGGATAGTGTCAGTATTGGTTGAAAGCAAATGCACCATCGACACGCACAGTCTCACTACAAAACACCACCTTGTCCCCTCATGGGAAACTGTGATTATGAGCCTTGCCCAAGGATGCAACACAGTTACAGCTGGTCAGGATCAGACTGTGGGCCTTACGGTTTGAAATTCAATGCTCTAACCACCGAACCATCGTGCTGCATAGCTCCTTTAACCCTTTACCTAACATGAAAAGCAGACGACACTTGCAAAAAAAATTCTTGAACTCAATTTTTTCATTTTTTGTCTCAAAAACATAGGTTATGACCCCTCATTGGAACGAGCTCGTTCCAACGAGGGGTCATAACCTATGTTTTTGAGACAAAAAATAATGAAAATTAATTGGCGATTTTTGAGAATAGCGCTGCCCGGTTTTGGTCGTTACGTTGGGTAAAGGGTTAACTCTTTCAGTATGTCCAGTCACATTAATGACTGCACAAATTTTTGTCAATTTACGACCCATTCTGAATATTTGCATCAACAGTTTTATGTCCGAATCTCACCTGTGGCAACCATGTTGTGTCCTTGGGCAAGACACTTCACCCTCATTGCCCATGTGGGGGCACGGTGGCATTGTGCACTAAGGTGCACTTGCCTTCAACCAATGCTAACCATGCTTGTGCGGAGTTAATATGTTGGTGAGCTGACAGTTGCTTGCTGTTGATCAGTGGTTCTCTCCAGGTAGTCCGGCTTCCTCCACGTGTAAAACTGTTGAGGTCATGATTAGCCAGTGTGGAGAAATATGTGACCTTAAATAACAATAAATAAATAATAACAGTTTTATGCCAATGGAAAATAATTTAACGTCAGCTGTTGGCCTGACACCAAATTTCGCAGATAATTGCAGGGGCTGCCATATGTCCAGTTTGTAATCAGGAGGATTTAATAAATTCTGAGAAAGCCAGCTCCAGAGTTCCCTGTTTCAGATCGATCTTCAGCTGGGATTTTACATGAATGGAAAAAAGATTATGCCATAGAGTTTGCATAGCAGATGCATGAATGAAACAAACTAAGGTTCATCTAATTTTCAAAGACCTTCTCTCAACACTCATTACATGAGGCAATTCATTCAGAAAAACTATAAGCAAACATACTATTTACACAAATTTTTTGATCAATAAAACCAGGCTTTTTCTCCCCATCCATACACAATTAAATGAATAACATTCCTGTACAAATTATGATCTCTGAAACCACAAAATTTAAAGAAAAACATGAACAAAAACAATATTTTTTACAGAATATGTATTATACATGGAATGTAAAAACCCTCACTCCTCAGTTTTCCCTAAAACACGAACAACAGCCCTGCTAATTTGGTGAAACAGACTTGGTAAAATTATAGTTGAGGCTAAATCTTCTACTTCCCCAAAATGTCAGTGACTGCCCGAGCAAATTTATTCCTAAACCAAAACAAGATACTAATAAATTAAAGCCATATATATTATTTAACCCTTTATGCAACACAGACGATATCAAAATTTATTATTTTAAATATCATTCTTTAAAATTTTTGCAAATTATTTCAACATAACCATATCATGTGATCACATGATACGGTTTTGTTGAAATGTTTTGAAAAGTTAAAAAATTTATAGTAATTTATATATTTTTTATACTTACCAATGACCCAGACTTAGCTGGTGCTAACTCTAACAAAACCAGGGCCAAACACAAATTTTGCCCCCCAATCCCCCAAATTTGCATCCAAAACCAAAAGAAATCATGTCCTATAGGACCTCCATACTACGCCCCCACTGCGCATGCGCAGTGTCAAGGACGTCCCGAAATTGGCGCCAATTATCATTCTTACTGACAGTGCCTGGTCAGCGCTATGTACTCAGCGGGGAGGCAAGAGTTCCCAACTCCTGGGAGGTCCATCCCCGTCTGGGTCATTGGTAAGTATAAAAAATATATAAATTGCTATAAATTTTTTAACATTTTTATACTGTACCAATGACCCAGACTTAGCTGAATAGTAAAAAGGCTGGAGGGCCTAGGACATAGAGGAAAATCCAATAAGCTCAACTATATAGTAAAGAGGTAACCCCTTAAGGAGAAAAGGAGTATTAGGCTTTACATGTATCTTTCTTATTTAATATTAAATTAGAAAGATACAATACCCTTAATAATTGAGCACAATAATATTCATGTTCTCTATTAACATCCAGTATAACCCTTATACTAATTATTTTTAAAGTAAGCCAATAAATAAAGTAGTCCAGAGAATTGAGACTCTTTATAATCTTTTAAAAGTGTCCGAGTATTGTATATTAAAGCCCGTTTGACACTCGACATATACAAATGCTTCACACCGAGCTACACTTTAAAAATAAGACATGAATGAATTTTAACATTAATATTACACTTTAAAACCATCCCGGAAGCGACTCAGAAATACTGACTTGGAGGAGGCATTCCCTTGCTTTTCACTATAAAGCAGGTGACCTAAGGGAACACCCGCCCCCCCCCCCCGCCCCCCCTTCCCCTTGGTCAAATAGCCCAGAGCGAAGAGGGCAGCCGGACGGAGTCACTGCCGGAACAGAAAGCCTGCATAACTATAGTTGCAACTGTTTAGTGGACGACATTCTGAGCAACAGATAACGGACCTAAACAATGCAGGTCTCCAGAAATGGACTCAATATTTCTGAGATAAAAATTCGTGAATGTGGATGGCTGAGACCAATAAGCAGCCTTCATTAAATCTGTAATAGCAACACTATAAGCATAAGCCCAAGAAGTAGCAAGAGCTCTTACTTCATGAGCGGAAATCTTAAGCACAGACTGCTGAGAAGAAGATAAACTCTCATAAGCAGTACAGATAGTTAATTGAATCCATCTAGCAATAGAATGGACTGAAATGTCCCTTCTATTAGGCATCAAAGACAGAAAGAAACGTTTCTGTCCCTTTCTGATAAACTGAGATCTCTGTTTATAGATACGTAACGCTCTAACAGGACAGAGTAAAGGCCTACGCCCGTCTGAAGATGGAAGAGCCTTAATAACAATAGGTTCCGGATATTTATTAGGAGCCTGATTCTTAGCTAAAAAACCCACATTAGTAGTGAAGGTGATAGTGTTCCAGACACTACGATAGTGAGAATCATCCACCGACAGTGCATGAAGCTCACTGACTCTTCTAGCAGAAGAGAAAGCTAAGAGAAAAGCTGTCTTATAAGATAAGAATTTGAAATCTACTGTCCCAAGAGGTTCAAATGGCTTTTCCTTCAATTTAAGAAGAACCCAAGCTAAATTCCATTTAGGAATTAATCTAAGAGTTCTGGGTCTATTTATCGAGAAGTTTCTAACCAACTTAGATAAAGAGACATTAGATCCAATTTGTAAACTATCATGATGTGCATAGGTATCAGATAACATAGACCTATAACCCTTAATAGTAACAGGCTGCAGATTGATTTCGTCAAACAAGTATACTAGAAAGTTTGCAATGTCTGGTATAGAGGGATCAAAAATATCTACAGAATGATCCCTACACCAACGACGAAAAACCTTCCACTTAGCCGCATAGTTTAGCGAAGAAGAGGTCCTCCTACAGTTAGAAATCGCGTCCACTGCTCGTCCTGTAAAGTGCTTGCCATGCAAGAAGGACCGCACAACGGAAAAACGTGAAGGTTGAGACCTTGCAGGTTGTGATGGAGTTGACGCGATTTCCCCTGCGAAAGAAGATCCTCCCGTGGAGGAAGCTTTCGCGGTAGGTCCCACAACAGACACCTGAGTAGATTTATCCACGGTCTCTGTGGCGACAGAGATGCTACCAACAGAATCTTGCATTGAGATTGTTTTATCTTTAACAATACTTGTTGAATTAATGGCGCTGGAGGATATGCATATCCTATCATTCCGTCCCAAGGGATCGACAGAGCGTCTACTGCAAATGCTCTTGGATCCGGACACGGAGACACATACGTCTGCAACTGATTGTTGAGATGTGTCGCAAATAAGTCTATCATTGGCCGTTCCCATTGGTAGCAAATCTGATTGAATACTTGTTTGTTGAGAGTCCACTCCGACGGCAACAAGCGACCCTTTCGTGAAAGGGAGTCTGCTAGCACATTCAGACGACCCGGTATATGACGGACCGAAAGAAGAACCTGATGTTCTAGCGCAAACAGAAGGATTCTTTCCGTTAGATTGAACAACGGAACTGAATGAGTGCCTCCCTGATTCCGTATATACGCCACTACTGTCGTATTGTCGGATAGGATTTGGACATGAGCATTGTGAACAATGTCCATCCAATGACGTAACGCAAGCCAAATTGACATCATTTCCTTGATGTTTATGTGCTTGCACAGGAATTGCGGATCCCAAAGACCCTGGCATCTCGAATCCGTTGGGATCAATGATGCACCCCAACCTGTTTGACTGGCATCCGTCATAATGGTAAAACTCGGATCCGGCAACTGCAGCGGAACTCCCTGGGTTAACCACTGAATGTTTGCCCAAGTCTGAATCTCTTGTTTCACTTGATCTGACAAGAGAATGTCTACGTCGAGCGAATGAATTTTCACACTCCAATTCTGAGTCAAGAAAATTTGGAGAGGACGCGTGCGTAACCGCCCCATCGGAATGAGATCCGCAGCGGCTCCGCACAGACCTATCAGTCTCATAAATTCTCTCGCTGTGACTTTGTCTGCGTGCAGACAATAGCGAGCGTAACAACTGACTAATTTCGCTCTGGTTAACGGCAGATGAACGAGATTGTTGTGCGTCTCGAAGCTCATTCCCAGATGAGTGAATGACTTGGACGGCACCAGATCCGACTTCTCCTCGTTTACTATAAAACCGAGACGTCGGAGCAATAGAAGTAGATTCTGAACATCGTTCTGAAGCGTTAACTCGTTGCCGTACCTCTGAAGAATGTCGTCCAGGTAGGCCGATGTTACCGCAGACGAATGAGCTCGGAAATAGATCATTACCGAGTTCATTACCCGAGCGAAAGCCCAGGGTGCTAGATTCAGTCCGAAGCACATCGCCTGGAATTGATACACCACTCCTAGGACTGCGAAGCGTAGATACTTTCTGAATGTCGGATGTACCATGACGTGAAAGTACGCATCTTTGAGATCTATGCTTGTTGCATAATCGTTCACCCGAATACTCGCTCTGACCGACCGAATCATCTCCATATAAAATTTCGGAGCGACGATCAGCTTGTTTATCCAGCTCAAATCTATGTCTGGGCGGAACGAGCCGTCTGGTTTCGGAACCAGAAACAGATGGCTGTAGAATCCCGGAGTCTCCTGGTTTTCTACGACCTCTACCGCGTTCTTCATTAAAAGAGACTGCACCTCTGATAACAGAGCGTCTCTTTTCTGCGGATTTGACGGAAGTTGAGTCCACTTTGGACTTCGAGTTAATGGAGGCTTTCGTTTGAAGGATATCTTTAGGCCTTCCGAAGTCACTCCTCTCACCCAAGGGTCGTCCGTAATCGACGCCCATTCTTGTGAAAAGCTCGACAACCTTCCGCCAACCGGTACGCGATAGAGGTTTAAGCCATCACCTCCTGGACCTGCGAGGCCTGCGGTAGGAGAAACCACGTCCTCCACGACCCGCACCTCGTCCCGTCGACCTCGGGGCGTCCGACCGGTTGTCCCGGCCTGAAGGACGTCCCGAACGAGAGTCGCTACCCTGACGGTCTCTCGAATAAGACCAAGAGGACGCACCGGAACCTCTATAGGAACCTCTCTTGGGCGCATTAGACCCAGAAGTGCCTGTCTTATTCTTGTCTGCCGTATCCGACTTCTTAGAAGCAGATTTGAACAACAGAGAATCCGAAGCTTTCTTTGTAATTTTATCATAAATAGCAGAAAGCTTGCCGTCAAAGAGAAGTTCTCCGGAGACCGAAGCGACTCTAAGAGAGTTCTTCACCTTAGTATCCACGAGTGTGGATGTAGCTAGGGCTGCGTCACGTCTAACCAACTCCAGGTTTGCCACAGAAAGGGCGGAGTTACACGTGGAATAAGCTACTGCCCTTGAAAGAAGTCTTAAAGAGGATTGTATATCCTGAAATTCTTTCCCTTGAAGGCGCAGTGATAACGCCTTAGTAAGGTGATCTGCGTAAGATAAGGCATCTAAATTGGCTCTGTTAGACGAAATAGCTGTTTCCAACACCGCGGTTGGAATAGAAGCCGACGACGGTAATGATAGCTCTAAGTCTTCCGCCTCGTCGTCCATACACAGAGGAACTCTCGGAATACCCTGTCCTGCCGTGTCGAATTTATTCCTTGCATTAATGAAAGGCAGGTTGAGAGTATTGGCGGACAAGAAACCTGCTTTCCCCGTCTTGGAAGCAAGTTTAAATATAGCGTCGTTCAATAATTCAAATGTTCTTGCAACATTATTGGACTGCGACGGAAACTCGGGAGCGATGTCCCTGAACCGCTCCGCATCAGATGGCTCCCGCATACTTTTTCTATGCGAACGTCCAGAGTCCATCGGCCTCGTGTCCCTGGCTGCCGGATGGTGTGACCTGGTCGCCGAAGAATCCTTGATCGGCGAAGCTGGTAAGATTTCGGCGGTCACGCAGCCAAGGTGCGGTCGTGTGCGCTGACGAGAAGAAGAAGCCTTAGCAGTCTCCGCGGACTGCCTATACAACGGAGCGTCCCGAGCGACGGACGTATGCTCCGCTTGCGACACATTTTGTACCACAACATCTGGTCCCAGATGTTGTTGTACGAGAGAGGGGCCTCTCTCGCTCGCGGCCTGGCTGGACCTAGACGAGCTAGGAACCGGACTCAAAGGCTTCCTCCGATCTCGTTTACTATCTGCCGTCACTGGGTGTGCACATTGAATGTTTATAGTGCTCGCATCACCCAACATTTCCTCCTGGACCGCATCGGACGAACCCGGCTGCCGAACCATTCGGTGAATGGACGCTACACCGGGCGAGCTAGCGGACGACATTTGTCTAATCTCCATGAGCACTTTTGCCGCTAGCTCTGAATTCATTTGTGACGACGGAAGCGCACTTGCAGAAGATAACATGGAAACATCACCCTGTTCTTGTTCCTCTGAAATAGAAACTGAGAGAGTAGAGTGACCTTGCGGAGAAAGAGCCGGCATAGCCCTTTCTCCAGTAACAACATACCGTGACACACGTTTCCAATGTTTGTCATCCCAATATTGACATATAGAACAGGGATTAGTGCGAGAACACTGACTACAATTAATACAATGATCATGAAAGTCAGAGGAAGATTTCTTCCCATTACAATTTGAACAATATCCTTTCATTGTGAAAAGTCAACAAGTCCTAGTTACTCGCACAAACCCCTGACACAAAGATACATAATAACATGATCCATTAATAAATGAAAAAACAATTGCAAATCAAAATAATTTTGAAAAAATATTTTTTCAGCGAAGCCCAAGTTTCTGAAAAGTAATGTTGAGCCCCGATGGATCCGATGGCAAAGTGTGGTCAAAAATTTTAAATTTATATTAAATAATTAATGAGACACTTACGGATAATATAAATGTATCTTATAGTGAGATAAACTACACCAAAGGCAAACAGCCCCCCTCAAAAAAGGCTGTTGCCAATGTAAACAAACAGTGTAAAACACCAGAAAACATGACTCCAGGCACTGAAAAAACTGGCCCGAAATCAGTCATCAAAATTACACTCTATCTGATGCAAGACAGAGACTCCCAGGGGAGAATCTGCAGAACATCAGATGGAAGATGCAGAACACAACGTTTATACACCCATGGGTGAAAAAGTAACTATGGGGAAAATAACAGAAAACATTCTGTATCCAAGCAACTCTCCCAAGAAAATTTTAGAATGAACTTTCTCAAAAATATACCAAAAGCATGGGAGAATTGCAAGGGGGGACTTAGAAGGCTAGGGGAGAGGAAACACGGAATAAGCAGTGCAACATTTTAGCAAGAATGACAACAAGAGGCCCATGCCTCGAAAATAGGCAACTTAACATAATTTCATAAAAAATTTTAAGTACAGCCCTGATTATTTTTTGTCACTTCTTTTTCCTCTCCTCCTTCTATATCCTCCTTAGAATCACCATTTCTCCAAAAATTACGTGTCTGGCATCCTTTAAACTGAGATTTACAAGCACAAAGATCAGTGAGATGTTGACTGATGAAGGGCCAAACAGAGAATGATAATTGGCGCCAATTTCGGGACGTCCTTGACACTGCGCATGCGCAGTGGGGGCGTAGTATGGAGGTCCTATAGGACATGATTTCTTTTGGTTTTGGATGCAAATTTTGGGGATTGGGGGGCAAAATTTGTGTTTGGCCCTGGTTTTGTTAGAGTTAGCACCAGCTAAGTCTGGGTCATTGGTACAGTATAAAAATATAATATTTTTTAAACTGCTGAATTTGCATATTACGTGGGCAGATGCGGCCGATTAGTTGGGTAAAGAATTAACTGGTGCCGAGCTGAATGGCCTTATCTGAGCACCATCTGGATGTGCTGGAATACCATACAGCGGTTCCTGCAGGCAAGGACTGATGAATTCAAGGCTATTCAATGTAATTTCTTGACATTTTTCAAGGCCCTACAATATACAAATTCAAGAATTTTCAAGGCCTCTGTCTTCACTACTCCTAACTAGGGCTCTCTGGTCAAAACACCCCCATCCCACTTCCCTTCAAGATAATATAAATTTTATCAATGGACTGTCAACTGCTGGTGGAAGTTTCCCCAAGTACAGTGCAGCCCACATAATTAGATGCCTCTTTATTGAATAACCCAATAAACTGCATATCACTTCAAATCCAAAACCATTTACCATACCCCTGGTACAAATCTGACCTGCTTAATGTGCATAGATTATATAGAGTAAACTCTTGCACAAAGGAAATGGAGTTCAATGAATAAATGAAAGTGTCAATGAAACTGTAGCTCAATTGACAAACTTGAACTTGGTAAGTTATAAACGAAATGGCAAAATTGAAGATCATTGTTTCCAATGTTATTTGGTGAAACTTCAACATAACAGCATTGTGTGTGCACAACATCAGAGCAATTCATGCATTTTTAAATGTAAACTGTAGGTGTTGGGCTGACTAAAAGAAAATGTTGATAAACAAATGCAGTAAGTTTAAAGGTCATTATAAATGGTAACTTTTTTCACAGAAATGAATGCTTATCGATGGCTCTTATCTAGAGGTCTAACATAATGAGCACACCAAGTTCTAAAACAGCACACCAAGTTCTAAAACAATCCTATGATAAATGTGCCCTGTAGGCCATGTCAAAGAAGAATGTTGATGCACAAATGAACTAAATTCAAAGGTCGTTGCTAACAGCAACAGTTTCTGATGGAAATGAAAAAAAATCAATAGCTCCTATCTGAGTCACCCTAAATAAGCATACCAAGTTTCAAAACAACCTGATAATTAATGTGCCCTCTGAGGCATACCAAAGGAAATGTTAATGCACAAATGCATTAAGTTTAAAGGTTGTTGATATGGCAATGTTTTTTTGACAACCTTGAACTAAGTTTCAAAGCAATCCATTCATAAATGTGCCCTGTTGGGCATGCCAAAGGAATATTTGATGCACAAATGCACTAATTTTAAAGGTCATTGCTGAGGCAACATGTTTTGATGGAAATGGAAGAAAATTGATAGCTCACACCTTGAGGTTACCAAAATCATGCATACCAAGTTTCAAACCGATCAATTCATAAATTCACCCTGCGGGGCTTGTCAAAGGAAAATGTTGATGCCCAAATGCAATGAGTTCAAAGATCATTGCTGCAACATTCAGCAACGTTTTTCGAGAGAAATGAAAGAAAATCAAAAGCTCCCATCTAGAGGCCAACCCAAACAAGCACATCATGTTTCAAAGTGATCGAATCGTAAAAGTGAACTGTGCAGCATCCCAAAGGAAATTCTCGACAGACAAAATGGCAAAGTTGAAGGTTGTTGCTGATGGCAACATTTTTGGCAGAAAAGAAAGAAAATCAATAGATCCCATCTAGAGGTCAGCCCAAACAAGCACATCTGGTTTCAAAGCAAGCCATTCATGAATGCATCCAGCAAGGCGTGCCAAAGGCAAATATTGCTGTTCAAAGGTCAAAGTAACAGCAACATTTTTCAACGGAAATAAAAAAAAAAGTGATAGCTCCTATCTAGAGGTCAGCCAGAACATGCAGACCAAATTTCAATGTGATCCAATGATAAATGAGAGCTGTGCAGTGTGCCAAAAGAAATTGTTGACATACAAAATAGATAAGTTAAACATTGTTGCTAACGTCAGCATTTCTCAATGGAAATGACAGAAAGTTAAAAAATTTATAGTAATTTATATATTTTTTATACTTACCAATGACCCAGACATAGCTGGTGCTAACTCTTAAAATTCTAGGGCCAAACACAAATTTTGCCCCCCCCCCAATCCCCCAAATTTGCATCTAAAACCAAAAGAAATCATGTCCTGAAGGTCCTCCATACTTTGCCCTCACTGCGCATGTGCAGTGTCAAGGACGTCCTGAAAATGGCGCCAATTATCATTCTTACAAGCAGTGCCTGGTCAGCGCTATGTACTCAGCGGGGAGGTATGAGTTCCCAACTCCTGGGAGGGCCATCCCCGTCTGGGTCATTGGTAAGTATAAAAAATATATAAATTACTATAAATTTTTTAACATTTTTATACTGTACCAATGACCCAGACATAGCTGAATAGTAAAAAGGCTGGAGGGCCTAGGACATAGAAGAAAATCCAATATATAAATAGAGTCAACCCCTCGAGGAGAAAAGGAGTATTAGGCTTTACATGTATCTTTCTTATTTTATGATAAATTAGAAAGATACAATACCCTTCATAATTGAGCACAATAACATTCATGTTCTCTATTAACATCCAGTATAACCCCTTATACTAATTATTTTTAAAGTAAGCCAATAAATAAAGTAAGTCCAGAGAATTGAGACTCTTTATATTCTTTTAAAAGTGTCTGAGGATTGTATATTAACGCCCGTTTGACACTTGACATATACAAATGCTTCACACCGAGCTACACTTTAAAAATATGACATGAATGAATTTTTAATATTAATATTACACTTTAAAACCATCCCGGTAACGACTCAGAATTACTGACTCCGGAGGAGGAATTCCCTTGCTTTTCACTATAAAGCAGGTGACCTAAGGGAACACTCTCCCCCCCCCCCCCCCCTTCCCCTTGCCCTGGGTCAAATAGCCCAGAGCGAAGAGGGCAGCAGGACGGAGTCACTGCCGGAACAGAAAGCCTGCATAACTATAGTTGCAACTGTTTAGTGGACGACATTCTGAGCAACAGATAACGGACCTAAACAATGCAGGTCTCCAGAAATGGACTCAATATTTCTGAGATAAAAATTCGTGAATGTGGATGGCTGAGACCAATAAGCAGCCTTCATTAAATCTGTAATAGCAACACTATTTGCGTAAGCCCAAGATGTAGAAAGAGCTCTTACTTCATGAGCCGACATCTTAAGCACAGACTGCTGAGTTGAAGATAGATTATCATAAGCAGTACGGATAGTTAATTGAATCCATCTAGCAATAGAATGGACCGAAATGTCCTTTCTATTAGGCATCAGAGACAGAAAGAAGCGTTTTCGTCCCTTTCTGATAAACTGAGATCTTTGTTTATAAATACGTAAAGCTTTAACAGGACAGAGTAAAGGCCTACGCCCATCTGAAGACGGCAGAGCCTTAATAACAATAGGTTCCGGATATTTATTAGGAGCCTGATTCTTAGCTAAAAATCCAACATTATTAGTGAAGACGATAGTGTTCCAGACACTACGATAGTGAGAATCGTCCACCGACAGTGCATGAAGCTCACTGACTCTTCTAGCAGAAGAGAAAGCTAAGAGAAAAGCTGTCTTATAAGACAAGAATTTGAAATCTACTGTCCCAAGAGGCTCAATGGCTTTTCCTTCAGTTTAAGAAGAACCCAAGCTAAATTCCACTTAGGAATTAATCTAAGAGTTCTGGGTCTATTTATCGAGAAGTTTCTAACTAACTTAGATAAAGAGACATTAGATCCAATTTGTAAACTATCATGGTGTGCATAGGTATCAGATAACATAGACCTATAACCCTTAATAGTAACAGGCTGCAGTTTGATCTCGTCAAACAAGTATACTAGAAAGTTTGCAATATCTGGTATGGAGGGATCAAAAATATCAACAGAATGATCCCTACACCAATGACGAAAAACCTTCCACTTAGCCACATAGTTTAGCGAAGAGGAGGTCCTCCTACAGTTAGAAATTGCGTCCACTGCTCGTCTTGTAAAGTGCTTGCCATGCAAGAAGGACCGCACAACGGAAATTCGTGAAGGTTGAGACCTTGCAGGTTGTGATGAAGTTGACGCGATTTCCCCTGCGAAAAAAGATCCTCCCGATGAGGAAGATTTCGCGGTAAGTCCCACAGCAGACACCTGAGTAGATTTATCCACGGTCTCTGTGGAGACAGAGATGCTACCAACAGAATCTTGCATTGAGATTGTTTTATCTTTAGCAACACTTGCTGAATTAACGGGACTGGAGGATAAGCATATCCTATCATTCCGTCCCATGAGATTGACAGAGCGTCTCCTGCATATGCTCGTGGATTCGGACATGGTGACACATACGTCTGCAACTGATTGTTGCGATGTGTCGCAAATAAGTCTATCATTGACCGTTCCCATTGGTAGCAAATCTGATTGAATACCTGTTTGTTGAGAGTCCACTCTGACGGCAACAAGCGACCCTTCCATGAAAGGGAGTCTGCTAGTACATTCAGACGACCCGGTATATGATGGACCGAAAGTAGAACTTGGTGTTCTAGAGCAAACAGAAGGATTCTTTCCGTTAAATTGAATAATGGAACGGAATGAGTGCCTCCCTGGTTCCGGATATACACCACTACTGTCGTATTGTCGGACAAGATTTGGACATGAGCTTTGTGAATAATGTCCATCCAATAGCGTAACGCAAGCCAAATTGACATCATTTCCTTGATGTTTATGTGCTTGCTTAGAAACTGTGGATCCCAAAGACCCTGGCACCTCGAATCCGTTGGGATCAATGTTGCACCCCAACCTGTTTGACTGGCATCCGTCATAATCGTAAAACTCGGATCCGGCAACTGCAGCGGAACTCCCTGAGTCAACCACTGAATGTTTGCCCAAGTCTGAATCTCTTGTTTCACTTGATCTGACAAGAGAACGTCTATATCGAGCGAATGAATCTTCACACTCCAATTCTGAGTCAAGAAAATTTGGAGAGGACGAGTGCGCAACAGCCCCATCGGAATAAGATCCGCAGCGGCTCCGCACAGACCTATCAGTCTCATGAACTCCCTCGCTGTGACTTTGTCTGCATGAAGACAATAGCGAGCGTAACGACTGATTAACTTCGCTCTGGTTAACGGCAGACGAACAAGATTGTTGTGCGTCTCGAAGCTCATTCCCAGATGAGTGAATGACTTGGACGGCACCAGATCCGACTTCTCCTCGTTTATAACAAAACCCGAGACGTTGGAGCAATAAAAGCAGATTCTGCACATCGTTCTGAAGCGTTAACTCGTTGCCGTACCTCTGAAGAATGTCGTCCAGGTAGGCCGACGTTACCGCAGACGAATGAGCTCAGAAATACATCATTACCGAGTTCATTACTCGAGTGAAAGCCCAGGGCGCTAGGTTCAATCCGAAGCACATCGCCCGAAATTGATATACAACTCCTGGGACTGCGAAGCGTAGATACTTTCTGAATGTCGGATGTACCATGACGTGAAAGTACGCATCTTTGAGATCTATGCTTGTAGCATAATCGCTCACCCGAATACTCGCTCTGACGGATCGAATCGTCTCCATATAGAACTTCGGAGCGACGATCAGCTTGTTTATCTAGCTCAAATCTATGACTGGACGGAACGAGCCCTCTGGTTTCGGAACCAGAAATAGATGGCTGTAGAACCCCGGTGATTCCTGGTCTTCTACGACCTCTACCGCGTTCTTCATCAAAAGAGACTGTACCTCCGATAAAAGAGCGTCTCTTTTCTGCGGATTTGACGGAAGTTGAGTCCATTTTGGACTTCGAGTTAATGGAGGCTTTCGTTTGAAGGATATTCTTAGTCCTTCCGAAATCACCCCTCTCACCCAAGGGTCGTCCGTAATCGACGCCCACTCTTCTGTAAAACTCGACAACCTTCCGCCAACCGGAACACGATAGAGGTTCAAACCATCACCTCCTGGACCTGCGAGGCCTGTGGGAGGAGAAACCACGTCCTCCACGACCTGCACCTCGTCCCGTCGACCTCTGGACGTCAGACCGGTTGTCTCGGCCCGAAGAACGTCCCGCACGTGAGTCGCTGCCTTGACGGTCTCTAGAATAAGACCAAGAGGACGCAAAGGAACCTCTATAGGAACCTCTCTTGGGCGTATTTGTCCCAGAAGTGCCTGTCTTACTCTTATCTGCTGAATCCGACTTTTTGTAAGCGGATTTAAAAAGCAGAGAATCCGAAGCTTTCTTAGTTATTTTATCATAGATTGCTGAAAGCTTGCCATCGAAGAGAAGCTCTCCGGAGACCGAAGCGACTCTGAGAGAGTTCTTCACCTTACTATCCACGCGTGTGGATGTAGCTAGGGCTGCGTCACGTCTAACCAACTCCAGGTTTGCCACTGAAAGGGCGGAGTTATACGTGGAATAAGCCACTGCCCTTGAAAGAAGTCTTAATGAGGATTGTATATCCTGGAATTCTTTCCCTTGAAGACGCAGTGATAACGCCTTTGTAAGGTGGTCTGCGTATGATAAAGCGTCTAAGCTTGCTCTGTTAGACGTAATTGTCGTTTCCAACGCCGCGGTTGGAATGGACATAGACGACGGTAATGACAATTCCAAGTCTTCTGCCTCGTCGTCTAGACGCAGAGGAACTCTCGGTATGCCCTGTCCTGCCGTATCGAATTTATTCCTTGAATTGATGAAAGGCAGGTTAAGAGCATTGGCGGACAAGAAACCAGCTTTGCCTGTTTTGGAAGCAAGCTTAAAGATAGCGTCGTTCAATAATTCGAATGTCCTTGTGACATTATTGGACTGTGACGGAAACTCAGGGACGATGTCTCTGAACCGCTCAAAAAATTCAGTGTCCAATGACGCTATCAGTCTCTTATCCGGCATCGCAGCAGTCTGGCCCGACGGAACAACTTGAGGAAGGTAGTGCCGGATGAAATCTACGGCAGCTTTATGTTGTTCCGAAAGGGATAGCTCCAAGTCCTCAGTATCCCTTTCGCCATCCGGTCGGACCTCATGATGCTCCCGGTCGTCCGCACCCGATGCTTCGGTGGAGCGTACCGACCCAGCATCATCGGATAATTCCTGATCCGACAACGATTCTGTCGTTTGCTGGGATGCTGCGATAATTTGTGCTATCTGATCTAGCACGTTCGTCATCGAGGCCTGCGGAGTAGCGGTCTTTCGCTGCTTAGCCGCCGGAAGCTCCGCATCAACTGACTCCCGCATACTTCTCTTATGCGAACGTCCGGAGTCTAGCAGCCTCTTGTCCCTGGCTACCGGATGGTGTGACCTGGTCGCCGATGAATCCCTGATCAGCGAAGCTGGCTGAATATCCACGGTCACGTAGCCAAGGTGCGGTCATGTGCGCTGCTGAGAGGATGAGGAAACCTGTACAGTCTCTCCGGACTGTCTATATAACGGAGCGTCCCGAGCGGTGGACGTATGCTCCGCTTGCGAAACATTTTGTACCACAACATCTGGTCCCAGATGTTGTTGTACGAGAGAGGGGCCTCTCTCGCTCGCAGAGCGACTGGACCTGGACGAGCTAGGAACCGGACTACAAGGCTTCCTCCGATCTCTCCTCTTATCCGCCGTCACTGGGTGTGCACCTTGTATGTTTATAGTGCTCGCATCACCCAAAACTCCTTCCTGGACCGCAACGGACGAACCCGGCTGCCGAACCATTCGGTGAATGGACGCTACATCGGGCGAGCTAGCGGACGACAGCACCGTCAATCCTACTAGGGACCTCTTAGGCAACTGGCGTATTTCCATGAGCACTTTTGCCGCTAGCTCTTCATTTGATTGTGACGACGGAAGGGCACCTTTGGAAGATAACATGGAAACATCACCCTGTTCTTGTTCCTCTGAAATAGAAACTGATAAACTAGAGTGACCCTGCGGAGAAAGGACCGGCATAGCCCTTTCCCCGCTAACAACATTCCGTGACACACGTTTCCAATGTTTGTCATCCCAATATTCACATACTGAACAGGAGTTAGTGCGAGTAGACTGACTACAATTAATACAATGATCATGAAAGTCAGAGGAAGATTTCCTCTCATTACAATTTGAACAATATCCTTTCATTGTGAAAAGACAACAATAAGTCCTAGTACTCGCACGAACCCCTGAAAACAAAGATACATAATAACATGATCCATTAACATTGAAAAAACAATTGAAATCAAAAATAAATTTTGAAAAAATATTTTTTCAGCAAAGCCCAAGTTTCTGAAAAGTAATGTTGAGCCCCAATGGATCCCAAGCCTAGGTGTGGAAAAAAATTTTAAAATTATTTTAAATAATTAATGCAACACTTACGAATAATAATAATGTATCTTGTAATAAGATAAACTAGTACAAAGGCAAAAAGCCCCCCTCAAAAGAGACTGTTGCCAATGTAAACAAGAAGTGTATAAACACCAGAAAACATGACTCCAGGCACTGACAATCCTGCCCCAAAATCAGTTACCAAAATATACACTATCTGATGCAAAACAGAGACTTCCAGGGAAGAATCTGCAGAACATCAGATGGTAGATGCAGAACACTACGTCTAAACACCCATGGGTGAGAACGTAAACATGGGGAAAATAACAGAATTCATTCTGTTACCAAGCTAAGTCTCCCAAGAAATTTTAGTAGTAATCTTACTCAAAAATATGCCAAAAGCATGGGAGAATAGCAAGGGGGAACTTAAAGGACAAGGGGAGAGGAAACACTGAATAAGCAGTGCAACTTCATAGCAAGAATGACAACAACAGGCCCATGCCTCGAAAATAGGCAACTTAACATAATTTCATTACAAAATTTTAAGTTACAGCCCTGAATATTTTCTGTCACTCCTTTTTCCTCTCCTCCTTCTATATCCTCCTTAGAATCACCATTTCTCCCATATTTATGTGTCTGGCATCATTTAAACTGAGATTTACAAGCACAAAGATCAGTGAGATGTTAACTGATGAAGGGCCAAACAAAGAATGATAATTGGCGCCAATTTCAGGACGTCTTTGACACTGCGCATGCGCAGTGAGGGCAAAGTATGGAGGACCTTCAGGACATGATTTCTTTTGGTTTTAGATGCAAATTTTGGGGATTGGGGGGCAAAATTTGTGTTTGGCCCTAGAATTTTAAGAGTTAGCACCAGCTATGTCTGGGTCATTGGTACAGTATAAAAATATCAATAGCTTCCATCTAGAGGTCATCCCAAACAAGCATACCATGTTTCAAAGTGATCCGATCATAAATGCACCCCATGTGCCAACAGATTGGAAGTGACGGCAATAGCTCAGCTTGACTTTGTCAAGTTGACCAAAAATGAAAAAATTTAAAAGTAATTTATATATTTTTTATACTCACCAATTGCCCAGACTTAGCTGGTGCTAACTCTAAAATATTCAGGGCCAAACACAAATTTTGCCCCCCAAATTTGCATCCAAAACCAAAAAACTAATGTCCTATATGGTCCTCCATACTTTTGTCTACTACGTATGCATAGTGTCAAGAAAGTACTGAAATTGGCACCAAGCCTCATTCTTACAACCAGTGCCTGCTAAATGTTAATAATCAGTGGGGAGGTATGAGTTCCCAACTCATGGAAGCGCCATCCCCATCTGGGCCATTGGTAAGTATAAAAAACATATAAATTACTATAAATTTTTTCATAATTTTACACTGCAACCAATGGCCCAGACTTAGCTAAACAGAAAAAAGGCTGGACGGCCTAGGACATAAAGGAAAATCCAATAAGCTCAATTATATATACAGGAATATCCCCTCAAGGAGAAAAGGAGAGAAAGAATTTACATATGTCTTTCTTATTTATTAGAAATAAGAAAGACACAATACCAACCAGATAATTGAGCAGTATATCATCTATAATTCTCTATTAACATCCAGTATAACCCATTATACTAATTTAATAAAGGAAGCCAATAAATAAAGATAGTCTAGAGAAAGAGACTCTTTATACTCATTTAAAAGTGTCCGAGGATTGTATATTAACGCTCGTATGACACATGACATATACAAATGCTTCACACTGAGCTACACTTTAAAAATATTACATAAATGAGATATATATTAGCTTTACACTTTAAAACCATTCAAGCACCGACTTGGAATTACTGACATCAGAGAAGGAATTCCCTTGCTTTTCACTATAAAGCCGGTGATATAAGGGAAAACCGCCCCCCCCCCCCCTTCCCCTTGTTCTGGGTCAAATCACCACAGAATGAAGAGGGCAGCAGGACAGAGTCACTGCTGGAACAGAAAACCTACATAACTATAGCCGTAATCGTTTAGTGGATGACATTCTGAGCAACAGATAACGGACCAAAACATCTAAGATCGCCTGAAATAGACTCCATATTTCTAAGGTAAAACTTTGTAAATGTGGAAGGCTGTGTCCAGTAAGCAGCCTTCATGAGATCAGTAATGGCAATACTGTTAGAATAAGCCCAAGATGTGGACAGCGCACAAACTTCATGCGCTGAAATCTTATGCACCGACTGCTGATTAGAAGATAAACTTTCATAAGCAGTGCGAATTGCTAACTGAATCCATCTAGCAATAGAATGAACAGAAATGTCCCTTCTATTGGGTATTAATGATAAAAAGAAGCGTTTTCTTCCTTTTCTGATAAACTCTGATCTGCGTTTATAAATGTGCATAGCTCTTACTGGACAGAGCAAAGGTCTACGACCATCTGATGACGGAAGAGCCTTAATAACAATAGGCTCAGGGTATTTATTAGGAGCCTGATTCTTAGCCAAAAATCCCACATGAGTAGTTAAAGTAATAGTATTACCAACACTAGGATAATGAGAATCATCTATAGATAAAGCATGAAGTTCACTAACTCTTCTTGCGGAAGCAAAGGCTAAGAGAAAAGCTGTTTTATATGTCAAGAATTTGAACTCTACAGCATCCAACGGTTCAAATGGAGCTTCTTTAAGCTTCAACAGAACCCAAGCTAAATTCCACTTAGGAATTAACCTACGGGTTCTAGGCCTACCGATCGAAAAGTTTTTAACTAACTTAGATAAAGAAACATTAGATCCAATTTCTAAGCTATCATGATGAGCATAAGTGTCCAATAGCATAGACCTATAACCCTTAATAGTGACTGGTTGCAGTTTGAGAATGTCAAACAAGTAGACCCATAAATTTGCAATGTCTGGAATGGATGGATCATAAACATCTATCGACTGATCCTTACACCAACGAGAGAAAACCCTCCACTTTGCAGCATAATTAGTAAAGAGGAGGCCCTCCTACAGTTAGAAATTGCATCCACTGCTCTCCCTGTAAAGCACCTTCCGTGCAAGAAGGGCCGCACAACGGAAATACGTGAAGGTTGAGACCTTGCGGGTTGTGATGCAGTGTGTGAGATTTCCCCTGAAAGAGAGCTTCCGGGGAACGTCCCATAACAGACACCTGAGTAGATTTATCCATGGTTTCTGAAAGGACAGAGATGCTACCAGCAGTATCTTGCACTGCGATTGCTTGATCTTTAACAAGATCTGTTGAATCAATGGAGTTGGAGGATATGCATATCCTATCATTCCGTACGCTCGAGGATCTGGGCATGGCGACACATGTCTGCAATTGATTGTTGAGATGAGTAGCGAATAAGTCTATCATTGGTCGATCCCATTGGTAGCAAATCTGCCTGAATACTCGCTTGTTGAGAGTCCATTCCGAAGGCAACATGCGACCTTTCCGAGAGAGCGAGTCTTCTGCTAAAACGTTCAGACGACCCGGTATATGACTGATAGATGAACGTGATGTTCCAAGACATACAGAAGAATTCTCTCTGTTAGTTCGAATAACGGAATCGAATGTGTGCCTCCTTGGTTCCGAATATACGCTACTACTGTCGAGTTGTCTGACAGTATTTGAACATGTGAATTCTGATGAATTATGTTCATCCAATGATGTAGCGCTAGCCATATTGACATTATTTCTTTGATGTTTATATGTTTGTCCAGGAACACAGGGTCCCAAAGACCCTGACACTTCGAGTCTATTGGGCTCAGGGTCGCGTCCCAACCTGCTTGACTCGCATCCGTCATAATCATAAAAGCCAGATCTGGCAGCTGAAGCGAAACTCCCTGAGTTAACCCCTGAATGTCTGCCCAAATCTGAATCCTTTGTTTTACTTGGTCTGATAAAACAATATTTGTTTCGAGCGAATGCGTCTTCACACTCCATATTTGAGTGAAAAATATCTGAAGTGGATGTGTGTGCAAGGGGTCCATCTGAATGAGATCTGCCGCCGCTCTGCACAGACCCATCAGTAGCATGAACTCCCTCGCTGTTAATACGTCTGAGTGTAGACAAAAGCGATCATAACAACTGACTTATTTCGCTCTGGGTAGCGGAAGATGAACCAGATTGTTGTGAGTCTCGAACTTCATTCCCAAGTGTATGAAAGACTTGGACGGAGCTAGAGCAGACTTCTTTTCATTTACAATGAAACCAAGATGTTGGAGCAATTGAAGCAGACTCTGAACATTGTTCTGAAGAACCGTTTTGTTGCCATATCCCTAAAGAATGTAGTCCAAATAGGCCTACGTAACCGCAGACGAATGAGCACGGAAATATGCCATTACCGAGTTCATTATTCGAGTGAATGCCCAGGGTGCTAGATTGAGTCCGAAGCACATCGCTCGGAACTGATAAACGACCCCCAGGACGGTGAACCGTAGGTACTTTCTGAATGTTGGATTTACCATGACATGAAAATACGTATCCTTTAGATCTATGCTTGATGCATAGTCGTTCACCCAAATGCTTGCTCTTACTGATCGAATGGTTTCCATATAAAACTTTGGAGCCATGATCAGTTTGTTTATCCAGCTCAAATCTATTACTGGATGGAACAAGCTGTCTGGCTTCGGAACCAAGAACAGGTGACTGTAAAAACCCAGTGATTCCTGGTTTTCCCTTTCTCCAAAAGGGATTTTACCTCGGATAGAAGAGAATCTCTTTTTAAAAGAGGGTTGGTCGGAAGCTGAGATCAGCGTGGACTTCCTGTTAACGGAGGTTTCTTTCGGAATGATAGCCTTATGCCTTCCGAGATAACCCCTCTGACCCAAAGGCCGTAATTGGAATCCAATTTTCCAGAAACCTTGACAGTCTTCCCCCAACAGAACCGCAATAGAGATCCTGACCATCACCTCCTGGACCTGCAAGGCCTACGGGAAGAGATACGTCCTCTCCGTGCAGCAACTGGGCCCGTCGACCTGGGGACGTCCGACCAGTAGTCTCGTCCAGACCCACGTCCCCTACCTGAGTCGCTATACTAGTGACCTCTAGGGTAACTACCTGAGGATTTCTTGTATCCTCTATAGGAGCTTCCTTTAGACGAACTTTGTCCTGAAGCTCCTACTTTACCCTTTTCTGCTGTATCAGTTTTCTTTGAAACTGACTTCAAAAGCAGAGTATCAGATGCTTTCTTAGTAACCTGATCGTAGATCAACGAAAGCTCGCCATCAAAGAGATAGTCACCGTATACCGGAGTGACTTGAAGAGTTTTTCACCTTAACATCCACTAGAGATGATGGCACTAGGGCTCCATCACGTCTAATTAACTCTAAATTAGCCACTGATAAGGCAGAGTTATATGTGGAATAAGCAATAGCCCTAGAAAGAACTCTTAGTGAAGTACAAACGTCCTCGTATTCTGCTCCACTGAGACGTTGCGCTAATGCTCTAGTAAGGTGATCTGTGTAAGATAAAGCATCTAGATTCACTCTACCGGAAAATATTGTTGTATCCATTGTATCCGAGCGAATAGAAAAGGAAAAGGGTAAGGACAAATCTAAGTCCTCAGCCTGTTCGTCCAAACGCAGAGGAACTCTCAAAATACCCTGACCTGCCGTTCTAAATTTATTTCTATTATTAATAAACGGCAGATCTAGAGCATGTGAAGATAAAAAAAAAAGCTTTTCCTCGGTCCGAGGATAGATTGAGTATAGCATCATTAATCAGTTCAAAAGTCCGAGACACATTACTGGACTGCACCGGGTAAACTGGAGTATCTTCTTTAACTCGGTTGAAAAAGTTAGAATCTAATGATGCTAGCAGTTTTTTATTCTTTGTCGCAGCATTCTTATCTGGAGGAACAACATCTGGAAGGTATTGCTGAATAAAATTCATCGCTACATTGTGTTGATCCGAAAGGGAAAATTCTAATTCACTCAATTCCCTTTCATCATCTGATTGGACCAGATTTGAGTCTCGGTCATCCCTATCTGAATGGGCAGAGGAATGAACTGACCCAGCTTCATCTGACAGCTCTTCATCTGAAACTGTCATAGGATGTTCCGTAGCCTGCTGGGATGCTGGGATGAGCTGTGCTATTTGCGACAGCAAGTTCGTACTCGAGGCCTTTGGAGCAGCGGTTCTTTGAAGCTTAGCCGCTGGATGTTCCTGGAACGGCATATCCGACATACTCCTCTTATGCGGGCATCCCAATTCATGTGGCCTCGTTTCCTTGGCTACTGGATGGCGTGACTTTCTCGAATCCTTCTTTGGTGATGCAGGCTGTATCTCCGTAGTCACATAGCCAAGGTGTGGTCGTGTGTGCTTTGAAGATGAACTGGAAGCCGATAGACTAGCCAACCACGGCAACCTATTTGACAGAGCATCCCGGACAGGAGGCATGGATGTATGTTCCGACTGACAACCGTTCTGAACAACAACATCTGGTCCCAGATGTTGTTGTAAGAGAGAGGGACCGCTCATGGTCCAGAAAGACCAGGACGAGCCGACCTCAGAACTAACTGGCTTCCGCTGTTCCGTTGTCACAGGGTGAGCATGTTCCGATATTATAGTGCTCGCAACACACTTTTTCCTTTCCTGAACCGCTATGGACTTACCCGGTGTCATAACACCCATATTCTGAGTGATAGAAGCACCGGTCGAGCTAGCTGGCGACAAGGACGTAAATCCCATGATCAGTGATCTAGGCCCTTGTCTAATTTCCTTGAGCACTTTTGCCGCTAGCTCAGTTAGATTGCGACGACAGTAACACACTTCCTGACGGTATCACTGATACATCACCATGTTCTTGTTCCTCTGAAAAAGAAACTGAAAAACTAGAGTGACCTTGTGGTGAGAGAACAGGCATCGACCTCTCACCACTAACAACATATCGTGACACATGTCTCCATCGTTTGTCATCCCAATTGGCACAAATAGAACCAGAGTTAGTGCGAGAACAATGACTACAGCATACACTATAAACATGAGAGTCTGAGGAAGACTTCCTCGACTTACAATTTGAGCAATATTCTTTCATTATGCCAAAAATTACAAGTCCATAGTTCTCGCATTAACCCTAATAATAATAATATGACAAAGATACATAATAACACAATTCAATACCAAAATTTCGAAAAATAATTCATAAAAAACTTTTCGAAAAATTCTGATATGAGCCCAAGTTCCCAAAGGGAACAATGAGCCCAAATGGATCCCAAAAAAGCCTAAGTATGGACAAAATTTTTTACTTGGTTCTAAAAAATTAATGCTACACTTCTGGAGTATATAATGTATCTGATTAAAGACCTAACATCATAAGGGCAAGAAAATTACTTATAGAAGTATCCGTTGTCAATGTAAACAAAATGCCATAAAAACCAGAAACATGACTTCAGGCACTGAACAACACGGCCCGAAGTCAGTAACAGATTTTATGTAAGACAGAATCTTCATCAGAAGAAACTGTGATACATCAGATGGTAGATGCAAGACCAAAAATACCTGAACACCCAAAGGGTGAGGACGTAACCATGGGGATATACAGAATAAACATTCTGTAACCAAGTTAAACTCCCATGAAATTTTCAATAAAAAAATTTCAAAAATTGCCCAAAAAGTATGGGAGCTTAACAGGGGGTTATCAAGGAAGGAGAGGGAGGAAACACTTAACAAACAGTGGCAATTTCATAGCAAGAATGATAACATCAGGCTGATGCCCCAAAATTAGGGAACATGAAATAATTTTCAATAAAAATTTAAGTTACGGCCCTAAACACATCAAACCACTGTTTTTTCCTCTCATCCTCTTAATGCATCCTTTGATCCACCCAAATCATCATTACTTGTGTCTGGCATCATAAAAAACTAAGATTTACAAGCACAGAAGTCAGTTAGTTGTTACTGACAGAAGGGCCAAACAAAGAATGAGGCTTGGCACCAATTTCGGTACTTCCTTGACACTGCACATGCGCAGTAGACAAAAGTATGGAGGACCATATAAGACATTAGAGTTTTGGTTTTGGATGCAAATTTTGGGGATTTGGGGGGCAAAATTTGTGTTTGGCCCTGAATATTTTAGAGTTAGCACCAGCTACGTCTGGACCATTGGTTGCAGTATAAAAATATCTAGTGATCCATTAAACTCTGGCCATCCACTAAATTCCCAATATTTATAGACCCATCTGACCTCAGTACATCAAATATTAGCATGTAATCTATTTCATCCTATTTGACAGACCTCTATGCACTCAATCAGCTCTGTCAAACAAGACTGAATTGGTTAAATTCCTAGTTGCATTGTGGGAAAAATTTTGATTATTACCTCGGCATGCAGTAGGTTAGGATGCCAACTTTAGAGGACTTACACTGCAGGTATTGGTTGCTGGGCACTGTTATACCAGTTAAACAAAGCTTGTGTACCACAGTACTGCTCCACTTCCATGAGGAGAAAAACAATGCATGAACAAATGACTGATGACACTGATGAGACTATACTAAAATGAAATATTTTACAGAATACTGGAATGAATTTTAAATTAATATTCGTCTGTAAAGAAACAAATCTTTCTTTACACACAAAAACATAAATAGTCCATATCAAGCCTGAAAATAAGCAGACTGTCATCAGCAAAATGAGATCCCCAGAGGGTGAATTTGATGACGCTACCCTGCACAGCAGGGTAGCATCACAAAATTTACCCTCTGTGAACCTCAGTCTGAATCAAGGTCTCAAGCCAAAACAGAAAGATGTATCTAGAGGATAAATTGACCCATTGTACGGGATAGCTCAGCGAATTCACCCTCTGGGGACCCCATTTTGCAAATGACAGGTTGCTTATATTCAGGCTTGGTCCATATCTGTAACAAATAAACATGATAATGCTGAACCCTTTACCTAACGTAATGGCCCAAACCGGCCGGCACTCTTCAAAAAATTCACCATTCAATTTTCATTATTTTTTCAATTTTTGTCACAAAAACATAGCTTATGACCCCTCATTCAAACGATCTCATTCCAAAGAGGAGTCATAAGCTATGTTTTTTACGCAAAAAATAATAAAAGTTAAAAAATTTATAGTAATTTATATATTTTTTATACTTACCAATGACCCAGACTTAGCTGTGCTAACTCTAAAATATTTAGGGCCAAACGCAAATTTTACACCCCCCCCCCCCCCCCCCCCAATCTCCCAAATTTGCATCTAAAATAAAAAATTACATGTCCTATATGGTCCTCCATACCTTTACTCCACTGCACATGTGCAGTGTCAAGGAGGTCTCAAAATTGCCGCCAATAGTCATTCTTACAACCAGTGCCTGGAAAGCGTTATGTACTCAGCGGGGAGGTATGAGTTCCTAACTCATGGGAGGGCCATCCCCGTCTGGGTCATTGGTAAGTATAAAAACTATATAAATTACTATAAATTTTTAACATTTTTATACTGTACCAATGATCCAGACTTAGCTGAATAGTAAAAAGGTTGGAGGGCCTAGGACATAAGGAAAATCCAATAGACTCAATTACCTATAACAGACCTGTCCCCTTAAGGAGAAAAGGAGAGGTAGTCTTACATGTATCTTTCTTATTTGTAACAAAAAAAGAAAGACACAATACTATTCTATAATTGAGCACAATAACATCAATGATCTCTATAAACATCTAGTATAACCTTTTATACTAATATTTTTTAAGGAAAGCCAATAAATACGGGAGTCTCGGGAAATGAGACTCTAAATAACGGAGCGGCCCGAGCGGTGGACGTATGCTCCGACTGAGGAACGTTTTGTACCATAACATCTGGGCCCAGATGTTGTAATACGAGAGAGGAACCTCTCTCGCTCACAGCCGGATGGACCTGGATGAGCTAGGAACCGGACTAATAGGCTTCCTCCGTACCATCCTCGTATCCATCGTCACTGGGTGTGCACATTGTATTTTATAGTGCTCGCATCACCCAAATCTCCTTCCTGGACCACAACGGACGAATCCGGGTGCTGAGCCATTTGGTGAATGGTGGCGACACCGGGCGAGCTAGCGGACGCCAACGCCGACGATCCTACTTGGGACCTCTCGCAGGAGCACCAGGGACGTTCAATCCTGTGGACGTAAGCTCCGACTAAGCGAACAACATACAACAATATCGCGGTGCAGATGTTGATGCAAGAGAGAGGGGGCCTCTCTCGCTCGCATCCGGGGCACCTGGACGAGCTAGCTACCGGACTGACAGGCTTCCTCCTTACTATCCTCGGATCTGTCATTGCTGGGTGTGCACATCTGAAGTTTTATAGTGCTCGCATCACCCAATCTGCTTCCCTGGACCGCAACGGACTAACCCGGGTGCTGTACCATTCCTTTCTGGTGAATGGACGCGACACCAGGTGGACTAGTGGGCAATCAATTGCTTTCGATCCTACTAGGGAACTCTTCAGTAATTGTTGTAATACCTTGAGCACTTCCCGGCAGCCCTAATATTGCAACGACGGAGACACACTTATTGAAGACATCACGGAAACATCACTCTGAATTTTGAAATAGAAACTGATAATATATAGTGACCCTACGGAGAGAGGACCGTAATGGACCCCTCACCGCTAATAAAATACCGTGACACACGTCTCCAATGTTGTCATATCAATCAACACACACAGAGCAAGAATTAATGCGACTACATTGGCTATAAGAAACACAATGAACTTGTGAATTAGAGGAAGATATCCTCGCATTACGAATGAAGAATATTTTTTCCAACCAGAAAAATATACACAGTCATATTACTTGCACTAACCCTTGAAATAAATATACATAATATATTATAACAAAGGATCCAAAAAAAGCCCAAGTGTGGACAAATTTTTTTAATCATTTTGAAAAATTAATGTAACACTTACGGACAATATTAATGTATCTTGCTATGAACTAAATTAAGCAGAAGACAAGTAATCACTGTCAGAAGTAACAGTTGTCAACATAAGCAAAAGTGTCAACAAACCGGAAACATGACTCCAGGCACTGAAACAAACATAGCCCAAAATCAGTTACCAATTTAAACACTATCTGATGCAAAACAGAGGCTTCCAGAGAAGAAAGTGTAGAACATCAGATGGTCGATGCAGACCAAAACACCTAAACACCCCTAGGGTGAGGACGTAAACATTGGGAAAAAACAGAAAATAATTCTGTTACCAAGCCAAAACTCCCAAGAAATTTTAGTAATAAACATTACAAAAAAATAAGCCAAAAGCATGGGAGAATAGCTTGGGGGGAATAAAGGAAAGGGAGAGAGGTAACACTGATTAAACAATGGAACATTCATAGCAAGAATGACCACAACAAGGTCATGCCTCGAAAGTTAAAAAATTTATAGTAATTTATATATTTTTTATACTTACCAATGACCCAGACATAGCTGGTGCTAACTCTTAAAATATAGGGCCAAACACAAATTTTGCCCCCCAATCCCCAAAATTTGCATCTAAAACTAAAGAAAACATGTCCTGAAAGGCCCTCCACACTTCGCCCCTACTGCGCATGCGCAGTGTCAAGGACGTTCCGAAATTGGCGCCATTTATCATTCTAATAACCAGTGCCTGGTAAGCGCTATGTACTCAGCGGGGAGGCAAGAGTTCCCAACTCCTGGGAGGGCCATCCCCGTCTGGGTCATTGGTAAGTATAAAAAATATATAAATTACTATAAATTTTTTAACATTTTTATACTGTACCAATGACCCAGACATAGCTGAATAGTAAAAAGGCTGGAGGGCCAAGGACATAGAGCAAAATGGAATACGCTCAATAAAATAAAATAGAGTCATCCCCTGTAGGGAAAAGAAGTAATAGGCCTTACATGTATCTTTCTTATTTATGATAAATTAGAAAGATACAACACCTTCCAAAAATTGAGCTTCATACATCCATGTACTCTATTAATATCCAATAATCCTTATACTAATAATTTTTAAAGTAAGCCAATAATAAAGTAAGTCTAGAGAATAGAGACTCTTATACTCCTAAAAGTGTGTGAGAATTGCATAATCATGTCCGTTGACATATGCAATATTCAAAAGCTATACTTTAAAAACTAAGACTTGAATGAATTTTATAAACTTAAACTTCTCACTAAACAACCATCCCAATAACAGCTCAGAATTACTAACTCCGGAGGAGGTATCCCCTTGTTTTCATAGTAAAAACAGGTGACCCAAGGGAACACCCTCCCCCCCCCCCCCTTTTCTTGCCCTGGGTCAAATAGCCCAGAGCGAAGAGGGCAGCCGAACGGAGACACTGCCGAAACAGACAGCCTACCTAGCTATAGTAGCAACTGTTAAGTGAATGACATTCTGAGCAGTAGATAAAAGACCTAACAATAGAGGCCTCCAGAAATGGACTCGATATTTCTGAGATAAAATTCAGGAATGTGGATGGCTGAGCGCAATGAGCAGCCTTCAAAAATCTATAATAGCAACTCTATTAATGTAAGCCCAAGAAGTAGAAGAACTCTTACTTCATGAGCCGAAATCTTGAGCACAACTGCTAAGCCAATGATATACCATAAGCAGTATGCTAGTTAATAGAATCCATTAACAATAAAATGGAGCGTAACGTCCTTCTACTAGACATCAAAGACAGAAGAAGCTTACGCCCTTGTAATAAACAGACATCTGTTTATAAATACATAAACTGTACCCGGAAAGAGTAAAGGCCTATGCCCATACGAAGACGGAAGGACCTTAAAATAATAGGTTCCGGATAATAGGAGCCTAACTCTTATGCAACAATCCAACCTAAATAGTAACGGAAGTATTGATTCCGAAACTATGAAAGTGAAAATCATCCATCGATAGTGCATGAAACTCACTGACTCTACAGTAAAAGAGAAACCAACAGAATTACTGTCTAAAAGGTCAGAATTTGAAAACTACTGTTTCCAGAGGCTCAAATGATTACTTAGCTAAATAAGAACCGAAGTTAAAATCCGTATAGGAATTTAATCTAAAGATTCTAAGTCTATTTATCAAAAAGTTACTAACTGACTTAGATAAAGAGACAAAAGACTCAATTGTAAACTATCGTAGAGTGCATAGGTATGAGGTAACATAAACCTATAACCTAAATAACAACAGGCTGCAGTAGATCTTGTGAAACAAGTATACTAAAAAGTTAAAAAATTTATAGTAATTTATATATTTTTTATACTTACCAATGACCCAGACATAGCTGGTGCTAACTCTTAAAATATAGGGCCAAACACAAATTTTGCCCCCCAATCCCCAAAATTTGCATCTAAAACTAAAGAAAACATGTCCTGAAAGGCCCTCCACACCTCGCCCCCACTGCGCATGCGCAGTGTCAAGGACGTTCCAAAATTGGCGCCATTTATCATTCTAATAACCAGTGCCTGGTAAGCGCTATGTACTCAGCGGGGAGGCAAGAGTTCCCAACTCCTGGGAGGGCCATCCCCGTCTGGGTCATTGGTAAGTATAAAAAATATATAAATTACTATAAATTTTTTAACATTTTTATACTGTACCAATGACCCAGACATAGCTGAATAGTAAAAAGGCTGGAGGGCCAAGGACATAGAGCAAAATGGAATACGCTCAATAAAATAAAATAGAGTCATCCCCTGTAGGGAAAAGAAGTAATAGGCCTTACATGTATCTTTCTTATTTATGATAAATTAGAAAGATACAACACCTTCCAAAAATTGAGCTTCATACATCCATGTACTCTATTAATATCCAATAATCCTTATACTAATAATTTTTAAAGTAAGCCAATAATAAAGTAAGTCTAGAGAATAGAGACTCTTATACTCCTAAAAGTGTGTGAGAATTGCATAATCATGTCCGTTGACATATGCAATATTCAAAAGCTATACTTTAAAAACTAAGACTTGAATGAATTTTATAAACTTAAACTTCTCACTAAACAACCATCCCAATAACAGCTCAGAATACTAACTCCGGAGGAGGTATCCCCTTGTTTTCATAGTAAAAACAGGTGACCCAAGGGAACACCCTCCCCCCCCCCCCCCTTTTTCTTGCCCTGGGTCAAATAGCCCAGAGCGAAGAGGGCAGCCGAACGGAGACACTGCCGAAACAGACAGCCTACCTAGCTATAGTAGCAACTGTTAAGTGAATGACATTCTGAGCAGTAGATAATAGACCTAACAATAGAGGCCTCCAGAAATGGACTCGATATTTCTGAGATAAAATTCATGAATGGATGGCTGAGCGCAATGAGCAGCCTTCAAAAATCTATAATAGCAACACTATTAATGTAAGCCCAAGAAGTAGAAGAACTCTTACTTCATGAGCCGAAATCTTAAGCACAACTGCTAAGCCAATGATATACCATAAGCAGTACGCTAGTTAATAGAATCGATTAACAATAAAATGGAGCGTAACGTCCTTCTACTAGACATCAAAGACAGAAGAAGCTTACGCCCTTGTAATAAACAGATATCTGTTATAAATACATAAACTGTACCCGGAAAGAGTAAAGGCCTATGCCCATACGAAGACGGAAGGACCTTAAAATAATAGGTTCCGGATAATAGGAGCCTAACTCTTATGCAACAATCCAACCTAAATAGTAACGGAAGTATTGATTCCGAAACTATGAAAGTGAAAATCATCCATCGATAGTGCATGAAACTCACTGACTCTACAGTAAAAGAGAAACCAACAGAATTACTGTCTAAAAGGTCAGAATTTGAAAACTACTGTTTCCAGAGGCTCAAATGATTACTTAGCTAAATAAGAACCGAAGTTAAAATCCGTATAGGAATTTAATCTAAAGATTCTAAGTCTATTTATCAAAAAGTTACTAACTGACTTAGATAAAGAGACAAAAGACTCAATTGTAAACTATCGTAGAGTGCATAGGTATGAGGTAACATAAACCTATAACCTAAATAACAACAGGCTGCAGTAGATCTTGTGAAACAAGTATACTAAAAACTAGCAATGCGTAGTATGGAGGGATCAACCATATGAACATAATGATCCCTACACCACGACGGAAGAGCCTCCACTTTAGTCGCATAGAATAGCGAAGAAGAGGATCTCCTATAGTAAGAAATCGCGTCCAAAGCTCGTCCAGTACAGTGCTTACAATGCAATACGGACCACACAACGGAATACATGAAGGTTGCGACCTTGCTGGTTGTGATAAAGATGACACGATTTACCCAGTGAAAAAAGATCCTCACATAGAGGAAGATTTCACGTTAAGATCCACAGTAGACAAGAGAGTAAATTACTCATGATCTCTGTGAAGATAGAGATGCTATCAACAGAAATGTATTGTGGTTGTTTATCTTAGCAATACCTGCTAAAACAACAGCGCCGGAGGATACGCGTATCCTATCATTCCGTCCTATAGATCAATAGAGCGTTAACAGTATTAGCTCAGAGATCTGGACAAGCCAACACATACGTCTGCAATTGATTAGCAAGCTGTGTCATAATAAAACATCATTGGGCGCTCCCATAGATAGCAAATCTGATTAAATACTTGTTTGTTGAGAGTCCATTCTGACAGCAACAAGCGACCCGTAAGAGAACGCGAGTGCGATAAAACAATCAGACGACCCCGAATATGACGGACCAAAACTGAACTTGGTGTACTATAACCAACAGACGGATTCTTTCCATTAAATTGAATAACGGAAACGAAAGAGTGCCTCCCTGGTTCCGGAGATACGCCACTACTGTCGAATTAAAGGACAGGAATTTGGGCATGCATTTCTGAATAATGTTCATGCAATGACATAAAGCAAGCCTAAAAAACATTATTCCGCGGAAGTTAAACTGATAGCTAAAAGACTGCGGAACCCAAAGACCCTGGCACTTCGAATCCGTAGGGATCAGTATATATCCCAATCTGTTTGACTGGCAACCGTCATAACAGCCACACTAGGGTCCGGCAACTGCGGCGGCACTCTCTGAGTCAACCACCGAATGTTTGCCCCAGTCTGAATCTCTTGTAACACTAGATAGACAAGAGAATGTATAAATCAAGCAATTCATGGATTGCCGGAAAGTTGCCGTCGAAGAGAAGCTCCTCCGAGAACGAAGCGACTCTGAGAGAGTTCTTAACCTACTATCCACGCGTGGATGTAGCTAGGGCTGCATCACGTCTAACCAACTCCAATCAGCCACTGAAGGGCGGAGTTATACGTGAACAAACTACTGCCCTCAAAAGAAATTACATTGAGAATAATATCCCGTAAATCTTTTCTTGAAGACGTAATGATAACGCCTCAGTAAGGCGGATTACGTATAATAAAGCGTCTAAGTTAAGTCTACTATACATAATGTCGTTCCCAACATTGAAATTGGAAAAGACATAAACGGCGAAAAAGAATATATGCAGTCTTTAATCACACCGTCTAGACGCATATGAACTCTCGGTATGCCCTGCTCTGCCAAAATAAACTATATGTAAAAAAGATAAAATGGCAGAAATGAGCCACGCGGACAAGAAACTAAACTATCATGCTTAGTAGCAGGCTTGTATATATATATATAATATATAGCGTCGAAAAATAAAACACATGTTGTAATGACAATATTGGACTGCGTCGGTAAGTCAGGGACAAAGTCCCTGTACCGATCGAAAAATCCGAGTCCAATGACGCTATAAGTCTCTTATCCAAGATCGCAGCAATGAAGTCCGAAAAATAATCACTGGAAGAAATGCCAGAAGATATGAAAGGCATCTTCCGATACTACTAAAGGGAAAACTCGAAATCTTTCGAATCCCTTTCGCCATCCTGTCGGACCCTATAAAGCGTTCGGTCGTCCGTAGCTTGATGCAACCGCGGACCGCACCGACCCAGCGCCGTCGGATACTTCCTGATTCGACCGAGAAACCGTCAATTGCTGGGATGCTGCAAAACAACTGTGCTAACTCGGATAGCACGTCCGTCACTGAGGCCTGAGGAGCAGCGGTCTTACGATGCATTGCCGCAGGAAGCTCCGAGATCGTTACCCCGTGCATACTTCCAATATGCGAGCGAACGGAGTGTATAGGCCTCGTGTCCCTTGGCTACCAGATGGCGCGACCTATTCGCTGTGGAATCACTGAATGCCAAAACTGATCGGATACTCGAGGTCACGTAGCCAATGTGCGGTCGTGTGCCCTGCTGTGAGGATGAGGAAGCATTAAAGACAGTCTCTCGGACTGTCAATATAACGGAGCGTCCCGAGCAACGGACATATGCTCCGAATGTAAAATATCTGAACCACAACATGCGGTCCCCTATGTTGTTGGCTTCCTCCGATCTGTCCTCAATCTGCCGTCACTGGGTGAGTACTAAAGTAATTAAAGTGCTCGCATCACCCAAATCTCCTTCCTAGACCGCAACGGACGAACCCGGCAGCCGAACCATTCGATGAATGTACGCTACACCGGGTGAGCTAGCGAATGTCATTCCGTAAGCGATAGACATATTCCATGAGCACTTATTGCCGCTAACTCTTCATTAACTATGACGACAGAGGCACACTTTTGAAAGACATCTCCATAACTCTTCGAACAAGAAACCAGAAATGCTTGGATAGCAAGCATAAAATAATAATATATATAGCGTCGTTCAATAATTCGAAAGTTTGTGTGACATTATTGGACTATGTCGGAACTGAGGGACGATGTCCCTGAACCGAACCAAAAATTTCTAAGTCCACCGACGCTATCAGTTTCTTATCCGGCATCGCAGCATATGTTGTTCCGAAAGGGAAAGCTTGAAATCCACCGAATCCCTTTCGGTATCCCGTCGGACCGGATGAAACTTTCGGACGTCCGTACCCGCTTCCGCGGAGCGTCCCGACCCAGCATCGTCGGATAAAATATATGCGACAGATTCAGTTGATGCTGGGATGCTGCGATAAACTGTGCTATTAAGGAAAGCACGTCCGTTCCCGAGGCCTGTGCAGTAGCGGACTTACGATGCATTGCCGCTGGAAGCTCCGTGTACGTTGACTCCCGCACACTTCCTATGCGAACGTCCGGAGTCTGCAGGCCTCGAGTCCCCGGCTACCGACCCAGCGCTGTCGGATAATTCTCGATCCGACACCGTTTCTGTCGGCTGCTGGGATGCTGCGATAAGCTGTGCTATGTGCACAAGAATGTCCGGCGTCGAGACCTGCGGAGGCGCAGTCTATCGGTGCTTCGCCGAGGGCAGCTCCGCATCAGATGGCTCCCGCATACTTCCTATGCGAACGTCCGGAGTCCATCGGTCTCGAATCCCTGGCTGCCGGATGGTGTGACCTGGTCGCCGAAGAATCCTTGATCGGCGAAGCTGGTAATATATCGGCGGTCACGCAGCCAAGGTGCGGTCGTGTGCGCTGACGAGAAGAGGAAGCCTTAGCAGTCTCAGCGGACTGCCTATACAACGGAGCGTCCCGAGCGACGGACGTATGCTCCGCTAACGACACATTTGTACCACAACATCTGGGGCCAGATGTTGTTGAACGAGAGAGGGGCCTCTCTCGCTTGCCGTCCGGATGGACCGGAACGAGCTATGAACCTGACTAAAAGGCTTCCTCCGTTCTCCCTCCGATCCGCCGTCACTGGGTGTGCATTAAGTTAATTTTATAGTGCACGCATCACCCCAAAATTCCTTCTAGACCGCAACGGACGAACCCAGCTGCCGAACCATTCGGTGAATGGACGCTACACCGGGCGAGCTAGCGGACGTCAAAGGCCGTCGAACCTACTAGGGTCCTCTTAGGCAACTGGCGTATTACATGAGCACTTTTCCGCTAGCCCTTCATTAATTGTGACGACGGAGGCACACTGTTGGAAGACATCACAGATACATCACCCTAATCTTGATCGTCTGAAATAGAAATTGATAAAGTAGAGTGACCCTGCGGGGAAAGGACCGGAGTGTCCAAATCCCCAACAACATACCGTGACATACGCTTCCCATATTGTCATCGAAATCATACGATACAGAACAGGAGTTAATGCGAGTACACTGACCACATATAGAATGATAATAAGGTCAGAGGAAGACTTCCTCCTAAAACAATTGATCAATATCCTTTCAATGTGAAAAGAAAACAAGTCCTGGTACTCGCACTAACCCCTGGCAATCAAATACATAATAATAATATGATCCATTAATATAGAAAAAATAATTGAAATCAAAATATTTTGAAAAAATATTTTTTCAGAACAGCCCAAGTTTCTGAAAAGTAACGTTGAGCCCCAATGGATCCCAAGCCTAAGTGTGGACAAAAATTTTAAAAATATTTTAAACAATTTATTCAACACTTACGAACAATAATAATGTATCTAGTTATGATTAAAATAACATAAAGATATTATTATTTAGAAATCCCCCCCTCACACAGAGGGCTGTTGTAAATGTAAACAATGAGTGTAAAAACACTAAAATAAGACTCCAGGCACCCAGGCCCGAAATCAGTTACCAAAAATACACCATCTGATGCAAAACAGAGACTTCCAGGGAAGAAACTGCAGAACATCAGATGGTAGATGCAGAACACAACGCCTAACCACCCGTAGGTGAAGACGTAAACATGGGGAAAGAACAGAATTCATTCTGTTATTAAGCTAAAACTCCCAAGAAAATTTAGTAATAATAATTACAGAAACTATGCCAAAAGCATGGGAGAATAGCAAGGGGGAACTTAAAGGACAGGGAGAGAGGAAAAACACTTGAAAAAACAGTGTAACTAAATAATCAGAATGACAACAAAATGGCTGCTGCCTTGAAAATAGGTAACTTAACATAATTTCATTAAAAAATTTTAAGTTACAGCCCTGATAATATTCTGTCACACATTCTTTTCCTCTCCTCCTTTTCTATCCTCCTTAGAATCACCATTTCACTAATATTTATGTGTCTGGCATCATTTAAATTGAGATTTAAAAGCACAAAGATCAGTCAGATGTTAACTGATGAAGGGCCAAACTTAGAAAGATAAATGGTGCCAATTTCGGAACGTCCTTGACACTGCGCATGCGCAGTGGGGGCGAGGTGTGGAGGGCCTTTCAGGACATGTTTTCTTTAGTTTTAGATGCAAATTTTGGGGATTGGGGGGCAAAATTTGTGTTTGGCCCTATATTTTAAGAGTTAGCACCAGCTATGTCTGGGTCATTGGTACAGTATAAAAATATAGCAATGAGTAGTATGGAGGGATCAACAATATGAACATAATGATCCCTACACCACGACGGAAGAGCCTCCACTTTAGTCGCATAGAATAGCGAAGAAGAGGATCTCCTATAGTAAGAAATCGCGTCCAAAGCTCGTCCAGTACAGTGCTTACAATGCAATACGGACCACACAACGGAATACATGAAGGTTGCGACCTTGCTGGTTGTGATAAAGATGACACGATTTACCCAGTGAAAAAAGATCCTCACATAGAGGAAGATTTCACGTTAAGATCCACAGTAGACAAGAGAGTAAATTACTCATGATCTCTGTGAAGATAGAGATGCTATCAACAGAAATGTATTGTGGTTGTTTATCTTAGCAATACCTGCTAAAACAACAGCGCCGGAGGATACGCGTATCCTATCATTCCGTCCTATAGATCAATAGAGCGTTAACACTATTAGCTCAGAGATCTGGACAAGCCAACACATACGTCTGCAATTGATTAGCAAGCTGTGTCATAAATAAAACATCATTGGGCGCTCCCATAGATAGCAAATCTGATTGAATACTTGTTTGTTGAGAGTCCATTCTGACAGCAACAAGCGACCCGTAAGAGAACGGGAGTGCGATAAAACAATCAGACGACCCAGAATATGACGGACCAAAACTGAACTTGGTGTACTATAACCAACAGACGGATTCTTTCCATTAAATTGAATAACGGAAACGAAAGAGTGCCTCCCTGGTTCCGGAGATACGCCACTACTGTCGAATTAAAGGACAGGAATTTGGGCATGCGTTTCTGAATAATGTTCATGCAATGACATAAAGCAAGCCTAAAAAACATTATTCCGCGGAAGTTAAACTGATATCTAAAAGACTGCGGAACCCAAAGACCCTGGCACTTCGAATCCGTAGGGATCAGTATATATCCCAATCTGTTTGACTGGCAACCGTCATAACAGCCACACTCGGGTCCGGCAACTGCGGCGGCACTCTCTGAGTCAACCACCGAATGTTTGCCCCAGTCTGAATCTCTTGTAACACTAGATAGACAAGAGAATGTATAAATCGAGCAATTCATGGATTGCCGGAAAGTTGCCGTCGAAGAGAAGCTCCTCCGAGAACGAAGCGACTCTGAGAGAGTTCTTACCCTACTATCCACGCGTGGATGTAGCTAGGGCTGCGTCACGTCTAACCAACTCCAATCAGCCACTGAAGGGCGGAGTTATACGTGAACAAACTACTGCCCTCAAAAGAAATTACATTGAGAATAATATCCCGTAAATCTTTTCTTGAAGACGTAATGATAACGCCTCAGTAAGGCGGATTACGTATAATAAAGCGTCTAAGTTAAGTCTACTATACATAATGTCGTTCCCAACATTGAAATTGGAAAAGACATAAACGGCGAAAAAGAATATATGCAGTCTTTAATCACACCGTCTAGACGCATATGAACTCTCGGTATGCCCTGCTCTGCCAAAATAAACTATTTGTAAAAAAGATAAAATGGCAGAAATGAGCCACGCGGACAAGAAACTAAACTATCATGCTTAGTAGCAGGCTTGTATATATATATAAATATATAGCGTCGAAAAATAAAACACATGTTGTAATGACAATATTGGACTGCGCCGGTAAGTCAGGGACAAAGTCCCTGTACCGATCGAAAAATCCGAGTCCAATGACGCTATAAGTCTCTTATCCAAGATCGCAGCAATGAAGTCCGAAAAATAATCACTGGAAGAAATGCCAGAAGATATGAAAGGCATCTTCCGATACTACTAAAGGGAAAACTCGAAATCTTTCGAATCCCTTTCGCCATCCTGTCGGACCCTATAAAGCGTTCGGTCGCCCGTAGCTTGATGCAACCGCGGACCGCACCGACCCAGCGCCGTCGGATAATTCCTGATTCGACCGAGAACTGTCAATTGCTGGGATGCTGCGAAACAACTGTGCTAACTCGGATAGCACGTCCGTCACTGAGGCCTGAGGAGAAGCGGTCTTACGATGCATTGCCGCAGGAAGCTCCGAGATCGTTACCCCGTGCATACTTCCAATATGCGAGCGAACGGAGTGTATAGGCCTCGTGTCCCTTGGCTACCGGATGGCGCGACCTATTCGCTGTGGAATCACTGAATGCCGAAACTGATCGGATACTCGAGGTCACGTAGCCAATGTGCGGTCGTGTGCCCTGCTGTGAGGATGAGGAAGCATTAAAGACAGTCTCTCGGACTGTCAATATAACGGAGCGTCCCGAGCAACGGACATATGCTCCGAATGTAAAATATCTGAACCACAACATGCGGTCCCCTATGTTGTTGGCTTCCTCCGATCTGTCCTCAATCTGCCGTCACTGGGTGAGTACTAAAGTAATTAAAGTGCTCGCATCACCCAAATCTCCTTCCTAGACCGCAACGGACGAACCCGACAGCCGAACCATTCGATGAATGTACGCTACACCGGGTGAGCTAGCGAATGTCACTCCGTAAGCGATAGACATATTCCATGAGCACTTATTGCCGCTAACTCTTCATTAACTATGACGACAGAGGCACACTTTTGAAAGACATCTCCATAACTCTTCGAACAAGAAATCAGAAATGCTTGGATAGCAAGCATAAAATAATAATATATATAGCGTCGTTCAATAATTCGAAAGTTTGTGTGACATTATTGGACTATGTCGGAACTGAGGGACGATGTCCCTGAACCGAACCAAAAATTTCTAAGTCCACCGACGCTATCAGTTTCTTATCCGGCATCGCAGCATATGTTGTTCCGAAAGGGAAAGCTTGAAATCCTCCGAATCCCTTTCGGTATCCCGTCGGACCGGATGAAACTTTCGGACGTCCGTACCCGCTTCCGCGGAGCGTCCCGACCCAGCATCGTCGGATAAAATATATGCGACAGATTCAGTTGATGCTGGGATGCTGCGATAAACTGTGCTATTAAGGAAAGCACGTCCATTCCCGAGGCCTGTGCAGTAGCGGACTTACGATGCACTGCCGCTGGAAGCTCCGTGAACGTTGACTCCCGCACACTTCCTATGCGAACGTCCGGAGTCTGCAGGCCTCGAGTCCCCGGCTACCGACCCAGCGCTGTCGGATAATTCTCGATCCGACACCGTTTTTGTCGGCTGCTGGGATGCTGCGATAAGCTGTGCTATGTGCACAAGAATGTCCGGCGTCGAGACCTGCGGAGGCGCAGTCTATCGCTGCTTCGCCGAGGGCAGCTCCGCATCAGATGGCTCCCGCATACTTTTCCTATGCGAGCGTCCGGAGTCCATCGGTCTCGAATCCCTGGCTGCCGGATGGTGTGACCTGGTCGCCGAAGAATCCTTGATCGGCGAAGCTGGTAATATATCGGCGGTCACGCAGCCAAGGTGCGGTCGTGTGCGCTGACGAGAAGAGGAAGCCTTAGCAGTCTCAGCGGACTGCCTATACAACGGAGCGTCCCGAGCGACGGACGTATGCTCCGCTAGCGACACATTTGTACCACAACATCTGGGGCCAGATGTTGTTGAACGAGAGAGGGGCCTCTCTCGCTTGCCGTCCGGATGGACCGGAACGAGCTATGAACCGGACTAAAAGGCTTCCTCCGTTCTCCCTCCGATCCGCCGTCACTGGGTGTGCATTAAGTTAATTTTATAGTGCTCGCATCACCCCAAAATTCCTTCTAGACCGCAACGGACGAACCCGACTGCCGAACCATTCGGTGAATGGACGCTACACCGGGGGAGCTAGCGGACGTCAAAGGCCGTCGAACCTACTAGGGTCCTCTTAGGCAATTGGCGTATTACATGAGCACTCTTCCGCTAGCCCTTCATTAATTGTGACGACGGAGGCACACTGTTGGAAGACATCACAGATACATCACCCTAATCTTGATCGTCTGAAATAGAAATTGATAAAGTAGAGTGACCCTGCGGGGAAAGGACCGGAGTGTCCAAATCCCCAACAACATACCGTGACATACGCTTCCCATATTGTCATCGAAATCATACGATACAGAACAGGAGTTAATGCGAGTACACTGACCACATATAGAATGATAATAAGGTCAGAGGAAGACTTCCTCTTAAAACAATTGATCAATATCCTTTCAATGTGAAAAGAAAACAAGTCCTGGTACTCGCACTAACCCCTGGCAATCAAAATACATAATAATAATATGATCCATTAATATAGAAAAAATAATTGAAATCAAAATATTTTGAAAAAATATTTTTTCAGAACAGCCCAAGTTTCTGAAAAGTAACTTTGAGCCCCAATGGATCCCAAGCCTAAGTGTGGACAAAAATTTTAAAAATATTTTAAACAATTTATTCAACACTTACGAACAATAATAATGTATCTAGTTATGATTAAAATAACATAAAGATATTATTATTTAGAAATCCCCCCCCTCACACAGAGGGCTGTTGTAAATGTAAACAATGAGTGTAAAAACACTAAAATAAGACTCCAGGCACCCAGGCCCGAAATCAGTTACCAAAAATACACCATCTGATGCAAAACAGAGACTTCCAGGGAAGAAACTGCAGAACATCAGATGGTAGATGCAGAACACAACGCCTAACCACCCGTAGGTGAAGACGTAAACATGGGGAAAGAACAGAATTCATTCTGTTATTCAGCTAAAACTCCCAAGAAATTTTAGTAATAATAATTACAGAAACTATGCCAAAAGCATGGGAGAATAGCAAGGGGGAACTTAAAGGACAGGGAGAGAGGAAAACACTTGAAAAAACAGTGTAACTAAATAATCAGAATGACAACAAAATGGCTGCTGCCTTGAAAATAGGTAACTTAACATAATTTCATTAAAAAATTATAAGTTACAGCCCTGATAATATTCTGTCACACATTCTTTTCCTCTCCTCCTTTTCTATCCTCCTTAGAATCACCATTTCACTAATATTTATGTGTCTGGCATCATTTAAACTGAGATTTAAAAGCACAAAGATCAGTCAGATGTTAACTGATGAAGGGCCAAACTTAGAATGATAAATGGCGTCAATTTCGGAACGTCCTTGACACTGCGCATGCGCAGTAGGGGCGAAGTGTGGAGGGCCTTTCAGGACATGTTTTCTTTAGTTTTAGATGCAAATTTTGGGGATTGGGGGGCAAAATTTGTGTTTGGCCCTATATTTTAAGAGTTAGCACCAGCTATGTCTGGGTCATTGGTACAGTATAAAAATATAGGTAACATGAATAATTTCGTAAAATAATTATAAGTTACAGCCCTGAACATTTGTTTCCACTGTTTTTTCCTCTCCACCTTCTATTTCCACCATATATCCACCATTTCTCTCATAATTATGCGTTTGGCATCTTTAAAACTGAGATTTACAAGCACAAATAACAGTGAAGTGTAACTGTATTGAGGGCCAAACAAAGAATGACTTTTGGCGGCAATTTCGAGACCTCCTTGACACTGCGCATGCACAGTGGAGTAAAGGTGTGGAGGACCATATAGGACATGTAATTTTCGGTTTTAGATGCAAATTTGGGGGATTGGGGGGTAAAATTTGTGTTTGGACTAAATATTTTAGAGTTAGCACCAGCTGAGTCTGGGTCATTGGTACAGTATAAAAGTATTAGTGCTTCACAAATTTTATTTGCAAGTGTCGTCTGCTTTTCGTGTTAGGTAAAGGGCTTAATAAACATGAAATGACAACTGAATCTGTGTTTTGAGTTACATATTGTGAGCAGTTGCATAAAATCTACAATTCTTTAACTGTTTACCAGACGTAACGACCAAAACTGGTTGGCACTATTCACAAAAATAACCATTCATTTTCATTTTTGGTCTCAATAAATAGCTGATTACACCTCACTGGAATGAGCTTACTGAGATCGTTCCAATGAGGTATCATATGCCACATTTTTTATGCAAAAAATCATAAAATTTAGTTATTCAAGAATTTTGTTTGCAAGCGTTGTCTTCCTTTTGTGTTAGGTCAAGGGTTAATACAGATTGGGAAAGAGGATTTTGATTCCAACACTATGATTATGGATTTCCCAGAACCAGTTTTACGTCAACATAAAATACGCGTCATCAAACACTCATAATATTACAACTCAGTTTCTGCTGACTGATCAAAGAGGAATAAATCTATTTTAAAACTCTTATTGCTGCCTTCTGCACTTCCTGCAGTTTGTACCATTTATTTATTTATTGGTGTTTAAGGACACATATTTCTGCACAATGGCAAATCACACTGCAAATTGGATATAAGGTAAGGTTCAACATTCTGGTTAGTACAGAGGCAATTCTGAATGCTGTAATTTACAGCGAAGGCAAGAATAAGTGATCCTTCAGCGCGAATATTAAATACATCCATTTTTTTTCATTTGGCAAGTATGAAATTAATTGACAGATGAAACGAAGAAATGAGATCAGTTACCTAATGTCTGATATGCATCAATACACACACACAATACAATGTTGGCATTTTGAATAAAATTTTTTTTATTTGTCCAAGCATGGAAATAAGAAATCTGTAATTTGCAGAATGAGGTCTCCTGAGGGAGAATTTGCTGATGCTAACCCAAACAGTGGGCCAATTTATCCTCTGGATATCTCTTTCTCTTTAGACCCGAGACCTTGATTCAGACTGAGGGTCACATAGGGCAAATTTAGTGATGCTACCCTGCTATGCAGGGTAGCATCACCAAATTCACCCTCTGGGACCTCATTCTGCATATGACAGTCTGCTTACCCTCTGGGACCTCATTCTGCATATGACAGTCTGCTTATTTCCAGGCTTGTATTTGTCATTTAATTATTTGTTGGTGTTAGAGCTCACTGTCAGTATCTGTGGCTACATCATTACTGCGGGACACATATTTAATCTTATTTGTTTTACAAGGATTAGCAAACAAGTTATGCAACTTATATTAACGCCGCTCCTTGGTCCAATAGCACATGTGTGTGGGATGACCTTCGTAGCGACAACTTCGTGGTCTCGCTCCTCTTGAAAACTAGGAAGGGTTCTTTAGCCTGCATGGAGTGTCTCTCTTGGCACAGCCAGTTTACGTCCCAATCCGATAGGAAGTTACACTGTGACAGCATCAACCCCACAACTGATGCTGTCAGAGTATTTTCAGAGTGTGCAGTACAATATGATGTCAAACATATTGTACTGCACACTACAATATGATGTCAAACCTATTGTTTTTACTTCCCACTTTAGAAGATGCATACCTCAGATGCTGGTTAACAGGTCCATTATATCCGTGAAACAACTTGTTTACCTCAACAACCAAGCACTGCTCAACTACCTGGCAATTAAACAGTCAGTCCGAATATGTGACATAATGCTCAGTTGTTCATGTCTAATAATTAGACATTTCCCATTGTTAACCATTTACCCAGCGCATATGGTATCAAAATTTATTATTTTAATTATTGTTTTTTCACAATTTTAAAAAAGTGTCAACAAAACCATATCATGTGACCCCTCAAAGGAACAAGCTCGATAAACTTGTTCCAATGAGGGGGGCAGATGATATCGTTTGGGAGAACATTTTTTTTTAGGCCTAAACCATTCAATTTTTATTTTTTTATGTTTGCATTGTAATATTCTAACTACATCATCAAGGCATGCTTTCAACAGCATGCCTTGATGATGCAGTGGAATATTTGATTAAGAACTTGAGACATCACAGTTATATTTATTTATTGGTGTTTAAGGTCACATACTTATGCACAATGGCTAATCGTGACCGTGACATTTTTACAGGTGTAGGAAGCCGGAGTACCAGGAGAGAACCAACGAGCATTGACGAGCAACTGTCAGCTCCTCAACATTCTAACTCTGTTTAGGCTCTGCCCAAGCAGGGTTACAGCGGTTGAAGACATGTGCACCATTGACATGCAGTACACCTTAGTACACGGCGTCATCGTGCCCCCATGTAGGCAACCGGGATAAAGTGCCTTGCCCAAGGACACAACGCGGGTCAAACATCAAAACATTCAACATAAATAAGCCTTTAGAGAACATAAAATAAGGCCAGTACGATCAGAAATTAAGGCAAGCTGAAAAAGCTGACCTTAACTTTTCTCAGTGAACCCTATTTGTTTAATGCTTAAGGGCCTGGAGATTTTTATACATCTTTGCTATACATTCAAAGTCTACCTCCAGTGGTTTTGTAGTTGTGTCTAGTCAAATCCTGGCTGCCTACAGAGGCAGCCAAGACCTGCCTAGAACCAACTGACAAGATACCTAGAAAACAAGTTTCGAGTTTACCCAAACAATGCATACTGGGGCACCTGTTCCTTGGCATTTAAAAGTTATCAAAAGTCAGAAATAGGCCCATAAGGATTAACCCTTAAAGGACTAGAGATAGTTAACCCTTCACCTAACAAATCGCCTGCATCTGCCTGCTTAATTTACAAAGTGCGCAGTTGAAAAAAACCCACTATTTTTCAAAAAAATTCAATGCAACTATATCATGCGACCCCCTCATTGGAACAAGCTCACTGAGATTGTTCCAATGAGGGGTCACATGATATAGTTTTGTTGCAAATTTTTATATCTTGTGCAATGGGTAAAGGGTTAAGCATTTTTTGCTACACTTTTGACAATCTACATTCTGTGACTTTCCAGTCATTTTTAGACATGTCTTAGCTGCCTTTTGGCAATCTGTTTGAGAAAGGCTCTGCTTTGATGATCTGAGTACTGTAGTAGAGTTGAAGGATCACTTCACATTAACTCTCCCACTGTGTTATATTTGACAGTGACTGGAATAAAATTTTCCATTCTTGCTGGTGAAATCTGTTAGCAAGCGTTTGTTGGAACCTGAAAATATAACAATAAAAAGCATCATTAGAGCATTATCATTTTTTTGTTATAATCATTATTTATTTATAGATCAGATTTTCTTTCTTAGAAATGCCCTTGATCAAGCTTGGTAGATATGATGTTAACCTTTACCTAACACGTATTTTTAAAAAATAAATTAAATTTCACATTTTTCGAAAACAAATTTCAAACTTTTTCAATAAAACCATACAAATATGAATATCATAAGAACCAGCTTGACGAGCTGGTTCTAATGAGATCCATATTTGTATGATTTTATTCAGAAACTTCAGAGATATTTTCGGCTGCTGTAGGCTTATTCTGATTAATTTTCTGGTTGTTTTTTGCCACTAAGTAAAGGGTTAAACTTTGCTGATTTGATATCAATCTCGGAAGATATGAACCAAACTAGAGTTGCCCCCCCCCCCACCCTCATGCATTACTGGGTGCAACCAATTTGTTTACATTGAAATGGTTACAGCTATTCATTGAATGCAATCAGCAAAATTGCCCTTGCCAGGCATAATAGGATAATCTGATGCCGAGTTTTTGTACAGCACGGAATTAACTAGAGGTACTGTGAGCAAGCTCACAAAGTGATACCCCCCACGCCTGAAATGTATAAGTTAGATTATCTCCCCTTGGAAATGTCAGAACGGAATTATATTGCTTCATGCACATCTTCATATGGAGTTCTTCCAATGTGAAAAGTTTCATGAAAATTCTTCAAACGGTTTAGGAGGAGTTGCGCTTACAAGGATGGACAGACAGATGGATGGACAGATGGACGGACAGGGTGATTCCTATATACCCCTCCAAACTTTGTTTGCGGGGGGGGGGGGGGGGGGGGGGGGGGGGGTATAATGATGTCAATATGTGAGGAATAGGTGGATGAAGAGAAGAAAGAAGAGAGTTGTACAGAAAATTCATGCAAACGAAGATTCCTCAAAGCGGGAGAAGAGGTAGTTCAGCTACATGCATCCGAATGTTGTGGCTCCCCCATGAGAAAACCGAGAGCTTCAGATAGCTCATGTAGGAGAAGAGGAAAGTTAAAAAATTTAATAGTAATTTATATATTTTTTATACTTACCAATGACCCAGACTCAGCTGGTGCTAACTCTAAAATATTTAGGGCCAAACGCAAATTTTACCCCCTAATCCCCAAAATTTGCATCTAAAACCGAAAATTATATGTCCTATATGGTCCTCCATACTTTTACTCCACTGCGCATGCGCAGTGTCAAGGAGGTCTCGAAATTGCCGCCAAAAGTCATTCTTACAACTAGTGCCTGGTAAGCGTTATGTACTCAGCGGGGAGGTATGAGTTCCCAACTCATGGGAGGGCCATCCCTGTCTGGGTCATTGGTAAGTATAAAAAATATATAAATTACTATAAATTTTTTAACATTTTTATACTGTACCAATGACCCAGACTTAGCTGAAGAGTGAGAAGGTTGGAGGGCCTAGGACATAAAGGAAAATCCAATAGACTCAATTACATATAACAGAACTATCCCCTCAAAAGAGAAAAGGAGAGATAGGCTTTACATGTATCTCTCTTATTTGTATCAAAAAGGAAAGACACAACACCATTCTGTAATTGAGCACAATAACATCAATGGTCTCTATTAACATACAGTATAACCCTTTATACTAACATTTTTAAAGGAAAGTCAATAAATAAGGAAGTCCAGAGAAATGAGACTTTATATACTCATTTAAAAGTGTCCAAGGATTGTATATTAACGCCCGATTAACACGTGACATATACAAATGCTTCACACCGAGCAACACTTTAAAAATATTACATAGATGAGTAAACCATAGCTTTACACTTTAAAACCATCTCGGTACCGACTCCGAATTACTGACTCCAAGGGAGGTATTCCCTTGCTTTAGACTATAAAGCATGTGACCTAAGGGAACAACCCCCCACCACGCCCCCCCTCCCTTCCCCTTGCCCTGGATCAAATACTCCAGAGTGAAGAGGGCAGCAGGACAGAGTCACTGCCGGAACCGAAAACCTACACACATGTAGTTGCAACTGATTAGTGAACGACATTCTGAGTGAAAAAAAAATAACGGACCTAAACAATGCAGATCTGCAGAAATGGACTCAATATTTCTTGGATACAAATTTATGACAGTGAAAGGCTAAGACCAATATGTAGCCCTCATTAGATCTGTAATAGCAACATTATTAGCATAAGTCCATGACGTAGAAAGAACTCTTACTTCATGAGCTTAAATCTAAAGCACAGACTGCTGATTGAAGATATTATCATTAGCAGTACTGATAGTAAATTGAATCCATCTGACCACAGAATGGACAGAAATGTGGAGGAAACTTCCACGGCATGTCTCACAACAGATGCCTGAGTAGATTAATCCACGGCCTTTGTGGAGATAGAAATACTACCAACAGAATTGCATTTAGATTATTTAACTTGGGCAATATCTGCTGAATCAACGGCGCTGGAAGATACGCCTATCCTATTATTCCATCTCATGAGATCGATAGAGCGTCTACTGCAAACGCTCAAAGATCCAAACATTGAGACACATACGTCTGCAACTGATTGTTGAGATGCATCGTGAATAAGTCGATCAATTGGCCGCTCTCCTTGGTAGCAATCTGAATGAATACTCGTTGTTGAAAGTCCATTCTGGCGGCAACCAGCGGCCCCTCCACGAAGGGAGTCCGCTAATACATTCAGACGATCCGGAATATGACGGACCGATAGGAGAACTTAATGTTCTAGTACAAACAGAAAGATTCATTCGTTAACATGAATAACAGAATGGAATGAGTGTCTTCTAGTTCCGAAAATACGCTAATACCGTCGAATTGTCGGACAGAATTAGCACGTGAGCATTCTGAATAACGTTCATCCAATTACGTAGCGCAAGCCAAAATGACTTCATTCTTGATGTTTATGAGCTTGATTAGTAACTACAGATCCCAAAGACCCTGGCACTTTAAATCTGTTGGGCTCAATGATACGTCCCAACCCGTTTGAGTGGCATCCGTCAAGACTGTAAAACTCGGATCCGGCAATTGCAGTGGAACTCCCTGAGTTAACCACTTGAAACCTGCCCAAGTCTGAATCTCTTATTCACTTGATTTGACAAGAAGATGTCCATATCGAGCGAAAGAATCTTCACCCTCCAATTCTGGATCATAAGAATTTTGGAGAGGACAAGTGCATAACTGCCCCACGGGAATAAAATCGCGGCAGCTCAGCACAAACGTATCAGTCTCATGAGTGCTGAGCGTCTCGCTGAGCGAGAACAATAGCGAGCATAACAACTGATTAATTTTGCTCTGGTTAACGGCAGACGAACGAGAATGTTGAGCGTCTCGAAGCTCATCCCCCGGTGGGTGAATGACGGACGATACCAGATCTGACTTCTCCTCGTTTACTTATGAAACGGGAGACGTCGGAGCAATAGAAGCAGATTCTGCACATCGTTCTGAAGCATTAACTCATTGCCGTACCTCTGAAAAATGTTGTCCAGGTAGGCCGATGTTATCGCAGACGAATGAGCTCGGAAATGATTCATTACCGAGTTCAATATTCGAGTGAAAGCCCAGGGCGCTAGATTCAGACCGAAGCACATTGCTCGGAGCTGAAACACGACTCCTATGATGAAGAAGCGAAGATACTTTCCGAACGCCTGATGTACCATGACGTGAAAGTACACATCTTGAGATTTATGCATGTAGCATAGTCATACACCCGAATACTCGCTCTGACCAATCAGATGGTATCCATTATCGAAACTTAGAGCCACGATCAGCTTGTTTATCCAGCTCAGATTTATGAGTGGACGGAACGAGCCGTCTGGTTTTGGAACCAGAAAAGGATGGTTGTAGAAACCTGGAAATTCCTGGATTTCTACGATCTCTATCGCGATCATTCCAGAAGAGACTGGACTTCTGATGGAAACGAGCCTCTTCCCTGCGGACTTGACGGAAGCTGAGTCCATCTTGGACTTTGAGTAACGGAGGTTTTCGTTTGAAGGACAATTTAATACTTCCGAAATCTCCCCTTGAATGCAAAGAATGTGCGTAATCTACTCCCAATTGATTGAGAAACTTGACAGATTTCCGCTCAGTGGTACACGATAGAGGTTAATACCATTACCTCCTGGTCCTGCAAGGCTTGCGGAAGGAGAAACCATGTCCTCCACGTACCGCACCTCGCCCCGTCGACCTAGGGGCGTCTGACCGGATGTCTCAGCCAGTATTACGGCCCCTACCTAAGTTGCTACCCTGACGGTCTCTAGAGTAAGACATAGAGGACGCATAGGAATCTCTATAGGAACTTCCCTTTGACGTATTCATCCCAGAAGTGCCTGTCCTACTTTTTCCGCTGAATCCGATTATATGGAAGCAGATTTGAATAGCAGAGTGTCTGAAGCTTTGTTAGGTATCTTATCATAGATTGCAGAAAGCTTGTTGTTGAAGAGAAACTCTCCGGAGACCGGAGCGACTCTGAGAGAGTTTTTCACCTTACTATCCACACGCGTGGATGTAGCTAGGGCCGCGTCACGTCTAGCCAACTCTATATCGCCACTAAAAGGAGGATATACATCCTGGAATTCTTTTCCTTTGAGACGTAAAGATAACGCTCTGGTAAGGTGATCTGCGTACGATGATGCGTCTAAGCTAACCCTGCTCAACAATATTGTCGTTTCCAACATGGTGGTTGGAATTGACATTGAAGACAGTATAGACAATACTAGGTCTTTGGCCTGGTCGTCTAGACGCAGAGAAACTCTCGGAATGCTCTGTCCTGCCGTTTCGAAATTATTCCTTGAATTAATGAAAGGCAGACGTAGAGCATTTGCCGATAAGAAACCCGACCTGCCCGTTTAGGTAGCAAGTTATATATATGATATATATATATATATATATATATATATATAGCGTCATTCAATAGTTCAAATGTCCGGGAGACATTTCTGGACTATGTCGGAAACTGAGGGACAAGGTCCCTAAACCGATAAGAATTCTGAGTCCAGTGGCGCTATCAGTCTCTTATCCGGCAAAGCAGCAATTTGGTCCGGAGAAACAACTTCAGAAGATAATGCCGGATGCACTCTACGGCAATTATGTTGTTCCGAAAGGGTAAAATACAACTTCTCCATATCCCTTTCGCCATTCTGTCGGACCACTTGAAATTCTTGGTCGTCCGTGCCTGAACCTGTAGCGGAACGTACCAACCCAGCTTCCTCGGATAATTCTAGATCCGACAGAGTTACTGTCAGATGCTGGGATGCTGTGATAATTTGTGCTATCTGCAATAGCACGTCCGTAACGGAGGCCTGTGGAGCTGCAGTCTTACAGGATTTAGCCGCTGGAAGCTCATTGGACGTTGACTCCTGCATATATCTTATATGCGAACGTCCGGAGTATGAAGGCATCATATCCTTGGCTACCGGATGGCGTGACCTGGTCGCCGTAGAATCCCTGGTCACCGATGTTGGTTGAATATGACTGGTCACGTAGCCAAGGTGTGGTCGCGTGTGCTACCGTGAGGATGAGGAAGCCGAAAGAGCAGTCTCTCCGGACTGTCTATATAACAGAGCGTTCTGAGCGGTGGACGTATGCTCCGGCTGAGGAAAGTTTTGTACCACAACATCTGGACCCAGATGTTGTAGTACGAGAGAGGGACCTCTCTCCTGCTCGCAGCCCGGATGGAACTGGATGAGCTAGGAACCGGACTAATAGGCTTCCTCTGTACCATCCTTGTATCCGTCGTCACTGGGTGTGCACATTGTATTTTATAGTGCTCGCATCACCCAAATCTCCTTCCTGGACGGCAACTGACGAACCCGGGTGCTAAGCCATTTGGTGAATGGTCGCGACACCGGGCGAGCTAGCGGACGCCAAAGCCATCGATCCTACCAGGGAACTCCAGGCAATTGACGTATCTACATGAGCACTTTTGCCGCTAACTCTTTATTTGACTGTGACGATGGAAGCACACTTACAAACACATCACGGTAACAACACCTTGTTCATGTTACCCTACGAGACCTGTGGAGCCGCGGTCCTACGTAATTATCCGCTGGAAGCTCCACGGACATTCATTCCTGCATTTATATAATATGCGAACGTCCCAACTAGATAGGTCTCGGCTAGCAGATGGAGTGACCTGGTCGACGTGGATTCCTTGGTCGGCGAAGCAGGAGCACCAGGAACGTTCAATCCTGCATTTATATAATATGCGAACGTCCCCTGGAAATCTGTGGTCAAATAGCCAAGGTGCGGTCGTGTGTGTTGATGAGGAAGCCAATATAACAGCCGCGTCGGACTGTCATGCGACGGAGCATCCCGAGCAGGAGTGGACGTAAGCTCCGACTAAGCGAACAAACATACAACAACATCGCGGCACAGATGTTGATGCAAGAGAGAGGGGGCCTCTCTCGCTCGCGGTCCGGGTGGACCTGGACGAGCTAGCTACCGGACTGACAGGCTTCCTCTGTACTATCCTCGGACCCGTCATTGCTGGGTGTGAATATTCAATGTTTTATAGTGCTCGCATCACCCAATCTGCTTCCCTGGACCACGATGGACGAACCCAGGTGCTGAGCCATTCGGTGAATGGTCGCGACACCGGGCTGACTAGCGGGCGATCAATGCCTTCGGTCGAACTAGCGAACTCCCGGCAATGGTCGTAATACCTTGAGCACTTCCCGCTTGCCCTAATATTGCAACGACGGAGACACACTTGTTGAAGTCATCATGGAAACATCACTCTGAATTCTGAAAAAGAAACTGATAATATAGAGCGACCCTGCAGAGAAAGGACGGTAATGGACCCCTCGCTGCAAACCAAATACCGTGACACACGTCTCCAACGTTGTCATAGCAATCAACGCACACAGAGCAAGAATTAGTGTGAATACATTGACTATAAGAAACACAATGGCCTGAGAATTAGAGGAAGATATCCTCACAATACAATTTGAACAATATTTTTTCAACACGAAAAAATATACACAGTCATATTACTCACACTAACCCTTGAAATAAATATACATAATATATTATAATCTATTATAACATTTCAAAAGAAAATAATTTCCTCCCCAAAAAAATTTTTTGAAAAAATTTTCAGAAGAGCCCAAGTTCCCAATGGGAACAATGAGCCCAAATGGATCCCAAAAAAGCCCAAGTGTGGACAAATTTTTTCAATCATTTTGAAAAATTAATGTAACACTTACGGACAATATTAATGTATCTTACTATGAACTGAACTAAGCAGAAGACAAGTAATCACTATCAAAAGTAACCGTTGTCAACATAAACAAAAAGTGTACACAAACCTGAAACATGACTCCAGGCACTGGTAAACATGGCCCGAAATCAGTTACAAGTTTAAACACTATCTGATGCAAAACAGAGACTTCCAGAGAAGAAACTGCAGAACATCAGATGGTAGATGCAGACCAAAATGCCTAAACACCCAAGGGTGAGGATGTAAACATGGGGGGAAAAAACAGAAAATAATTCTGTTTCCAAGCCAAAACTCCCAAGAAATTCTGGTAATAAACATTACAAAAAAATAAGCCAAAAGCATGGGAGAATAGCTAGGGGGGGGGGGGGGGGGGGGAATGAAGGAAAGGGAGAGAGGAAACACTGATCAAACAATGGAACATTCATAGCAAGAATGACCACAACAGGGTCAAGCCTCGAAAATAGGTAACATGAAATAATTTCGTAAAAAAATTATATGTTACAGCCCGGAACATTTCCTTCCACTGTTTCTTCCTCTCCTCCTTCTATTTCCTCCTTATATCCGCCATTTCTCTCATAATTATGTGTCTGGCATCATTAAAACTGAGATTTACAAGCACAAATATCAGTCAGATGTAACTGAATTGATGGCCAAACAAAGAAATGACTTTTGGTGCCAATTTTGAGACCTCCTTGACACTGCGCATGCGCAGTGGAGTAAAAGTATGGAGGACCATATAGGACATGTAATTTTCAGATTTAGATGCAAATTTGGGGGATTGGGGGTAAAATTTGCGTTTGGCCCTAAATATTTTAGAGTTAGCATCAGCTAAGTCTCGGTCATTGGTACAGTATAAAAATATTCGGATTTTGTGAAAAGAACGAGAAAACAATAACACTTAGAAAACTGTAACAAATCTGAGAACATTTTGTATTTATTTGTTTTGGTTTAATAAATAAAGAGGTTGTAACTTAGTTTCATATCCGCCAAGATATCAGCTCTCAGTAACTTGACATCAGCCTTCGACCTTTATGTCCCAGGCTGATATGCAATTACTTCAAAGTATCATAAATAAAACTATTGTGATTGCCGCATATACACAGGTACAAAATATCTGTCATTTGTTGCTACATGTACATAAAAGTTAAAAAATTTATAGTAATTTATATATTTTTTATACTTACCAATGACCCAGACATAGCTGGTGCTAACTCTTAAAATATAGGGCCAAACACAAATTTTGCCCCTCAATCCCCAAAATTTGCATCTAAAACTAAAGAAAACATGTCCTGAAAGGCCCTCCACACTTCGCCCCTACTGCGCATGCGCAGTGTCAAGGACGTTCCGAAATTGGCGCCATTTATCATTCTAATAACCAGTGCCTGGTAAGCGCTATGTACTCAGCGGGGAGGCAAGAGTTCCCAACTCCTGGGAGGGCCATCCCCGTCTGGGTCATTGGTAAGTATAAAAAATATATAAATTACTATAAATTTTTTAACATTTTTATACTGTACCAATGACCCAGACATAGCTGAATAGTAAAAAGGCTGGAGGGCCAAGGACATAGAGCAAAATGGAATACGCTCAATAAAATAAAATAGAGTCATCCCCTGTAGGGAAAAGAAGTAATAGGCCTTACATGTATCTTTCTTATTTATGAAAAATTAGAAAGATACAACACCTTCCAAAATTGAGCTTCATACATCCATGTACTCTATTAATATCCAATATAATCCTTATACTAATAATTTTTAAAGTAAGCCAATAATAAAGTAAGTCTAGAGAATAGAGACTCTTATACTCCTAAAAGTGTCTGAGAATTGCATAATCATGTCTGTTGACATATGCAATATTCAAAAGCTATACTTTAAAAACTAAGACTTGAATGAATTTTATAAACTTAAACTTCTCACTAAACAACCATCCCAATAACAGCTCAGAATTACTAACTCCGGAGGAGGTATCCCCTTGTTTTCATAGTAAAACAGGTGACCCAAGGGAACACCCTCCCCCCCCCCCTTTTCTTGCCCTGGGTCAAATAGCCCAGAGCGAAGAGGGCAGCCGAAAGGAGACACTGCCGAAACAGACAGCCTACCTAGCTATAGTAGCAACTGTTAAGTGAATGACATTCTGAGCAGTAGATAATAGACCTAACAAAAGAGGCCTCAAGAAATTGACTCGATATTTCTAAGATAAAATTCATGAATGTGGATGGCTGAGCGCAATGAGCGGCCTTCAAAAATCTATAATAGCGACACTATTAATGTAAGCCCAAGAAGTAGAAGAACTCTTACTTCATGAGCCGAAATCTTAAGCACAACTGCTAAGTCAATGATATACTATAAGCAGTACCGATAGTTAATAGAATCCATTAACAATAAAATGGAGCGTAACGTCCTTCTACTAGACATCAAAGACAGAAGAAGCTTACGCCCTTGTAATAAACAGATATCTGTTTATAAATACATAAACTGTACCCGGAAAGAGTAAAGGCCTATGCCCATACGAAGACGGAAGGACCTTAAAATAATAGGTTCCGGATAATAGGAGCCTAACTCTTATGCAACAATCCAACCTAAATAGTAACGGAAGTATTGATTCCGAAACTATGAAAGTGAAAATCATCCATCGATAGTGCATGAAACTCACTGACTCTACAGTAAAAGAGAAACCAACAGAATTACTGTCTAAAAGGTCAGAATTTGAAAACTACTGTTTCCAGAGGCTCAAATGATTACTTAGCTAAATAAGAACCGAAGTTAAAATCCGTATAGGAATTTAATCTAAAGATTCTAAGTCTATTTATCAAAAAGTTACTAACTGACTTAGATAAAGAGACAAAAGACTCAATTGTAAACTATCGTAGAGTGCATAGGTATGAGGTAACATAAACCTATAACCTAAATAATAACAGGCTGCAGTAGATCTTGTGAAACAAGTATACTAAAAAATAGCAATGAGTAGTATGGAGGGATCAACAATATGAACATAATGATCCCTACACCACGACGGAAGAGCCTCCACTTTAGTCGCATAGAATAGCGAAGAAGAGGATCTCCTATAGTAAGAAATCGCGTCCAAAGCTCGTCCAGTACAGTGCTTACAATGCAATACGGACCACACAACGGAATACATGAAGGTTGCGACCTTGCTGGTTGTGATAAAGATGACACGATTTACCCAGTGAAAAAAGATCCTCACATAGAGGAAGATTTCACGTTAAGACCCACAGTAGACAAGAGAGTAAATTACTCATGATCTCTGTGAAGATAGAGATGCTATCAACAGAAATGTATTGTGGTTGTTTATCTTAGCAATACCTGCTAAAACAACAGCGCCGGAGGATACGCGTATCCTATCATTCCGTCCTATAGATCAATAGAGCGTTAACACTATTAGCTCAGAGATCTGGACAAGCCAACACATACGTCTGCAATTGATTAGCAAGCTGTGTCATAAATAAATCATCATTGGGCGCTCCCATAGATAGCAAATCTGATTGAATACTTGTTTGTTGAGAGTCCATTCTGACAGCAACAAGCGACCCGTAAGAGAACGGGAGTGCGATAAAACAATCAGACGACCCGGAATATGACGGACCAAAACTGAACTTGGTGTACTATAACCAACAGACGGATTCTTTCCATTAAATTGAATAACGGAAACGAAAGAGTGCCTCCCTGGTTCCGGAGATACGCCACTACTGTCGAATTAAAGAACAGGAATTTGGGCATGCGTTTCTGAATAATGTTCATGCAATGACATAAAGCAAGCCTAAAAAACATTATTCCGCGGAAGTTAAACTGATAGCTAAAAGACTGCGGAACCCAAAGACCCTGGCACTTCGAATCCGTAGGGATCAGTATATATCCCAATCTGTTTGACTGGCAACCGTCATAACAGCCACACTCGGGTCCGGCAACTGCGGCGGCACTCTCTGAGTCAACCACCGAATGTTTGCCCCAGTCTGAATCTCTTGTAACACTAGATAGACAAGAGAACGTATAAATCGAGCAATTCAAGGATTGCCGGAAAGTTGCCGTCGAAGAGAAGCTCCTCCGAGAACGAAGCGACTCTGAGAGAGTTTTTTAACCTTACTATCCACGCGTGTGGATGTAGCTAGGGCTGCGTCACGTCTAACCAACTCCAATCAGCCACTGAAGGGCGGAGTTATACGTGAACAAACTACTGCCCTCAAAAGAAATTACATTGAGAATAATATCCCGTAAATCTTTTCTTGAAGACGTAATGATAACGCCTCAGAAAGGCGGATTACGTATAATAAAGCGTCTAAGTTAAGTCTACTATACATAATGTCGTTCCCAACATTGAAATTGGAAAAGACATAAACGGCAAAAAAGAATATATGCAGTCTTTAATCACACCGTCTAGATGCATATGAACTCTCGGTATGCCCTGCTCTGCCAAAATAAACTATTTGTAAAAATGATAAAATGGCAGAAATGAGCAACGCGGACAAGAAACTAAACTATCATGCTTAGTAGCAGGCTTGTATATATATATATATAGCGTCGAAAAATAAAACACATGTTGTAATGACAATATTGGACTGCGTCGGTAAGTCAGGGACAATGTCCCTGTACCGATCGAAAAATCCGAGTCCAATGACGCTATAAGTCTCTTATCCAAGATCGCAGCAATGAAGTCCGAAATAATAATCACTGGAAGAAATGCCAGAAGATATGAAAGGCATCTTCCGATACTACTAAAGGGAAAACTCGAAATCTTTCGAATCCCTTTCGCCATCCTGTCGGACCCTATAAAGCGTTGGTTGTCCGTAGCTGATGCAACTGCGGACCGCACCGACCCAGCGCCGTCGGATAATTCCTGATTCGACCGAGAAACTGTCAATTGCTGGGATGCTGCGAAACAACTGTGCTAACTCGGATAGCACGTCCGTCACTGAGGCCTGAGGAGAAGCGGTCTTACGATGCATTGCCGCTGGAAGCTCCGTGATCGTTACCCCGTGCATACTTACAATATGCGAGCGAACGGAGTGTATAGGCCTCGTGTCCCTTGGCTACCGGATGGCGCGATCTATTCGCCGTGAAATCACTGAATGCCGAAACTGATCGGATACTCGAGGTCACGTAGCCAATGTGCGGTCGTGTGCCCTGCTGTGAGGATGAGGAAGCATTAAAGACAGTCTCTCGGACTGTCAATATAACAGAGCGTCCCGAGCAACGGACATATGCTCCGAATGTAAAATATCTGAACCACAACATGCGGTCCCCTATGTTGTTGGGCGAGAGAGGAACCTCTCTCGCTCACAGCCCGGACGGACCTGGACAAGCCAGGAACCGGACTAACAGGCTTCCTCCGATCTGTCCTCAATCTGCCGTCACTGGGTGAGTACTAAAGTAATTAAAGTGCTCGCATCACCCAAATCTCCTTCCTAGACCGCAACGGACGAACCCGGCAGCCGAACCATTCGATGAATGTACGCTACACCGGGTGAGCTAGCGAATGTCACTCCGTAAGCGATAGACATATTCCATGAGCACTTATTGCCGCTAACTCTTCATTAACTATGACGACAGAGGCACACTTTTGAAAGACATCTCCATAACTCTTCGAACAAGAAACCAGAAATGCTTGGATAGCAAGCATAAAATAATAATATATATAGCGTCGTTCAATAATTCGAAAGTTTGTGTGACATTATTGGACTAAGTCGGAACTGAGGGATGATGTCCCTGAACCGAACCAAAAATTTCTAAGTCCACCGACGCTATCAGTTTCTTATCCGTCATCGCAGCATATGTTGTTCCGAAAGGGAAAGCTTGAAATCCTCCGAATCCCTTTCGGTATCCCGTCGGACCGGATGAAACTTTCGGACGTCCGTACCCGCTTCCGCGGAGCGTCCCGACCCAGCATCGTCGGATAAAATATATGCGACAGATTCAGTTGATGCTGGGATGCTGCGATAAACTGTGCTATTAAGGAAAGCACGTCCGTTCCCGAGGCCTGTGCAGTAGCGGACTTACGATGCATTGCCGCCGGAAGCTCCGTGTACGTTGACTCCCGCACACTTCCTATGCGAACGTCCGGAGTCTGCAGGCCTCGAGTCCCCGGCTACCGACCCAGCGCTGTCGGATAATTCTCGATCCGACACCGTTTCTGTCGGCTGCTGGGATGCTGCGATAAGCTGTGCTATGTGCACAAGAATGTCCGGCGTCGAGACCTGCGGAGGCGCAGTCTATCGCTGCTTCGCCGAGGGCAGCTCCGCATCAGATGGCTCCCGCATACTTTTCCTATGCGAACGTCCGGAGTCCATCGGTCTCGAATCCCTGGCTGCCGGATGGTGTGACCTGGTCGCCGAAGAATCCTTGATCGGCGAAGCTGGTAATATATCGGCGGTCACGCAGCCAAGGTGCGGTCGTGTGCGCTGACGAGAAGAGGAAGCCTTAGCAGTCTCAGCGGACTGCCTATACAACGGAGCGTCCCGAGCGACGGACGTATGCTCCGCTAGCGACACATTTTGTACCACAACATCTGGGGCCAGATGTTGTTGAACGAGAGAGGGGCCTCTCTCGCTTGCCGTCCGGATGGACCGGAACGAGCTATGAACCGGACTAAAAGGCTTCCTCCGTTCTCCCTCCGATCCGCCGTCACTGGGTGTGCATTAAGTTAATTTTATAGTGCTCGCATCACCCCAAAATTCCTTCTAGACCGCAACGGACGAACCCGGCTGCCGAACCATTCGGTGAATGGACGCTACACCGGGCGAGCTAGCGGACGTCAAAGGCCGTCGAACCTACTAGGGTCCTCTTAGGCAATTGGCGTATTACATGAGCACTTTTCCGCTAGCCCTTCATTAATTGTGACGATGGAGGCACACTGTTGGAAGACATCACAGATACATCACCCTAATCTTGATCGTCTGAAATAGAAATTGATAAAGTAGAGTGACCCTGCGGGGAAAGGACCGGAGTGTCCAAATCCCCAACAACATACCGTGACATACGCTTCCCATATTGTCATCGAAATCATACGATACAGAACAGGAGTTAATGCGAGTACACTGACCACATATAGAATGATAATAAGGTCAGAGGAAGACTTCCTCTTAAAACAATTGATCAATATCCTTTCAATGTGAAAAGAAAACAAGTCCTGGTACTCGCACTAACCCCTGGCAATCAAAATACATAATAATAATATGATCCATTAATATAGAAAAAATAATTGAAATCAAAATATTTTGAAAAAATATTTTTTCAGAACAGCCCAAGTTTCTGAAAAGTAACGTTGAGCCCCAATGGATCCCAAGCCTAAGTGTGGACAAAAATTTTAAAAATATTTTAAACAATTTATTCAACACTTACGAACAATAATAATGTATCTAGTTATGATTAAAATAACATAAGATATTATTTTTTAGAAATCCCCCCCTCACACAGAGGGCTGTTGTAAATGTAAACAATGAGTGTAAAAACACTAAAATAAGACTCCAGGCACCCAGGCCCGAAATCAGTTACCAAAAATACACTATCTGATGCAAAACAGAGACTTCCAGGGAAGAAACTGCAGAACATCAGATGGTAGATGCAGAACACAACGCCTAACCACCCGTAGGTGAAGACGTAAACATGGGGAAAGAACAGAATTCATTCTGTTATTCAGCTAAAACTCCCAAGAAATTTTAGTAATAATAATTACAGAAACTATGCCAAAAGCATGGGAGAATAGCAAGGGGGAACTTAAAGGACAGGGAGAGAGGAAAACACTTGAAAAAACAGTGTAACTAAATAATCAGAATGACAACAAAATGGCTGCTGCCTTGAAAATAGGTAACTTAACATAATTTCATTAAAAAGTTAAAAAATTTATAGTAATTTATATATTTTTTATACTTACCAATGACCCAGACATAGCTGGTGCTAACTCTTAAAATATAGGGCCAAACACAAATTTTGCCCCCCAATCCCCAAAATTTGCATCTAAAACTAAAGAAAACATGTCCTGAAAGGCCCTCCACACTTCGCCCCCACTGCGCATGCGCAGTGTCAAGGACGTTCCGAAATTGGCGCCATTTATCATTCTAATAACCAGTGCCTGGTAAGCGCTATGTACTCAGCGGGGAGGCAAGAGTTCCCAACTCCTAGGAGGGCCATCCCCGTCTGGGTCATTGGTAAGTATAAAAAATATATAAATTACTATAAATTTTTTAACATTTTTATACTGTACCAATGACCCAGACATAGCTGAATAGTAAAAAGGCTGGAGGGCCAAGGACATAGAGCAAAATTGAATACGCTCAATAAAATAAAATAGAGTCATCCCCTGTAGGGAAAAGAAGTAATAGGCCTTACATGTATCTTTCTTATTTATGATAAATTAGAAAGATACAACACCTTCCAAAAATTGAGCTTCATACATCCATGTACTCTATTAATATCCAATAATCCTTATACTAATAATTTTTAAAGTAAGCCAATAATAAGTAAGTCTAGAGAATAGAGACTCTTATACTCCTAAAAGAGTGTGAGAATTGCATAATCATGTCCGTTGACATATGCAATATTCAAAAGCTATACTTTAAAAACTAAGACTTGAATGAATTTTATAAACTTAAACTTCTCACTAAACAACCATCCCAATAACAGCTCAGAATTACTAACTCCGGAGGAGGTATCCCCTTGTTTTCATAGTAAAAACAGGTGACCCAAGGGAACACCCTCCCCCCCCCCCCCCCTTTTTCTTGCCCTGGGTCAAATAGCCCAGAGCGAAGAGGGCAGCCGAACGGAGACACTGCCGAAACAGACAGCCCACCTAGCTATAGTAGCAACTGTTAAGTGAATGACATTCTGAGCAGTAGATAATAGACCTAACAATAGAGGCCTCCAGAAATGGACTCGATATTTCTGAGATAAAATTCATGAATGTGGATGGCTGAGCGCAATGAGCAGCCTTCAAAAATCTATAATAGCAACACTATTAATGTAAGCCCAAGAAGTAGAAGAACTCTTACTTCATGAGCCGAAATCTTAAGCACAACTGCTAGGCCAATGATATACCATAAGCAGTAACGATAGTTAATAGAATCTATTAACAATAAAATGGAGCGTAACGTCCTTCTACTAGACATCAAAGACAGAAGAAGCTTACGCCCTTGTAATAAACAGATATCTGTTTATAAATACATAAACTGTACCCGGAAAGAGTAAAGGCCTATGCCCATACGAAGACGGAAGGACCTTAAAATAATAGGTTCCGGATAATAGGAGCCTAACTCTTATGCAACAATCCAACCTAAATAGTAACGGAAGTATTGATTCCGAAACTATGAAAGTGAAAATCATCCATCGATAGTGCATGAAACTCACTGACTCTACAGTAAAAGAGAAACCAACAGAATTACTGTCTAAAAGGTCAGAATTTGAAAACTACTGTTTCCAGAGGCTCAAATGATTACTTAGCTAAATAAGAACCGAAGTTAAAATCCGTATAGGAATTTAATCTAAAGATTCTAAGTCTATTTATCAAAAAGTTACTAACTGACTTAGATAAAGAGACAAAAGACTCAATTGTAAACTATCGTAGAGTGCATAGGTATGAGGTAACATAAACCTATAACCTAAATAACAACAGGCTGCAGTAGATCTTGTGAAACAAGTATACTAAAAAAAATAGCAATGAGTAGTATGGAGGGATCAACAATATGAACATAATGATCCCTACACCACGACGGAAGAGCCTCCACTTTAGTCGCATAGAATAGCGAAGAAGAGGATCTCCTATAGTAAGAAATCGCGTCCAAAGCTCGTCCAGTACAGTGCTTACAATGCAATACGGACCACACAACGGAATACATGAAGGTTGCGACCTTGCTGGTTGTGATAAAGATGACACGATTTACCCAGTGAAAAAAGATCCTCACATAGAGGAAGATTTCACGTTAAGATCCACAGTAGACAAGAGAGTAAATTACTCATGATCTCTGTGAAGATAGAGATGCTATCAACAGAAATGTATTGTGGTTGTTTATCTTAGCAATACCTGCTAAAACAACAGCGCCGGAGGATACGCGTATCCTATCATTCCGTCCTATAGATCAATAGAGCGTTAACAGTATTAGCTCAGAGATCTGGACAAGCCAACACATACGACTGCAATTGATTAGCAAGCTGTGTCATAAATAAAACATCATTGGGCGCTCCCATAGATAGCAAATCTGATTGAATACTTGTTTGTTGAGAGTCCATTCTGACAGCAACAAGCGACCCGTAAGAGAACGGGAGTGCGATAAAACAATCAGACAACCCAGAATATGACGGACGAAAACTGAACTTGGTGTACTATAACCAACAGACGGATTCTTTCCATTAAATTGAATAACGGAAACGAAAGAGTGCCTCCCTGGTTCCGGAGATACGCCACTACTGTCGAATTAAAGGACAGGAATTTGGGCATGCGTTTCTGAATAATGTTCATGCAATGACATAAAGCAAGCCTAAAAAACATTATTCCGCGGAAGTTAAACTGATAGCTAAAAGACTGCGGAACCCAAAGACCCTGGCACTTCGAATCCGTAGGGATCAGTATATATCCCAATCTGTTTGACTGGCAACCGTCATAACAGCCACACTCGGGTCCGGCAACTGCGGCGGCACTCTCTGAGTCAACCACCGAATGTTTGCCCCAGTCTGAATCTCTTGTAACACTAGATAGACAAGAGAATGTATAAATCAAGCAATTCATGGATTGCCGGAAAGTTGCCGTCGAAGAGAAGCTCCTCCGAGAACGAAGCGACTCTGAGAGAGTTCTTAACCTACTATCCACGCGTGGATGTAGCTAGGGCTGCATCACGTCTAACCAACTCCAATCAGCCACTGAAGGGCGGAGTTATACGTGAACAAACTACTGCCCTCAAAAGAAATTACATTGAGAATAATATCCCGTAAATCTTTTCTTGAAGACGTAATGATAACGCCTCAGTAAGGCGGATTACGTATAATAAAGCGTCTAAGTTAAGTCTACTATACATAATGTCGTTCCCAACATTGAAATTGGAAAAGACATAAACGGCGAAAAAGAATATATGCAGTCTTTAATCACACCGTCTAGACGCATATGAACTCTCGGTATGCCCTGCTCTGCCAAAATAAACTATTTGTAAAAAAGATAAAATGGCAGAAATGAGCCACGCGGACAAGAAACTAAACTATCATGCTTAGTAGCAGGCTTGTATATATATATAAATATATAGCGTCGAAAAATAAAACACATGTTGTAATGACAATATTGGACTGCGTCGGTAAGTCAGGGACAAAGTCCCTGCACCGATCGAAAAATCCGAGTCCAATGACGCTATAAGTCTCTTATCCAAGATCGCAGCAATGAAGTCCAAAAAATAATCACTGGAAGAAATGCCAGAAGATATGAAAGGCATCTTCCGATACTACTAAAGGGAAAACTCGAAATCTTTCGAATCCCTTTCGCCATCCTGTCGGACCCTATAAAGCGTTCGGTCGTCCGTAGCTTGATGCAACCGCGGACCGCACCGACCCAGCGCCGTCGGATAATTCCTGATTCGACCGAGAAACTGTCAATTGCTGGGATGCTGCGAAACAACTGTGCTAACTCGGATAGCACGTCCGTCACTGAGGCCTGAGGAGCAGCGGTCTTACGATGCATTGCCGCAGGAAGCTCCGAGATCGTTACCCCGTGCATACTTCCAATATGCGAGCGAACGGAGTGTATAGGCCTCGTGTCCCTTGGCTACCGGATGGCGCGACCTATTCGCTGTGGAATCACTGAATGCCGAAACTGATCGGATACTCGAGGTCACGTAGCCAATGTGCGGTCGTGTGCCCTGCTGTGAGGATGAGGAAGCATTAAAGACAGTCTCTCGGACTGTCAATATAACGGAGCGTCCCGAGCAACGGACATATGCTCCGAATGTAAAATATCTGAACCACAACATGCGGTCCCCTATGTTGTTGGCTTCCTCCGATCTGTCCTCAATCTGCCGTCACTGGGTGAGTACTAAAGTAATTAAAGTGCTCGCATCACCCAAATCTCCTTCCTAGACCGCAACGGACGAACCCGGCAGCCGAACCATTCGATGAATGTACGCTACACCGGGTGAGCTAGCGAATGTCACTCCGTAAGCGATAGACATATTCCATGAGCACTTATTGCCGCTAACTCTTCATTAACTATGACGACAGAGGCACACTTTTGAAAGACATTTCCATAACTCTTCGAACAAGAAACCAGAAATGCTTGGATAGCAAGCATAAAATAATAATATATATAGCGTCGTTCAATAATTCGAAAGTTTGTGTGACATTATTGGACTATGTCGGAACTGAGGGACGATGTCCCTGAACCGAACCAAAAATTTCTAAGTCCACCGACGCTATCAGTTTCTTATCTGGCATCGCAGCATATGTTGTTCCGAAAGGGAAAGCTTGAAATCCTCCGAATCCCTTTCGGTATCCCGTCGGACCGGATGAAACTTTCGGACGTCCGTACCCGCTTCCGCGGAGCCTCCCGACCCAGCATCGTCGGATAAAATATATGCGACAGATTCAGTTGATGCTGGGATGCTGCGATAAACTGTGCTATTAAGGAAAGCACGTCCGTTCCCGAGGCCTGTGCAGTAGCGGACTTACGATGCATTGCCGCTGGAAGCTCCGTGTACGTTGACTCCCGCACACTTCCTATGCGAACGTCCGGAGTCTGCAGGCCTCGAGTCCCCGGCTACCGACCCAGCGCTGTCGGATAATTCTCGATCCGACACCGTTTCTGTCGGCTGCTGGGATAAGCTGTGCTATGTGCACAAGAATGTCCGGCGTCGAGACCTGCGGAGGCGCAGTCTATCGCTGCTTCGCCGAGGGCAGCTCCGCATCAGATGGCTCCCGCATACTTTTCCTATGCGAACGTCCGGAGTCCATCGGTCTCGAATCCCTGGCTGCCGGATGGTGTGACCTGGTCGCCGAAGAATCCTTGATCGGCGAAGCTGGTAATATATCGGCGGTCACGCAGCCAAGGTGCGGTCGTGTGCGCTGACGAGAAGAGGAAGCCTTAGCAGTCTCAGCGGACTGCCTATACAACGGAGCGTCCCGAGCGACAGACGTATGCTCCGCTAGCGACACATTTGTACCACAACATCTGGGGCCAGATGTTGTTGAACGAGAGAGGGGCCTCTCTCGCTTGCCGTCCGGATGGACCGGAACGAGCTATGAACCGGACTAAAAGGCTTCCTCCGTTCTCCCACCGATCCGGCGTCACTGGGTGTGCATTAAGTTAATTTTATAGTGCTCGCATCACCCCAAAATTCCTTCTAGACCGCAACGGACGAACCCGGCTGCCGAACCATTCGGTGAATGGACGCTACACCGGGCGAGCTAGCGGACGTCAAAGGCCGTCGAACCTATTAGGGTCCTCTTAGGCAATTGGCGTATTACATGAGCACTTTTCCGCTAGCCCTTCATTAATTGTGACGACGGAGGCACACTGTTGGAAGACATCACAGATACATCACCGTAATCTTGATCGTCTGAAATAGAAATTGATAAAGTAGAGTGACCCTGCGGGGAAAGGACCGGAGTGTCCAAATCCCCAACAACATACCGTGACATACGCTTCCCATATTGTCATCGAAATCATACGATACAGAACAGGAGTTAATGCGAGTACACTGACCACATATAGAATGATAATAAGGTCAGAGGAAGACTTCCTCTTAAAACAATTGATCAATATCCTTTCAATGTGAAAAGAAAACAAGTCCTGGTACTCGCACTAACCCCTGGCAATCAAAATACATAATAATAATATGATCCATTAATATAGAAAAAATAATTGAAATCAAAATATTTTGAAAAAATATTTTTTCAGAACAGCCCAAGTTTCTGAAAAGTAACGTTGAGCCCCAATGGATCCCAAGCCTAAGTGTGGACAAAAATTTTAAAAATATTTTAAACAATTTATTCAACACTTACGAACAATAATAATGTATCTAGTTATGATTAAAATAACATAAAGATATTATTATTTAGAAATCCCCCCCTCACACAGAGGGCTGTTGTAAATGTAAACAATGAGTGTAAAAACACTAAAATAAGACTCCAGGCACCCAGGCCCGAAATCAGTTACCAAAAATACACCATCTGATGCAAAACAGAGACTTCCAGGGAAGAAACTGCAGAACATCAGATGGTAGATGCAAAACACAACGCCTAACCACCCGTAGGTGAAGACGTAAACATGGGGAAAGAACAGAATTCATTCTGTTATTCAGCTAAAACTCCCAAGAAATTTTAGTAATAATAATTACAGAAACTATGCCAAAAGCATGGGAGAATAGCAAGGGGGAACTTAAAGGACAGGGAGAGAGGAAAACACTTGAAAAAACAGTGTAACTAAATAATCAGAATGACAACAAAATGGCTGCTGCCTTGAAAATAGGTAACTTAACATAATTTCATTAAAAAATTTTAAGTTACAGCCCTGATAATATTCTGTCACACATTCTTTTCCTCTCCTCCTTTTCTATCCTCCTTAGAATCACCATTTCACTAATATTTATGTGTCTGGCATCATTTAAACTGAGATTTAAAAGCACAAAGATCAGTCAGATGTTAACTGATGAAGGGCCAAACTTAGAATGATAAATGGCGCCAATTTCGGAACGTCCTTGACACTGCGCATGCGCAGTGGGAGCGAAGTGTGGAGGGCCTTTCAGGACATGTTTTCTTTAGTTTTAGATGCAAATTTTGGGGATTGGGGGGCAAAATTTGTGTTTGGCCCTATATTTTAAGAGTTAGCACCAGCTATGTCTGGGTCATTGGTACAGTATAAAAATATTTTAAGTTACAGCCCTGATAATATTCTGTCACACATTCTTTTCCTCTCCTCCTTCTCTATCCTCCTTAGAATCACCATTTCACTAATATTTATGTGTCTGGCATCATTTAAACTGAGATTTAAAAGCACAAAGATCAGTCAGATGTTAACTGATGAAGGGCCAAACTTAGAATGATAAATGGCGCCAATTTCGGAACGTCCTTGACACTGCGCATGCGCAGTAGGGGCGAAGTGTGGAGGGCCTTTCAGGACATGTTTTCTTTAGTTTTAGATGCAAATTTTGGGGATTGGGGGGCAAAATTTGTGTTTGGCCCTATATTTTAAGAGTTAGCACCAGCTATGTCTGGGTCATTGGTACAGTATAAAAATATACATTTCCACAAATATTAGTATAAGTCAGTTAACTTGATGGGTGTTGGAAGAACATATTTGGGCTTCAATCTGTAGTGTAGGTTCCGTAACTTAAATATTTTATATTCTATGGATATATTATCTCTGAAGTGAATTTATTTAGTCTGCATTGATAGATTTAGTCTTCACTGATAGGCCTTGTTGCAATTTATGGGAGAGTGAACAAATTTTGCCCACCATAAATAATTTAGCTCTCTACCAGCTATTTATTGGTTTTTAACCCATAAGGGCCTAATTCCCACTTTAATCACATTTTTTCAACAACAAAACAGGTGCCCCAGCTTGCAGTTTGGGATAAGCTTGCAAGTTACATTTAAAGTTTCATGGCAGTTGTTTCCAAGCAAATCTTGGCTGCTTACATAGGCAGCCAAGACTTGCCAAGAAATAACTGCAAAGTCATAGGTTGTGGATGGTCAAATATGTATAAAATGTATAAAAAATCTTAAGGGTTAAAGTGTTACGCACACTTTTGAAGTAATTGACCACTTTTGTAGTAGCTCACCACTTTTGAAGTAAAAATCGACCACTTTCGAAGTAGCTCATCACTTTTGTAGTACCCGTCGCCCACTTCTGAAGTAAAATGAGGTCTCCACTTTTGCAGTAACCAAGGTCACCACTTTTGAAGTAATATTTGACCACTTTTAAAGTAAAAAGATTTCCCTTTCCCATGGCCGCTGAACTTAGAAAATTTTGACACATTTTTTTTCATACTTTTTTTTGCACGAAACTGTCTATTTGAACTCAAATCATAAAGTGTGTGCAGAACTGACCTGAGCTTCCAGCAGACTCGACTTCTCGAGTGCTAGAATGTTCGTAAGATGAATCTGATGCAGCGTGTCTGAAAATCCATAGCTATATGGGCGTGAGACATTGGAATGAATGATTGCGGCGACCCATGGTGTATGAAGTAGGCATTTTATGTTACTGAGTCGCGTTGGATCACTGGATTGAGTCGGAAGATAGGGGTGTTAAATCACCAGGACACGGGGTTCCCGCTGGGAGTTCTATTTAAATGTAAGTCTTTATTCTAAGTGGTTTTACTTCATAGCTCTTCAGTCTATTCAGTCAGAAATTTTGTGGTTTCCTTGTTTAAGTATAATGGGAAAATTTGTTGCATTTCTGACAGATTATTTTATTTTCTGAAATATTACTCCCAAGGAACCCCTAACAGTTTTCGACCGAAATCACTTGCACCGGCCCCCGATCCTCGACATTCTCGCCCACGAGGAAGAAATTGCCAGGAATGCCTATGATATAGATCTATGGATGCTTCTGTGATGCACGAACATCACTTACTGACCATCACGTGTTTCCTCAGACGGATTTTATTCCCAAGTTAACGCACTGAAAAAAACATTTGGTAATAGAACCAATTTGCCACATATATGGAACTAAGATGAGAATGAACAAAACTACTGGTCATCTGAATATTAAAAATAGGCCAATGAAATCGTCAGATGTGTACCCATATGCACAACTAGTAGAAAGATGTATGACGGAGGGCCACCCTGGATGCCAACATTATGTACACCATACATTGTATGGGTACATACAGAAATGGATTGGAGGAGTGCCTAATTTGATGGATAAAGGGTTAATATCTCTGGATCAAATTATTAGATTTACATAAAAAACTATACAGCACAGCACATCAGTAACCTGAATACATATATAAAGTAACCTGATAATCAGATTAATATTTATTGAGTTATCGCATGCCGAAGAAATGGATTGGATGAGTTCTCAATTTGAAGGATAAAGGGTTAATATCACAGAATCAAATTATCAGATTTACATACAGCTCGACATATCAGTAACCTGAACACAAATATAAAGTAACTTGACAATCCGAGCAATATTTTTCAAGTTATTGAATGCCAAAGGGATTGGAAGAATTTTCAATTTGAAGGATAAAGGGTTAATATCTCAGGATCAAATTATCAGATTTACACCAAAAATTATACAGCGCAGCACATCAGTAACCTGAACACAAATATAAAGTAACTTGACAATCCAAGCAATATTTTTCAAGTTATCGAATGCCAAAGGGATTGGAGGCATTTTCAATTTGAAGGATAAAGGGTTAATGTCTCAGAATCCAAATAACATATTCACACCAAAAGCTATACAGCTCGGTACATCAGTAACCTGAATACAAATATAAAGTAACTTGACAATCCAAGCAATATTTTTCAAGTTATCGAATGCCAAAGGGACTGGAGGAATTTTCAATTTGAAGGATAAAGGGTTAATATCTCAGGATTAAATTATCAGATTTACACCAAAAACTATACAGCTCGGTACATCAGTAACCTGAACACAAATATAAAGCAACTTGACAATCCAAGCAATATTTTTCAAGTTATCGAATGCCAAAGAAATGGATACGGACGCCGGACGGACAGACGGACGGATGGATGGTTGGACAGACGGACAGAGACAGACGAACAAAAATTGGACAAACGATGGACGGCCACCCCGGATGCCGGCATTATGTGCACCATACATAGTATGGGTATACATAAAAAGCATTGAATATAAGGTATCGCAGAACTAAATATTGAAATTAGAGTTAACCGCCTTAAAATGTTGAACTCGGAAATGACGCAATCTCTAAAAATAAACAGCCTTGGGAAAATCCATTGTTTCAATAAAAGTTTGAAACATTCTGTTGACATCTTGCATTATTGTTGAATATTCCTGATAAAAAAGAGGGTGATTTGATGACTTTTGGACTTAAAAAATACAATTTACTTTTCGTGTGTTTTTGTAGGGAATTCCCTGAAAAATATGTGCATGTGACCGGTACTTCCCTTTGTGTCAGTTTTTCTCTCTTATTTGTTGCATGACCCCCTGTTTTCAGATCAGAAAAAGTTGTCTGAAGGGCTATACTTGACAGAGATATTTGAATGCCAAAATTAAAGTGATGCGATCATATTTTTTTCCACCTGAACGTTATAATGGTCGCCTATGGGAAAATATTTAGTTCTGTGATACCATAAGCAGAACAACTTTTGCGAAAAGTCTCTCTCTCTCTCCAGGATCTAGATAAAGAGAGAATGTTTGAGTGTGTGTTTGTGTGTGTGTGTGTGTGTGTGTTTGTGTGCGTGTTTTTCAAATGACACAATCATGTTTTAGAGGAATTTGGAATGTTGGTTTCTGATTCCTCGCCGAGATTCGAACCCCGGCAACACTGTCTGGCAATCAGGAGTCCAACACCTAAACCACTAGACCATTGCACACCATCACAAATGATAGCTGGAATCTAGCTTTTTAGATTAAGTCCTCATGATTACTTGGTTCATCTTCCTTTTGGCAGCAGCATGAAGGTGTGGAATGCATTGGCTACAATATGACGAAAGTGTTATGGATGGCCTCAGATGAAGACTGGCACAGGCTCGTGTGTTTTTCAAATGACACAATCATGTTTTAGAGGAATTTGGAATGTTGGTTTCCGATCCCCCGCAGGGATTCAAACCCTCAGCAACACCGCCTGGCAACATGTGTGTTAGAGAAAGAGAAACAGGTGGACGGACATAAAACCAATATGTTGCGCCCGATGGACGGATGGATGTAAAATGGGAGTTGTGGGCTTAAAAAATTACAAAAAAATTGATCATTTTAATTCGTTCGGACAACAATTAAAACCTCGGTTTTTGGAAAAATTTTGGAGTGGGGGTATAGACATATATATACCCTAAAAGTTAAAAAATTTATAGTAATTTATATATTTTTTATACTTACCAATGACCCAGACATAGCTGGTGCTAACTCTTAAAAATCTAGGGCCAAACACAAATTTTGCACCCCAATCCCCAAAATTTGCATCTAAAACCAAAAGAAATCATGTCCTAAAGGACCTCCATACTTTGCCCTTACTGTGCATGCGCAGTGTCAAGGACGTTCCGAAATTGGCGCCAATCATCATTCTTACTGGCAGTGCCTGGTCAGCGCTATGTACTCAGCGGGGAGGTATGAGTTCCCAACTCCTGGGAGGGCCGACCCGTCTGGGTCATTGGTAAGTATAAAAAATATATAAATTACTATAAATTTTTTAACATTTTTATACTGTACCAATGACCCAGACATAGCTGAATAGTAAAAAGGCTGGAGGGCCTAGGACATAGAGGAAAATCCAATAAGCTCAACTATATAATATAGAGTGAAACCCTCAAGGAGAAAAGGAGTATTAGGCTTTACATGTATCTTTCTTATTTTATGATAAATTAGAAAGATACAATACCCTTCATAATTGAGCACAATAACATTCATGTTCTCTATTAACATCCAGTATAACCCTTTATACTAATTATTTTTAAAGTAAGCCAATAAATAAAGTTAGTCCAGAGAATTGAGACTCTTTATATTCTTTAAAAGTGTCAGAGGACTGTATATTAATGCCTGTTTGACACTTGACATATACAAATGCTTCACACCGAGCTACACTTTAAAAATATGACATGAATGAATTTTTAACATTAATATTACACTTTAAAACCATCCCGGAAACAACTCAGAATTACTGACTCCGGAGGAGGAATTCCCTTGCTTTTCACTATAAAGCAGGTGACCTAAGGGAACACCCTCCCCCCCCCCCCCTTCCCCTGGGTCAAATAGCCCAGAGCGAAGAGGGCAGCAGGATGGAGTCACTGCCGGAACAGAAAGCCTGCATAACTATAGTTGCAACTGTTTAGTGGACGACATTCTGAGCAACAGATAACGGACCTAAACAATGCAGGTCTCCAGAAATGGCCTCAATATTTCTGAGATAAAAATTCGTGAATGTGGATGGCTGAGACCAATAAGCAGCCTTCACTAAATCTGTAATAGCCACACTATTTGCGTAAGCCCAAGATGTAGAAAGAGCTCTTACTTCATGAGCCGAAATCTTAAGCACAGACTGCTGGGAAGAAGATAAATTTTCATAAGCAGTACAGGTAGTTAATTGAATCCATCTAGCAATAGAATGGACCGAAATGTCCTTTCTATTAGGCATCAGAGACAGAAAGAAACGTTTTCGTCCCTTTCTGATAAACTGAGATCTCTGTTTATAAATGCGTAAAGCTCTAACAGGACAGAGTAAAGGCCTACGCCCGTCTGAAGACGGAAGAGCCTTAATAACAATAGGTTCCGGATATTTATTAGGAGCCTGATTCTTAGCTAAAAATCCAACATTAGTAGTGAAGGTGATAGTGTTCCCGACACTACGATAGTGAGAATCGTCCACCGATAGTGCATGAAGCTCACTGACTCTTCTAGCAGAAGAGAAAGCTAAGAGAAAAGCTGTCTTATAAGACAAGAATTTGAAATCTACTGTCCCAAGAGGCTCAAATGGCTTTTCCTTTAGTTTAAGAAGAACCCAAGCTAAATTCCACTAAGGAATTAATCTAAGAGTTCTGGGTCTATTTATCGAGAAGTTTCTAACTAACTTAGATAAAGAGACATTAGATCCAATTTGTAAACTATCGTGGTGTGCATAGGTATCAGATAACATAGACCTATAACCCTTAATAGTAACAGGCTGCAGTTTGATTTCGTCAAACAAGTATACTAGAAAGTTTGCAATGTCTGGTATGGAGGGATCAAAAATATCAACAGAATGATCCCTACACCAACGACGAAAAACCTTCCACTTAGCTGCATAGTTTAGCGAAGAGGAGGTCCTCCTACAGTTAGAAATCGCGTCCACTGCTCGTCCTGTAAAGTGCTTGCCATGCAAGAAGGACCGCACAACGGAAAAACGTGAAGGTTGAGACCTTGCAGGTTGTGATGAAGTTGACGCAGTTTCCCCTGCGAAAGAAGATCCTCCCGTGGAGGAAGCTTTCGCGGTAGGTCCCACAACAGACACCTGAGTAGATTTATCCACGGTCTCTGTGGAGACAGAGATGGTACCAACAGAATCTTGCATTGAGATTGTTTTATCTTTAGCAACACTTGCTGACTCAACGGCGCTGGAGGATACGCATATCCTATCATTCCGTCCCATGAGATCGATAGAGCGTCTACTGCAAATGCTCTTGGATCCGGGCACGGTGACACATACGTCTGCAACTGATTGTTGAGATGTGTTGCAAATAAGTCTATCATTGGCCGTTCCCAGTGGTAGCAAATCTGATTGAATACTTGTTTGCTGAGAGTCCACTCCGACGGCAACAAGCGACCCATCCGTGAAAGGGAGTCTGCTAGTACATTCAGACGACCCGGTATATGACGAACCGAAAGTAGAACTTGATGTTCTAGAGCAAACAGAAGGATTCTCTCCGTTAGATTGAATAACGGAACGGAATGAGTGCCTCCCTGATTCCGTATATACGCCACTACTGTCGTATTGTCGGACAGGATTTGGACATGAGCTTTGTGAATAATGTCCATCCAATGATGTAACGCAAGCCAAATTGACATCATTTCCTTGATGTTTATGTGCTTGCTTAGGAACTGTGGATCCCAAAGACCCTGGCATCTCGAATCCGTTGGGATCAATGATGCACCCCAACCTGTTTGACTGGCATCCATCATAATGGTAAAACTCGGATCCGGCAACTGCAGCGGAACTCCCTGAGTTAACCACTGAATGTTTGCCCAAGTCTGAATCTCTTGTTTCACTTGATCTGCCAAGAGAACGTCTATGTCGAGCGAATGAATCTTCACACTCCAATTCTGAGTTAAGAAAATTTGGAGAGGACGAGTGCGTAACCGCCCCATCGGAATGAGATCCGCAGCAGCTCCGCACAGACCTATCAGTCTCATAAATTCTCTCGCTGTGACTTTGTCTGCATGAAGACAATAGCGAGTGTAACAACTGACTAATTTCGCTCTGGTTAACGGCAGACGAACGAGATTGTTGTGCGTCTCGAAGCTCATTCCCAGATGAGTGAATGACTTGGACGGCACCAGATCCGACTTCTCCTCGTTTATAACAAAACCGAGACGTCGGAGCAATAGAAGCAGATTCTGCACATCGTTCTGAAGCGTTAACTCGTTGCCGTACCTCTGAAGATTGTCGTCCAGGTAGGCCGACGTTACCGCAGACGAATGAGCTCGGAAATACATCATTACCAAGTTCATTACCCGAGTGAAAGCCCAGGGTGCTAGGTTCAATCCGACCTGACCGACCGAATCGTCTCCATATAGAATTTCGGAGCGACGATCAGCTTGTTTATCCAGCTCAAATCTATGACTGGACGGAACGAGCCGTCTGGTTTCGGAACCAGAAACAGATGGCTGTAGAATCCCGGTGTTTCCTGGTCTTCTACGACCTCTACCGCGTTCTTAATTAAAACAGACTGCACCTCCGATAACAGAGCGTCTCTTTTCTGCGGATTTGACGGAAGTTGAGTCCATTTTGGACTTCGAGTTAAAGGAGGCTTTCGTTTGAAGGATATTCTTAGACCTTCCGAAATCACCCCTCTCACCCAAGGGTCGTCCGTAATCGACGCCCACTCTTCTGAAAAACTTGACAACCTTCCGCCAACCGGAACACGATAGAGGTTGAAGCCATCACCTCCTGGACCTGCGAGGCCTGCGGGAAGAGAAACCACGTCCTCCACGACCCGCGCCTCGTCCCGTCAACCTCGGGGCGTCCGACCGATTGTCCCGGCCCGAAGGACATCCCGCACGTGAGTCGCTGCCTTGACGGTCTCTTGAATAAGACCAAGAGGACGCACCGGAACCTCTATAGGAACCTTTCTTGGGCGCATTAGTCCCAGAAGTGCCTGTCTTACTCTTATCTGCCGTATCCGACTTTTTGGAAGTGGATTTAAACAGCAGAGAATCCGAAGCTTTCTTAGTAATTTTATCGTAGATTGCAGAAAGCTTGCCGTCGAAGAGAAGTTCTCCGGAGACCGATGCGACTCTGAGAGAGTTCTTCACCTTACTATCCACGCGTGTGGATGTAGCTAGGGCTGCGTCACGTCTAACCAACTCCAGGTTTGCCACGGAGAGGGCAGAGTTATACGTGGAATAAGCCACTGCCCTTGAAAGAAGTCTTAAAGAGGATTGTATATCCTGGAATTCTTTCCCTTGAAGACGGAGTGATAACGCCTTTGTAAGGTGGTCTACGTAAGATAAAGCGTCTAAACTGGCCCTGTTAGACGTAATTATCGTATCCAACACCACAGTTGGAACGGACGTAGACGACGGTAATGACAATTCTAAGTCTTCCGCCTCGTCGTCAAGACGCAGAGGAACTCTCGGAATACCCTGTCCTGCCGAATCGAATTTATTCCTTGCATTAATGAAAGGCAGGTTAAGAGCATTGGAGGACAAGAAACCAGCTTTGCCTGTTTTGGAAGCAAGCTTGAAGATAGCGTCGTTCAATAATTCAAATGTTCTTGTAACATTATTGGACTGAGACGGAAACTCAGGGACGATGTCTCTGAACCGCTCGAAGAATTCAGTGTCCAATGACGCTATCAGTCTCTTGTCCGGTACCGCAGCAGTCTGGCCCGACGGAACAACCTGAGGAAAGAAGTGCCGGATAAAATCCACGGCAGCTTTATGTTGTTCCGAAAGGGATAGCTCCAAGTCATCCGTATCCCTTTCGCCATCTGGTCGGACCTCATGATGCTCCCGGTCGTCCGCACCCGATGCTTCGGGGGAGCATACCGACCCAGCGCCGTCGGATAATTCCCGATCCGACACCGATTCTGTCGATTGCTGGGATGCTGCGATAATTTGTGCTATCTGAGCAAGCACATCCGTCATCGAGGCCTGCAGAGTAGCAGTCTTTCGCTGCTTAGCCGCGGGAAGCTCCGCATCAACTGACTCCCGCATACTCTTCCTATGCGAACGTCCGGAGTCTACCAGCCTCGTGTCCCTGGCTACCGGATGGCGTGACCTGGTCGCCGAAGAATCCCTTATCGGCGAAGCTGGTAGAATATCCGTGGTCACGTAGCCAAGGTGCGGTCGTGTGCGCTGGTGAGAGGATGAGGAAGCCTGAGCAGTCTCGGCGGACTGCCTATACAACAGAGCATCCCGAGCGACGGACGTGTGCTCCGCTTGCGACACATTTTGTACCACAACATCAGGTCCCTGGTGTTGTTGTACGAGAGAGGGGCCTCTCTCGCTCGCGGCCCGGCTGGACCTGGACGAACTAGGAACCGGACTAGAAGGCTTCCTCCGATCTCTCCTATCATCCGCCGTCACTGGGTGTGCACCTTGTATGTTTATAGTGCTCGCATCACCCAACATTTCCTCCTGGACCGCAACGGACGAACCCGGCTGCCGAACCATTCAGTGAATGGACGCTACACCGGGCGAGCTAGCGGATGACAGCGCCGTCGATCCTACTCGGGACCTCTTAGGCAACTGTCGTATCTCCATGAGCACTTTTGCCGCTAACTCTGCATTCAATTGTGACGACGGAAGCGCACTCTTGGAAGATAACATGGAAACATCACCCTGTTCTTGTTCCTCTGAAATAGAAACTGATAGACTAGAGTGACCCTGCGGAGAAAGGACCGGCATAGCCCTTTCTCCACTAACAACATACCGTGACACACGTTTCCAATGTTTGTCATCCCAATATTGACATATTGAACAGGAGTTAGTGCGAGTACACTGACTACAATTAATACAATGATCATGAAAGTCAGAGGAAGATTTCTTCCTATTACAATTTGAACAATGTCCTTTCATTGTGAAAAGACAACAACAAGTCCTAGTACTTGCACAAACCCCTAAACACAAAGATACATAATAACATGATCAATTAACATTGAAAAAAGCAATTGAAATTCAAAATAATTTTTGAAAAATATTTTTCAGTGAAGCCCAAGTTTCTGAAAAGTAACGCTGAGCCCCAATGGATCCCAAGGGTAAGTGTGGTCAAAAATTTTAAAATTATTTTAAATAATTAATGCAACACTTACGAATAATAATAATGTATCTAGTAATGAGTAAACTACTCCAAAGGCAAAAAGCCCCCCTCAAAGGAGACTGTTGCCAATGTAAACAAAGAAGTGTATAAACACCAGAAAACATGACTCCAGGCACTGACAATACTGGCCCGAAATCAGTTATCAACAATACACACTATCTGATGCAAAACAGAGACTTCCAGAGAAGAATCTGCAGAACATCAGATGGTAGATGCAGAACACAACGTCTAAACACCCATGGGTGAGAACGTAAACATGGGGAAAATAACAGAATTCATTCTGTAACCAAGCTAATTCTCCCAAGAAATTTTAGTAGTAATCTTACTCAAAAATATGCCAAAAGCATGGGAGAATAGCAAGGGGGGACTTACAGGATAAGGAGAGAGGAAACACTGAAAAAGCAGTGCAACTTCAAAGCAAGAATGACAACAACAGGCCCATGCCTCGAAAATAGGCAACTTAACATAATTTCATTACAAAATTTTAAGTTACAGCCCTGAATATTTTCTGTCACTCCTTTTTTCTCTCCTCCTTCTCTATCCTCCTTAGAATCACCATTTCTCCAATATTTATGTGTCTGGCATCATTAAACTGAGATTTAAAAGCACAAAGATCAGTCAGATGTTAACTGATGAAGGGCCAAACAAAGAATGATGATTGGAGCCAATTTCGGAACGTCCTTGACACTGCGCATGCGCAGTAAGGGCAAAGTATGGAGGTCCTTTAGGACATGATTTCTTTTGGTTTTAGATGCAAATTTTGGGGATTGGGGGGCAAAATTTGTGTTTGGCCCCAGATTTTTAAGAGTTAGCACCAGCTATGTCTGGGTCATTGGTACAGTATAAAAATATCACAAGAGTTCTGCTTGTTTATAGACCTATTTGGTCTATTTGGTCTCACTACATCCAATACAGGTATTTATTCTATTATATCTTGTGAGACAGAGCTCCAGGTGCTTTGTCAAACAAGATACATTATAATAAATGATTAGTTTTTCTCAAGAATACAGGGAAGTGGCCAAGTCCCGGATCATTGAATACTGCTGTTAATTCAATAATTTCCACTGGCAAAATGATTATTCAGTTAACAGTGTTTCACGGTAATACTTCAAAACACTGCTAACTCAAGCATTGATTGAGGACCTACTGGAGAGCACAAGCAGTAGGGGAAATGGGACCAGCTGATGAAGCAGGAGCCACCCTAGAACAATCCCTGCAGATTCCACTGTGGTAATTAATAATAATAATAATAATACATCTTTATATGGTGTAAAATCACATCGTTTTGCTTTAAAACGCTTTACATGGAAAATAAATACATATTTGAGCTCCCTGCTAAAAGCATTAAAAACAAGAGGCCCCAAGGGGCCTTAATCACTCACCGGGCAAAGTGATTCAAACAAAGTGGTTCAAAGAAGTATTTGGGGTCACATTCAGTTAGACATGGTTCGTCAACACTGCAAAGGAATGAAGTCAAGAGAGACAAATTTTATGGAACTAGGGACATGGCTTGAACAAACTTGTATCTTACCCCCTAAGGATGCGGCATACCAAATATCAAAAGCATTCATCTGCTGGATCTGAAGAAGAAGATTTTTAAAGAAAATTCCTCATTTTGAACTAAGTTATCATTCGGCTCCCACAGTGAGCCCAAATATGAACCCAGGGACTTGGCTTGAACAAACTTGAATCTCACCCCCCTAAGTATGCTACAAACCACATATCAAAACATTCCGACTGCTGGATCTGAAGAAGAAAATTTTTAAAGAAAATTCCTCATTTCGAACTAAGTTACAATTCAAGCTTCCACAGTGAGCCCAAATATGGACCTAGGGATATGGCTTGAACAAACTTGAATCTCACCCCCATAAGGATGCTGCATACCAAATATCAAAACATTCTGACAGCTGGATCTGAAGAAGAAGATTTTTAAAGAAAATTCCTCATTTTGAACTAAGTTATAATTCGGGCTACCACCGTGAGCCCAAATATGAACCCAGGGACTTGGCTTGAACAAACTTGAATCTCACCCCCCTAAACATGCTGCATACCCAATATCAAAAGATTTTGCCTGCTGGATCTTGAGAAGAAGATTTTTTAAAGAAATTTGCCTTAAATGCACTAAGTTCAAATTTGGGCTGCTATGCTGAGCCCAAATATGAACCCAGGGGGCCGATTTGTACAAACTTGAATCAGATCCAGCCCACAATGTTGCATACCAAATATCAAAAGATTCTGCCTGCTGGATCTGGAGAAGAAGATTTTTCAAGAAATGTGCCTGAAATGCACTTAGTTCAATTTCGAGCTTCTAAAGTGAGCCCAAATATGAATCCAGGGGGCCGATTTGTACAAACTTGAATCAGATCCAGCCCACAATGTTGCATACCAAATATCAAAAGATTCTGCTTGCTGGATCTGGAGAAGAAGATTTTTCAAGAAATTTGCCTGAAATGCACTAAGTTGAAATTCGGGCTCCTATACCGAGCCCAAATATGAACCCAGGGGGCCGATTTGTACAAACTTGAATCAGATCCAGCCCACAATGTTGCATACCAAATATTAAAAGATTCTGCCTGCTGGATCTGGAGAAGAAGATTTTTCAAGAAATTTGCCTGAAATGCACTAAGTTCAAATTCGGGCTTCTATAGTGAGCCCAAATATGAATCCAGGGAGCCAATTTGAACAAACATGAATCTGACCCCCCCCCCCCCCTCCCCACCCCCCTAGAGATGATGTATACCAAATAGGAAAGAATTCTGCCTGGTGGATCTGAAGAAGATTTTTTTTAATTTTAGAAAGAAATTCATGGGTGCTATCCGAGTTATGCCCCTTGTGGTGCCCCTTGTGGTGCCCCCTGTGGGTGCGGCAAGTTTATTTGTACAAGTTTGAATTGACATATGATAGGGAACATGAACACCAAATTTGGTTCAATTTGATCCAGTAGTTTGGGAGGAGTAGTTGATAATGTAAAGTTCACGACAGACGACGACGTACGGCAAATGATAAGTTAAGCTCCCTTCGGTGAGCTAAAAAGGGGGAGAGCTCTGGAAACAATAAGAGCGGTAACCAACAACAATATAATTAATCGTTGAACACACTCTCAGGTATTAATTCAAGATTAATAAATGATGCTTAATGTTACTTCAGAAGTTACGGCTACAGCGACGGTCCTGGAAATTAATACTGCACAGTAAATAGCATACACCGCAGACAACATACACAGATACGTGGAAAACCGGTGAAATAAAATATAACATACACATATCTAATCAAGCCACACTGAACGATTCCTGAAGAGAAAGCACACTTCCTACATGATCCATAGGCGGCCACTGTATAATAAATTCCAGTAACAACACTCTCCAACGTGAATAATCCGATATCTATGATCGTAAAAGCACATGTAATATGAGTACCAGACAAAATAGAAAATTGGATCTAGAGATGTACAAAGGTATGATTAACAGGCTCCTACACAGACCGCCCCCAAACTAAATTATTATTTCAAGGTCCACCAAATACAATAAAGCCTTAGCCTAATAATAATAATTTGCGATCGCATATATATTTGCATGTAATCATCTGATTACCAGTTAACTGGTTATGCAGCCTGCGAGGTACTCAAGAGTAGCAATTTAATTGTGATGATTTATAAATACACGCTTGTATATAACAAATCAACCAAAATAATAGGGCATAAATTCAGCTAAAAAGCGGACGAGCCCATGAGGTCGCCACAGAACACAACATAAATGCATAAAATGCATGTATTACAATAATAAAGCTTGTGGGAAGAGAGCTACGTCTTGCCCAGTAATTGCTTATAACACATAAGGAAGTGTCTTAGTGTGGAGGGGAGGGGGGGGGGGGGGGAATTCGAAGTCATAATGAAATCTCCTCACCCACATTATTCAATCGTACTTGTGTCAGTTAACAGAAAAATATAGGAACTGCAATCGTTCTCTCAGGGTGGGGGGGGGGGGGGGGAATTTGAAGTCATAACGAAATCCCCTCACCCGTATTATTTAATCGTACCTGTGTCAGTTAAGATAAAAAATATAGGAACAGAAATGGTTCTCTCACGTCTAACCGATGCCAGTATGGATGGAGAGGAATGTGAAGAATAAAACATCCCCTGAAAGAAGACCCTCTCTGGGAGAAAGCTTCTGGGGAGCGTCACATAACCGACACTTGAGAATATTGATCCAAGATTCTTGTGACAACAGAGGCACTACTAGTAGGATTCACTGTTTAAATTTAAACATAAGCTATTGAATCAAATGAATAGGAGGACACGCATATCCTATTATTCCTCCCTATGAATTTGCAGAGCATCTACTGCCTGCGCTCAATAATCTGGGCATGCGACACAAATGACGGTAACAATTGTTCCGGTGCATCGCAAACTAAAGAATCATGGGGTGATCCCACTAAAAGCAAAACTGTACAAATAAATGCATGTTTAGCGTCCATACATATGAAACAGGCGACCTTTCCGAGAAGCGAGTCTGCTAGTACGTTCAGACGACCCGGTATATGACGGATAGAGAGACATGAAAATGATTCTTCATTAGGTATTATAACAAAAGTGAATGGGTGCCGCCCTGGTTCTTGATGCACGCTACCACTATTGAGTTGTTCAACAAACTCTGAACAAGCGTGAATGCATTGATATAACGCTGATAATATTGACATCATTCTGGATGATTATGTATTTCGACAGGAACTGAGGGCCTCAGACACCTGCAATTATAGTCTGTAGGACTCAGGGCCGTGCCCCAAACTATTGACTCATACCCGTCATAAGCGTGAAAGCCGGATCTGGGAGTTGCAGCGGAACTAATGAGTTAACCACTGAAAATCTGCCTCAATATGGACCTTTTTGTTTACTATATCCGTTAAAACAATACTGGTCCTGAGCGAATGTATTGTCACACTCCAGTTCTGTGTAAGAATAACTGGAGGGGGCGTGTGCATAAGCGACCAATCTAAACAAGACGCATAGCCGCTCAGCACATCTCTATCAGTCGCATAAAACTAATTCGTTCTGGATAATGGCAGAGGAACCAGATTGTTATGAGACATTACCAAGTTAATATTCGAGTGACAGCACAGGGCACTATTTCCAGACCAAAGCTATCCTTAGATCTATGCTTATAGCATAGTCAATCACTCGAACACTCATTTTAATCGACTAAATGAGTCCTTATAGGCAACCTTCTGTCTAGGACGTCCTGCGAGGCCTACAGAAGGAGGAACTGCGTCTCATTCGCGAAGAGCCTCGACCCAGCATTTAGGGGCGTCTGACCAGAAGTCTCAATCAGACGTAAGCCCTGTATTTCAGTCGCTATATGACGATTCCTAGAGTAATTATAGGAGAGTAAACTATACCCTCACAAGGAGTCCTTATAGGCGACCTTCTGTCTAGGACGTCCTCCCATACTCCTTTCTGCTAATGTGTGTCGAATATACGTCGACATAAGGAGCAGAGCATTGATGCTTTCTTCGTAGCTTGTTCATAAACCAATGAAAGCTTATTGTCAAAAACTTAGTGTCTGGAAACCGGAGCGACTCTAAGAGAGTTTTTCACCTTGTCATCTATTAAGGATGACGACGCAAGGGCTCTGTCACGTCTATTTAACTCCGAATTAGCAACTTGTTAAGACAGAGTTATACATGATAAATATATAGCCCTGGAAAGGACTCTAAATGAGGTAAAAACGTCCTCCAATTCCTTTCCGTAGAGACGTAGCGTCACAGTTCTTAAAGGTGATCTGTGTAATACAGTGAGTCTAAATTCGCTCTGAATGAATAAATGTCGTCTCAATTGTGACCAAGCGAATAATGAATGATGAAAGTAAGGCCATACCTAGGTCCTTAGCCTACTCATTCAAACGCAGAGGAACTCTCAATACATCTTCACTGTTTTCTGACCAGCAGAACTACAGAAGAAGATGACAAGAAACCGCCTTACTTTTTTCCACTGGAAAGTTGAATGTGGAGTGGTCTAAAAGGCCAAAAGTCTGCAACACCTGTCTATACTTAACCGGAAAAGACATTCCTTCTCTTTTTCCAGATAATTTAGCGTGCAACAACGCAAGCGGTTTCTTGTAAATAGACGCAGCATTCTGATTCGTTGGAACACATTCAGGGTAGTGTTGATGGAATAAATCCTCTCAACCCTGTATTGTTCCGAATGTGGAAGGTAAATCCCCTCCATATCCCTTCATCATTCGTTGAATCAGTTGAAATCACGGTCAACGGCATCAGAACGCGCAGATAACTGGACCGACCCAGCACCATGAGACAGCTCAGATTTTGAGACTGCCGTCGATTGCTACTGCACTTGCTGGGATGATGCAAGAAGCTGCACATTTGCGTCAGCAAAACCGTAACCGAGGCCTAAGGAGCAGCGGTCTTCTGGCCACCAGCTGCTCCCGGGACAGTATGTCTGAGACGGCAATTTCTCTGGATGTCCCGATATATGAGGCCTCGTCTAAGCTATTGAATAGTGCTATTTTCGAGCTGTAGCAGCATTCTGATTCTCAGGAACAAACTCAGGGAAGTATAGACGCATAAGCGCTATCGCCCCCTGTTGTTCCGAAAGGGAAGGGTAATTCTCCAAATCCCTTTCATCCTCCAACTGAATCAGATTATACTCACGATCATTGGCATCTGAACGCGCAAATGACCGATCCAGCACCTTCCGACAGCTCAAGTTCTGAGACTGCCATCGTCTGCTTCTGCATTTGCTCGGATGCTCGGATGAGCTGCGCAATCTGCGACAGCAAGTCCCGTTACGGAGGCCTAAGGAGCAGCGGTCTTCTGTTGCATGGCAGCCGGCTGCTCCTGGGACAGTGTGTCCGAGATGGCTCTTTTCTGTGGACGTCCCTATAAATGAGGCTTCGTCTCCTTGGCTACTGTATGGTGTGACTTCACTGATGAAGATGCTTTCTCGGCGATGCAGGCTGGATATCAGAAGTCATGTAGCCAAGGTGCGGTCGTGTGTGCTTGGTAGATGTTGAAGAAGCCGTAATTATAGTCGACCCCGGCTGTAAACTGAACGGAGCGGTCCGGGCGGGAGGCGTGGACGTATGCTCTGACTGACTCAAGTTCCGATCCATAACATCTGGCCCCAGATGTTATAATAAAGAGAGAGGGGGGGGGGGGGCCCTCTCTCGCTTGCGGTCCTTCAGACCTCGCTGAGCTTCTTGCTGAACTTGCCGGCTTCTTCCTTTCCATCGTCGCAGGGTGAGACTTATATTGACTTTATATTATAGTGCTCGCTCTACCCTTTCCATTCTCCTTGACATCAACGGACACACCCGGCATCACGGTACCCTCAGGCGGTGTACCGCTTCACCTGTCGAGCTAGCTGGCGACAGGGATTTGAAACCACACTGTGGTTTATTGCCCTGTCTAATATTCATAGCTAGCTCTGAATGACTAATTAATGCGACGACGGAAGCACACTCTCAGATGGCGTCACGTAAACATCACCATGTTCTTGTTCCTCTTAAATATAAACTAATAAACTAGAGCGACCTAGGGCGAGAGGATCGGTGGCAGCCTCTCATAACGAGAGGACCGGCAGTGGTCCCTCGCTAACAACGTACCGTGACACCCGTCAGCAATGTTTGTTATCCCATGCGACACATATGAGCAAGAATTAGTAGAAGTACATCGACTGCAAGCAAGGCAACCTACAAGAAAATAAGAGGAACAACTTCCTCGACTTGATTAAAGAGCAATATGCTTACATAAAGAAGCAGACTAAGTCGATTGTACTCCCACCAATTCCACATTAAATACAAACAAAAACATTCAAAATATAAATCGAAAAATAGTTTACACCAAAATATTTTTCGAAAAATTTTGACAAGAGCCCAAGTTCCCAAAGGGAACGAAGTGCCCAAATGTATCCCAAAAGAGCCCAAGTGTAGACAAAATTAATTTTTTCCTCCCAAAAATTAACTGCCACACTACGGGACCATATAATGTATCTTACAACAGACCTACCATATCAGAAATAGGAACCTACACATAAATAACAAACGTTGCTAATGTAAACAACGTCAAACTAAAAACCGGAAACGAGACCCCAGGCAACACGGCCCAAAGTCAGTAACAGATTTTTTTAACTATCCGATGTAAGGTAAGATCTTCAACAGAAGAAAAAACGATACATTGGAAGTATGATGCATGACTAAAAATGCCTAAACACCCCAAGGGTGAGGACGTAACTCTGGGGAAATACAGAAAAAACTTTCTGTATAACATGTTAAACTCCAAAGAAATTTTATATAAAATTTTTTAAAAAACAAGCCAAAAAGCTTGGGAGTTTAACGGGGGAGGGGGGGGGGGATCAAGGGAGGTTAGGGAAGGAATACTTAACCAACAGTGGAAAAATCATTATCAACAATGATGACATCAGGCTCATGTCCCAAAATTAGGGAACATGAACTAATTTTTATAAATATTATAAAATTACATGGATCCACCAATTTAACCATTGATTTGTGTCTGGCATCATTATTACTTGAGATTTAAAAAGCACAAAAGTCAGTTTGTTGTTATCTGACAAGGGCCAAACAAAGAATGGTGTTTGCGCCAATTCCGGTCACTTGCTGACGTCTGCGCATGTAAATGTATGGAGGACCAGTTAGGACTTCTAATTTTTTTTTTTTGACCACAACAGGGTCATGCCTCGAAAATAGGTAACATGAAATAATTTCGTAAAAAAATGATAAGTTACAGCCCTGAACATTTCCTTCCACTGTTTCTTCCTCTCCTCCTTCCATTTCCTCCTTATATCCACCATTTCTCTCATAATTATGTGTCTGGCATCATTAAAACTGAGATTTACAAGCACAAATATCAGTCAGATGAAACTGAATTGAGGGCCAAACAAAGAAATGACTTTTGGCGCCAATTTCGAGACCTCCTTGACACTGCACATGTGCAGTGGAGTAAAAGTATGGAGGACCATATAGGAAATGTAATTTTCGGTTTTGCATGCAAATTTTGGGGATTGGGGGGCAAAATTTGTGTTTGGCCCTAGATATTTTAGAGTTTGCACCAGCTATGTCTGGGCCATTGGTATACTGCGTAAAAATAAAAAGACTTTGCTTTCCGAAAACTGTAACTGAGAAACTCTTGAGTATTCGTTTCCTACGTATTTTGTGCATGTCAAGGACAAAGGGGGGTGCATCACGTATAATGATGGAGTGTGGTCAATAGGCAGAAAATAAGCTACACAATCCGAGTGGTGATTTCTAAAGATTTATATCATCAATTGAGTGAAACAAGCTGTCATCTGCAATGCCTTAGCATTGCAGATGGCATCTTGTTCCTCCCAAAGGCTTATATATATATATATATATAGTGTCATATCACAAATTACAAGTTATGATACATTGTAAACTCCTGGCCTTAACTCATACCCAGAGTCAAGTGTCCTTTTTGGTACTCCTTCCACCCCTTGCTCTGGATGCTTCTGGCACCCTTGGCCTGAGGGAAACAGGACATGTCTGAAACGTGGAACACATCTCCATGTCTTGCATGCATAAGGGTAACAAATGCAAATGGAACATACCTTATCTGTGTATAAATGGGACGCTACTTTCTTCGCTGGCTTCCCTTTGATAATAGCATAACAAAACAAAGTTATGACCATAACAAACAGAAAGTAACTGGTATGCATCAAATGAAGGTTTATCACAGATTGGTCATTCTGAAAACAGAAAAACAAGTAGAATTAGTGGTGTAACAATTAGTGATCAAACAGTTAACTGAATCAGCTGACATAATCGGCCGATTATATTGTATCAGAATCGAAATCGGCACTACCCGAGAAATATCGGTTCTCACCGATTTTAGTGTTGAAACGATTAGTGATTATCAGGAATCGACTAGTGGCCGGCAGTAATCGATTACTAATCGACTAGTCGAAGCCCCCATGTTATTGTTATCAAACACGTGTACCGCCGTTCTTCCCTGTTAAAACTAACAGTAATACTTGCAATGAAACAATGGCAAGTGAAGCTTTCAAAGTCCTCAAAACCTCTTTCAGTTTCGAGAGAGAATTAATGTTGGTAGCTTCTGTTTAAAATCATTTTTTCTCAATATAGTCACTGATATTTTAATAAAATAAATCATTATTCAGGTTTTTTTTATATTATTGATTCCATCCCATTGAATGTTAACAAAAGGAAGTGCTCTTTACACATGCGAGATGTACATCCCCTGTCGAAAATTAAGCCCAGTTAACGCCCACAACAGTCATCAGCCTGTCAACAATTGTACACCGAACACTCCCACACAACTTCTCGTATTATGACTTAACCTCTTATCTGTCCATAATTATGCATACATCGATCACGCCTACTAATTTCCATATTGTCTGCTTTGAAAATCATCACTTGACCTGATTGGGTTTCCTCTTAACTCAGTTGCAGTTCGAGGAAAAGCTAGTTTCACTTTCAATTTCCCGGAAGCTCGCAGATTTCCAGGAATTTGTCCGCATGTATTTACAAAATGAAAATAAAAAGCACATGGATTTTGTAAATGGTTCTTTAGTGATAACAAATTGTTCCAAATACGAACTGGTATGTGTTCTTCCATAATTTCTCTTTGACGTTTCTGTAAGACATTTCGAACTTACCAGTACCTGGTGAACAAATTGATGTCCGTAGGTGGCCTAATTTCATGTCAACTTTGGGTCCTAATTTTCCTGCAGGCTGCTCCCTCGAGAATAAGCTCACCCATATATTTTTCCCTGTTTACTTCACGTACCCCTGGTCTTATTCAATCCCTGGTCAGTTGGCCAACTAGGGTTGTTATTCATGCAGTCGGAAACATCAAACGCATTATTTCCGTGGGTTGTTTTTTGATTTCGGGAGTTTACTTGTGACGTTCGCAACAATGTTGGGTGAATTTAAGGGGATGGTGTATGGTTGGGGCAGATGTTCCGACTAATCGACTAGCAGATTTAGGGATCGACTAATTTAATAATCGCGTCGACATCGATTAGTCAGCTAATCGTTTCAACACTAACCGATTTGTCATTTTTTTTCGAACACAAGTCACAAATCACAGACGGCAATTTTGCAAAGTGCCTGCTGATAGAAAGAAATCAGCAGAGTAGTATTATACTACCAACTGACAGCTCCGATAGATTTACTACCCACTGTTTCAATGCATTTATCATTAAATTAACGAAATGCTGGTCTATTGGAATCACACACAAGCAAGGTTAGCATTGGTTGAAGACAAGTGCACCATTGACGTGCAGTACACCTTAGTACACAACGTCACCGTGCCCCCATGTGGGAAATGGGGGTGAAGTGTCTTGCCCAAGGACACAACGCAGCAAGGAGACACACTGTTGACTGCATCAGGTATCCAAGAAAGTTTGTAAGCATGAGTAATTTATGTACACTGTAAAACTCTACTGTTGGTGGTGCTATCAATTTGTGAGCACAGCACTGGAGGAAATCTCATATCACATACTTGCACAACAATTTTGGAGAAATCTGGGGTCAAGAATTAAATAAACAAGAGGCTCCAAAGGGCCAGCGGGCATCAGCTGACATGGTAGCCTAAATATCAACCCAGGAAATTGATTTGAACAAGTTGCATCTGCCCCTCCTCAGAAAGTTAAAAAATTTATAGTAATTTATATATTTTTTATACTTACCAATGACCCAGACTTAGCTGGTGCTAACTCTAACAAAACCAGGGCCAAACACAAATTTTGCCCCCCAATCCCCAAAATTTGCATCCAAAACAAAAAGAAATCATGTCCTAAAGGACCTCCATACTACGCCCCCACTGCGTGTCGGCAGTGTCCCGAAATTGGCGCCAATCATCATTCTTACTGGCAGTGCCTGGTCAGCGCTATGTACTCAGCGGGGAGGCAAGAGTTCCCAACTCCTGGGAGGGCCATCCCCGTCTGGGTCATTGGTAAGTATAAAAAATATATAAATTACTATAAATTTTTTAACATTTTTATACTGTACCAATGACCCAGACTTAGCTGAATAGTAAACAGGCTGGAGGGCCTAGGACATAGAGGAAAATCCAATAAGCTCAACTATATAATAAAGAGGTACCCCTTAAGGAGAAAAGGAGTATTAGGCTTTACATGTATCTTTCTTATTTAATATTAAATTAGAAAGATACAATACCCTTAATAATTGAGCACAATAATATTCATGTTCTCTATTAACATCCAGTATATCCCTTATACTAATTATTTTTAAAGTAAGCCAATAAATAAAGTAGTCCAGAGAATTGAGACTCTTTATAGTCATTTAAAAGTGTCCGAGTATTGTATATTAAAGCCCGTTTGACACTTGACATATACAAATGCTTCACACCGAGCTACACTTTAAAAATAAGACATGAATGAATTTTAACATTAATATTACACTTTAAAACCATCCCGGAAGCGACTCAGAAATACCGACTTGGAGGAGGCATTCCCTTGCTTTTCACTATAAAGCAGGTGACCTAAGGGAACACCCCCCCTCCCCTTGCCCTGGGTCAAATAGCCCAGAGTGAAGAGGGCAGCCGGACGGAGTCACTGCCGGAACAGAAAGCCTGCATAACTATAGTTGCAACTGTTTAGTGGACGACATTCTGAGCAACAGATAACGGACCTAAACAATGCAGGTCTCCAGAAATGGACTCAATATTTCTGAGATAAAAATTCGTGAATGTGGATGGCTGAGACCAATAAGCAGCCTTCATTAAATCTGTAATAGCAACACTATTAGCATAAGCCCAAGAAGTAGCAAGAGCTCTTACTTCATGAGCGGAAATCTTAAGCACAGACTGCTGAAAAGAAGATAAACTCTCATAAGCAGTACGGATAGTTAATTGAATCCATCTAGCAATAGAATGGACCGAAATGTCCTTTCTATTAGGCATCAAAGACAGAAAGAAACGTTTCCGTCCCTTTCTGATAAACTGAGATCTCTGTTTATAGATACGTAACGCTCTAACAGGACAGAGTAAAGGCCTACGCCCGTCTGAAGATGGAAGAGCCTTAATAACAATAGGTTCCGGATATTTATTAGGAGCCTGATTCTTAGCTAAAAAACCCACATTAGTAGTGAAGGTGATAGTGTTCCCGACACTACGATAGTGAGAATCATCCACCAACAGTGCATGAAGCTCACTGACTCTTCTAGCAGAAGAGAAAGCTAAGAGAAAAGCAGTCTTATAAGATAAGAATTTGAAATCTACTGTCCCAAGAGGTTCAAATGGCTTTTCCTTCAATTTAAGAAGAACCCAAGCTAAATTCCATTTAGGAATTAATCTAAGAGTTCTGGGTCTATTTATCGAGAAGTTTCTAACTAACTTAGATAAAGAGACATTAGATCCAATTTGTAAACTATCATGATGTGCATAGGTATCAGATAACATAGACCTATAACCCTTAATAGTAACAGGCTGCAGTTTGATTTCGTCAAACAAGTATACTAGAAAGTTTGCAATGTCTGGTATAGAGGGATCGAATATATCTACAGAATGATCCCTACACCAACGACGAAAAACCTTCCACTTAGCCGCATAGTTTAGCGAAGAGGAGGTCCTCCTACAGTTAGAAATCGCGTCCACTGCTCGTCCTGTAAAGTGCTTGCCATGCAAGAAGGACCGCACAACGGAAAAACGTGAAGGTTGAGACCTTGTGGGTTGTGATGGAGTTGGCGCGATTTCCCCTGCGAAAGAAGATCCTCCCGTGGAGGAAGCTTTCGCGGTAGGTCCCACAACAGACACCTGAGTAGATTTATTCACGGTCTCTGTGGCGACAGAGATGCTACCAACAGAATCTTGCATTGCGATTGTTTTATCTTTAGCAATACTTGTTGAATTAACGGCGCTGGAGGATACGCATATCCTATCATTCCGTCCCAAGGGATCGACAGAGCGTCTACTGCAAATGCTCTTGGATCCGGACGCGGAGACACATACGTCTGCAACTGATTGTTGAGATGTGTCGCAAATAAGTCTATCATTGGCCGTTCCCATTGGTAGCAAATCTGATTGAATACTTGTTTGTTGAGAGTCCACTCCGATGGCAACAAGCGACCCTTTCGTGAAAGGGAGTCTGCTAGCACATTCAGACGACCCGGTATGTGACGGACCGAAAGAAGAACGTGATGTTCTAGCGCAAACAGAAGGATTCTTTCCGTTAGATTGAACAACGGAACTGAATGAGTGCCTCCCTGATTCCGTATATACGCCACTACTGTCGTATTGTCGGATAGGATTTGGACATGAGCATTGTGAATAATGACCATCCAATGACGTAACTCGTACTGGGTCTGCGCCGGTTGCACTCGACCCAGTTTTGGCTTATTTTTATTGGTGCTTTTGCACCACTTTTCTTTCCCAACTTGCTTGGGAAAGACAAAAATAGAGAGTATTTTATCCGAGTTAGGGACTTCCACTGTAGTGCAAGCCTGTAGTAAACAATTGTGAGTAGGTTGATAAGAAATACGTGAAGGTTTAGACCTTGCGGATTGTGATGGAGGATGCACAATTTCCCTTGCGAAAGAAGATCTTCCTGTTGAGGAAGCTTCCTCGGCATGTCCCACAACAGACACCTGAGTAGATTTATCCACAGTCTCTGTGGAGACAGAGATGCTACCAACAGAATCTTGTATTGCGATTGTTTTATCTTGAGCAATATCTGCTGAATCAATGGCGCTGTAGGATATGCATACCCTATCATTCCGTCCCAAGAGATCGAGAGAGCGTCTACTGCAACCGCTCGAGGATCCGGACAAGGTAACACATACGTCTGCAACTGATTGTTGAGATGTGTCGCAAATAAATCTATCATTGGCCGTTCCCATTGGTAGCAAATCTGATTGAATACTTGCTTGTTGAGAGACCATTCTGACGGCAACAGGCGACCCCTCCGTGAAAGGGAGTCTGCTAAGACGTTCAGACGACCCGGAATATGACGGACCGAGAGAAGAATCTGATGTTCTAGTACAAACAGAATTCTTTCCGTCAAATTGAGCAACGGAATGGAATGAGTGCCACCTTGGTTCCGAATATACGCAACTACTGTCGTATTGTCGGACATAATCTGCACGTGTGTATTCTGAATAACGTCTATCCAATGACGTAGAGCAAGTCAAATCGACATCATCTCTTTGATGTTGATGTGCTTGCTTAAAAACTGCAGATCCCAAAGACCCTGGCACTTAAAATCCGATGGGCTCAGTGTCGCACCCCAACCTGTTTGACTGGTATCCGTCATAACTGTAAAACTGGCAATTGCAATTGCAGTGGAACTCCCTGAGTTAACCACTGTATGTCTGCCCAAGTCTGAATCTCTTGCTTCACTTGGCTTGACAAGAGGATGTCCGTCTTGAGCGAATGAATCTTCATTCTCCAATTCTGAGTCAGATAGACCTGGAGAGGACGAGTGAGTAGCCGCCCCATTGGAATGAGATCTGCGGCAGCTCCGCACAGACCTATTAGTCTCATGAATTCCCTCGCTGTAACTCTGTCTGAGTGAAGACAATAGTGAGCTAACAACTGACTAATTTCGCTCTGGTTAACGGCAGACGAACGAGATTGTTGTGCGGCTCGAAGCTCATCTCAAAGTGGGTGAATGACTTTGACGGCACCAGATCTGACTTCTCTTCGTTTACTATGAAACCGAGACGTCGGAGCAATAGGAGCAGATTCTGCATATCGTTCTGAAGCGTTAACTTGTTGCCGTACCTCTGAAGAATATTGTCCAGGTAAGCCGACGTTACCACAGACGAATGAGCTCGGAAATATGTCATTACCGAGATCATTATTCGAGTGAAAGCCCAGGGCACTAGATTCAGACCAAAGCACATCGCTCGGAACTGATAAACAACACCTAGGACAGCGAAGCGAAGATACTTTCTGAACGCCGGATGTACCATGACGTGAAAGTACGCATCCTTGAGGTTTAAGCTCGCAGCATAGTCGTTCACTCGAATGCTCGCTCTGACCGATCGAATGGTCTCCATATAAAACTTTGGAGCCACGATCAGCTTGTTTATCCAGCTTAAGTCGATCACTGGACGGAACGAGCTGCCTGGTTTCGGAACCAGAAAGAGATGGCTGTAGAAGCCTGGAGATTTCTGGTTTTCTACGACCTCTATCGCGTTCTTCTTTAAAAGAGACTGGACTTCTGATAGAAGTGCCGTTCTTTTCTGACAATTTGACAGAAGCTGAGTCCATCTTGGACTTCGAGTTAACGTAGGTTTGCCTTTGAAGGACAGTTTTAGTCCTTCCGAAATAACCCCTCGAACCCAAGGGTCCTCCGTAATTGATTCCCAGTTGCTTGAGAAACTTGACAGTCTTCCGCCCATCGGAACGCGACAGAGATCTAAACCATCACCTCCTGGAACTGTGAGGCTTGCGGGAGGAGAAACTACGTCCTCCGCGACCCGCACCTCGCCCCGTCGGCCTAGGGGCATCTGACCGGTTATTTCGGCCAGCATAACGATGCCTACTTGAGTCGCTACTCTGACGGTCTCTAGAGTAAGACCTAGAAGACACATAGGAACCTCTATAGGAACTTCCCCTGGACGAACTCGTCTCTGAAGTGCCTGGCCTACTCCTCTCTGTTGGTTCCGACTTCTTGGAAGCAGACTTCAATAGCAGAGAGTCAGAAGCTTTCTTAGTTAATTTATCATATATAGCAGAAAGCTTGCCGCTGAAGAGAAACTCTCCAGTGACCGGAGCGACTCTAAGAGAATTTTTCACCTTACTGTACACACGTGTGGAAGTAGCTAGGGCCGCGCCACGTCTAGCTAACTCCAGATTCGCCACTGAAAGGGCAGAGTTATACGTGGAAAAAGCTATGGCCCTGGACAGAACTCTTAAGGACGTCTGTACATCTTGAAATTCTGGTCCTTCAAAGCGGAATGACAACGCTCTAGTAAGGTGATCTGCATATGAAAGAGCGTCTAAGGTAGCTCTGTTAGACGATATCGTCGTTTCCATCGTTGACGAAGGAAGTGACATAGACGACGACATGGATATATCAAGGTCTTCAGCCTGGTCGTCTAAACGCAGAGGAACTCTCTGGATGCCCTGACCTGCCGTATCAAACTTATTCCTTTGATTGATAAAAGGCAGCTGTAGAGCAGATGCCGGTAGGAAGGCTGAGCTGCCCATCTTGTTGGCAAGTTTATCAATTGTGTCATCTAATAATTCAAATATCCGAGAGACATTCCTGGACTGTGACGAAAATTCCGGGACAATGTCCCTAAACCGATTAAAAAAGTCGGTGTCCAGTGACGCTATCACCCTCCTATCCGGCTGTGCAGCATTCTGGCCCGGCGAAACAACTTCTAGAAGGTAATGCCGGATGAACTCTACGGCTCTTTTATGTTGTTCCAAAAGGGAAATATCTAACTCATCGGAATCCCTTTCGCCATCCCTCCGGACCCCTTGCAAATCTTGGTCGTCCGCACCTGATCCAGCGGCGGAACCTACCGACCCAGCTTCGTCTGACACTTTATGTTCCGACAGAGGCTCTGCCGGTTACAGGGATGCTGCGATGATCTTTGCTATCTGTGATAGCACATCCGTTACGGAGGCCTGGGGAGCCACTGTCTTACTGGATTTAGCCGCCGGAAGCTCCCTGGACGTTGCATCCTGCATACATCTTTTATGCGAACGTCCGGATGTAGAAGGCCTCGTATCCCTGGCTACCGGATGGTGTGACCTGGTCGCCGTGGAATCCCTGGTCGGCGAAGCTGACTGAATATTGCAGGTCACGTAGCCAAGGTGCGGTCGTGTGTGCTGCCGTGAGGATGAAGAAGCCTTATAGGTAGCCTCGCCGGACTGCCTATATACCGGAGCGTCCCAAGCGGCGGACGTATGCTCCGACTACGTAATGCTACAGACTATAACATCTGGTCCCAGATGCTGCTGTATGAGAGAGGGACCTCTCTCGCTTGCAGCTCGTGCCGAGCTGGACAAGCTAAACACCGGACTATCAGGCTTCCTCCGATCCATCCTCCTTTCCGTCGTCACTGGGTGTGCTTGTGGATGTTTTATAGTGCTCGCAACACCTGACTCTCTCTGCTGGACCGCAACGGATGAACCCGGGTGCTGACCCATTCGGTGAATGGACGCGACACCGGGCGAGTTAGCGGACGTCAACCCCTTCAAGTTCCTTTCGGGTAATTGACGGATCTCCATGAGCACTTTTGTCGCTAGCTCTTTGCTTGTTTGTGACGACGGAGGCACACTTCTGGACGACATCACGGAAATATCACACTGTTCTTGTTCCTCTGAAAAAGAGAGTGAAAGACTAGAGTGACTCTGCAGAGAGAGAACCGGCGTGGCCCTCTCTCCAGTAACAACATACCTTGACACACGTTTCCAACATTTGTCATCCCATTTGAAACACACAGAACAATGATCAGTGTGAGTACAGAGAGTACAATTAATACTGAGATCATGAGAATCGTAGGAAGATTTCGTCCTATTACAATTTGAACAATAATCATTCATTGTGTAAAAAGGTAAACAATCATAGTACTCGCACTAATCCTTGAAAATAAAGATACATAATAAAACAATCCATTATAATCACTACGAAATAATGATTCGAAAAGAAAAATTTTTTCAGAAGAGCCCATGTTCCCAATGGGAACCCTGAGCCCAATGGATCCCAAAAAAGCCTAAGTGTGGACAAAAAATTTAAATTCAATTTGAAAAAATTAATGTAACACTTACGGACAATATTAATGTATCTTGCTATGAAATAAGAGATGCAGAAGACAAATAATCACTTTCAGCAGTAACTGTTGTCAATCTTAGCAAAAGTGTCAACAACCCGGAAACATGACTCCAGGCACTGAAAAAACCTGGCCCGAAATCAGTTACCAATTTAAAACACTATCTGATGCAAAACAGAGGCTTCCAGAGAAGAAACTGTAGAACATCAGATGGTAGATGCAGACCAAAACGCCTAAACACCCCTAGGGTGAGGACGTAAACATGGGGAAAAAACAGAAAAAGTTCTGTTACCAAGCCAAAACTCCTAAGAAATTTTTGTAATAAACATTACAAAAAATAAGCCAAAACATGGGAGAATAGCTAGGGGGGAATAAGGAAGGTACAGAGGAAACACTGATCAAACAATGGTACTTTCATAGCAAGAATGACAACACCAGGGCCATGCCTTGAAAAAAGGCAACATGAAATAATTTCATAAAATAATTATAAGTTACAGCCCTGAACATTTTCTTGCACTATTTTTTTCCTCTCCTCTTTATATTTCTTCTTTATTTCCACCATTTCTCTCATCAAAATGTGTCTCGCATAATGAAAACTGAGATTTCGAAGCACAAATAACAGAGAAGTGTAACTGTTTTGAGGGCCAAACAAAGAATGATAATTGGCACCAATTTCGGGACCTCCTTGACACTGCGCATGCGCAGAGGAGTAAATGTATGGGGGACCATATAGGACATGCATTTTTCGTTTTTTGATGCAAATTTTGGGGATTGGGGGGACAAAATTTGTGTTTGGCCCTGAAAGAGTTTAGCACCAGCTAAGTCTGGGTCATTGGTACAGTATAAAAATATGTTCTGTCGACAAGTATGGTGGTGGAACAGTCCATGATGAAACAATACCGGTAATTACTGACAAAAAAAGTAACTTGTAATCTCCTGAACACAATATCACTGTCTAAAGTCAGTAGCAAGTGTATCCACCATGTGCTCCTCATGCAAAGCAGCTTCCAAATCAGCCAAATTCTGTACAGGTCAGTTGGATCCCTTTCTTGCACACAACGTCCAAAAAAGTCCCAGATGTGTTCTAGGGGATTCAAATCGGGGCTCATTGCAGGCCAAGGTAGTGTTGTAATAGCATTGTTCTGAAGGAATGCTCTCACAGCATGGGAACGATGTGGCCATACATTGTCGTCCATGAATACAGGGCGAGTAGCCAACGGGTGGTTATCAAAATGAGGCACGACAACTGGATTGAGAATGTCCGGGGGGAATGTGCTGATGACCATTGAGATTCCCACATACAGTCACCATATCAAGTTTACAATCATGAGAGAGACATCCCCAGATCATTATTGATCCTCCACCATAAGGAACAGATGGTCTGATGTTTCTGGGCACGAACGCAGTATTTCTATGCCTCCACACTCTCATGCGACCATCTGTGACGTGAAGCAGGAACCAACTCTCGTCTGACCAATGGACTCTCCTCCACATCATACACCACTCCACACGTCGTCTTTGATACTGATTGGACAGAGCTGGATGCTTGAAGGCCCTTCTGATCTGAGAGCCTATGTAGTTTCAAAATCACATGGGAAGCAAAGGGTTCACGTCTTACGAGGCGTGCCAGACTCTGATCTTCCAGAGGAGAGTTTGTTTGGGGTTTTCCAGGCCTTGGTCGGTCCTTAACATTATTGGTTTGTCGTTTGGGGTTTTCCATGCCTTGGTCGGTCCTTAACATTATTGGTTTGTTGATATTTTCGGACAAGTCTGCTGATGGCAGAATGACTATAGCCCAGTTGCCTTTCAATAGCTTTGAATGAAATGCCTGTTGCATGCATGCCAACGATTTGCCATCTTAGTGCCTCTGACTGTCTCCCTTTTGCCACATCAACATTTATTGATAAAAGAAGTGAGAAGTTTTCTTGTTTTATACCCAGATATTGCATGTGGATGATGGTGCTTTTTTTGTGACATTCGTGGGAAGCATGCTTCACGAGGACGGAGGATGTGTTTGGGGTACGCTATCAACCAGAAACATCATTTTCACTAGATGAAATGTACTGCAAGACATTGCAATAATTAAAACAAAATAATCAGTACCATACAACAACTTCACTGTGACGATACATTTCACAGGGTGCTTAATTAAGTTCCAGGTGTATTTATTATGTGAATTGGCAGTTACCACCAATTTTTTATAACCAGAAACTGTGACTAACCCTGTGCACTACACAGCGTTAGTCACACATTATGGTTATAAACAAATTTCATTATGAACTGAGTAACTAAACCTGTGCACTATAGATCCTTTATGTAAATCTCATCTATATCAACTCCTCACCCAGCATAACGGCCAAAACCAGTCAGTACTATTTTAAACTAGAGGTGTGAGTGTCCCATATGGGCCTCTCCGTATCCACGGCCTCCATGATTATTCTAAGATGAAAAGTGGCATAACTCTGGCAAAAAGAGTCTGATCGAAACTATAATCACAGGCGCACAGGTTTCTGTGGTAGTAAACATCCATACCAAGTTTCAAAGGAATCGACACATCTGAGAAAATCTCCGGACAAAATTCAGACATTCTAAGATGAAAGGGGGGCATAACTCTGGCAAAAAAAAGTCTGATCGAAACTATAGTTGCAGGTGCACAGGTTCCCATGGTAGTGAAAATCCATACTAAGTTTCAAAGGAATCAACCCATAAATGTCCGAGAAAACTTCCAGACAAAATTCAGGCGTTCTAAGATGAAAAGGGACATAACTCTGGCAAAATAAGTCTGATTGATACTATAATTGCAGGTGCACAGGTTACCATGGTAGTGAACATTCATACTAAGTTTCAAGCAGATTGGGTCATGAATGTCTGAGAAAATCTCTGAACAAAATTATCGTCTACGTATGTACAGGCAGACAAGATGATTCCAGTATACACCCCCCCCCCCCCCCCCCCCCCCCCCCCCCCCCAACTCGTTGCGGGGGTATAAAAAGCATTCAAACTCAGCTTATTACCCATTATTGGAATGGAGTGTGGAAATTTTTTTTTACTGATATCCAAAAATGAAAGCATATTCTATTTTCAATTTGTAGCTTGTTTCAACAAGGCTATTCAATTAAGACATAGCCAACAAAGTGTGCTCCACTATATAATAGAATTTAGATTCCTGGGTGCCAGTAAAAAAAAAAAAAAAAAATTAAGCCTCCGTGCCCTGAACAACAGTTAAACCAGACAAAGTTGACTGGTAGAGTGCTGGAAGCCCATATTTGGGCTTTATTCTGAAGTGCAGGCACAGCAACTTAATGACTTCATATTCTGTGGATGTGCATCAGATTATTTTTGAACTGAAATTATTTAAGTCTGAGGGTTTGCCTTGTTATAATTTATGGGAGAATGCAATATCCACAAACCTGGTATAAAAGCAAAAACAGACTTCTTGCTTTATTTTTAAATTAATTCCCCTATAATTAGAAAGCTTACCAAAGATAACAGAACCGTTAATGTGCGATTCAGTTTGTAACTGACTTGTAGTGAAGGCTCTGATTGACAGCTGGTGAATGGATCAGTGCCCACCTTATGAGGAATCATGGTGGTGTGGTATTCAACACCTGTTTCATTGATGTGCTCACAAGAAGATGGAGTTCTGCAAAAAGAAAAAAACTTTAAATAAATAAAATCAAATACTGTTTGAATGCATAAAATCATTCATAATCCTCCAAAACTTGTTTTAAAGCAAAAAATAATGAAAGTGTCAATGACACTGTTGCTCAACTTGTTAAGACATGAACATGTATAGTATGTGACACAGCAATGACAAACATCTAGGTGATGACCTGATAACAAAGGTACATATAAAGTATTGTAACGGTCTGTACATAAATACTGACCGTAGCCTGTAACAAATGTATAGGTAAAGTATTGTAAAGGTGGGTGACAGTCAGATGCTAAACTAGAAAAAAATCTTTTGAGTCCCAGAGTGGGTCTGACTGATGCCCAAAATATTTGTTCTCATAGCACAGTGATAAGAAAGGCACCCCAAAACACACTCATTCCTGTCCCAAGGTGATAACAAAGGTACCCAAGGAGTTTCGTGAAGATCAGTTCATAAATACAGAAGTTGTGACAAAAAACTGATTGGATCCAATTTCGGTACAAAATGGCCACTGGCAGCCATCTTGAATTTTGGACCGCACCCAGAAACACTCGTTCTCGTCCCAAGGTGATAACAAAGGTACCCAAGAAGTTTTGTGAAGATCGGTTCATAAATACAGCCTCTAGCCCGAGCCGTATTGACATGTGCACTTACAGTGTATAAGTAGCACTGAATAAATCAAAGTTCATCTAATTTGCATAATTTCTGCACGAGAAAAAAACTCGTACTATATGTGACGTATTCCATGTTACTAAACATTCATACAAAAATTTATTCAAATCAGAACTTTCATACAAAAGTTCTGTACAAAAAACTGATTGCACTAATTTTGGTACAAAATGGCTGCTGGTGGCCATCATGAATTTTGGACCACACCCAAAAACACTCGTTCTCATTCCACGGTGATAACAAAGGTACCCAAGAAGTTTCGTAAAGATCAGTTCATACATACGGCCTCTAGCCTGAGCCGTATAGAAGTTGTGTACAAAAAACTGATTAGACCTAATTTCGGTACAAAATGGCCACTGGTAGCCATCTTGAATTTTGGACCGCACCCAGAAACACTCGTTCTCAGGTGATAACAAAGGTACCCAAGACATTTCGTGAAGATTGGTTCATAAATACAGACTCTAGCCCGAGCCGTATTGACATGTGTACTTACTGTGTGTAAGTAGCACTGAAAAAATCAAAGTTCATCTAATTTGCATAATTTCTGCACGAGAAAAAAAAACCTGTATTATATGTAATGTATCCCATGGTACTAAATATTCACACAAAAACTTATTCAAATCAGCGCTTTAATATGGAAGTTCTGCGCAAAAATCTGATTGCACCAAATTTTGTACAAAAAGGCTGCCATCGGCCATCTTGAATTTTGGACCAGACCCCAAAACACTCGTCCTTGTCCCACGGTGATACCAAAGGTACCCAAGAAGTTTGGTAAAGATCGGTTCATAAATACGACATCTAGCCCTAAACGTATTGGCATTTGCACTTACAGTGCTGAAAGTAACACTAAATACATAAAAGTTAGTCTAATTTGCATAATTTACGCACAAGAAAATAACCCGTATTATATGTGATGTATCCCATGGTACTAAACATTCATACAAAAAATTATTCAAATCAGAGCTTTCATATGGAAGTTCTGCGCAAAAATCTGATTGCACCAAATTTTGTACAAAATGGCTGCCAGCGGCCAACCTGAATTTCGGATCGGACCCAAAAACACTTGTTCTCGTCCCACGGTCATAACAAAGGTACCCAAGAAGTTTCATAAAGATCGGTTCATAAATACGGCCTCTAGCCCGAACCGTATTGAATTGTTGATGGACAGACGGCCAGGCGGACGACTGGCCATGGCATAAGCTCAAATTTGACTTACGTCAAAGTTGAGCTAAAAATCACACAATGGACTCACCTCTGCTTCATGTGGCCTGATGAGCACCATTTGGACAATCATTAATCCTATCTACCTACATTCACACATTTGTTGACCACAAAAGGCTCTGTCATGTGTCAGAATTCATTTGAAAAAATAGTAAATTCTCCATTGGGTTCTGTCTTAAATTTCACACCCCTCTGGTGCCCACAAAACTCAGCCAAGCCTTAGGCTTAAAACAAACCTTGATCTAGGAGCCATTGTAATATTCCTCATATTACAAAGGGAGTCCAAATATGAACCCAGGGACTTAATTTGAACAAACCTTGAATCTGATCCTAGCAAGGATGCTGCATACCAATTATGAAAAGATTCTGAATGGTGGATTTGAACAAGTTTTTTTTAAAACAGAAGTCTTCATATTGCACAAAGTTGAAATTTTGTCTCCAACTTGAAGACCAAATACAACTCCAGGGACTTGATTTGAACAAAGCGTGAATATCTTTCTAAGGACGCTGCATATCAAATATCCACAGATTCTGACTGGTGGATCTGAAGAGGATTTTTAAACAATATTCGTTATATAGAACTTTGTTAAAATCCAGGCTCTCAGAGGGAGCTCAAAGATGACCTCAGGGAGTTGATTTTAACAAACTTGAATCTACTCACCCTAAGATACCAGACATCAAAGGATTTTGACTGGTGGATCTGAAGAAGATGATTTTTAAAGAAGTTTCCTCATATTCCAAAGTTAAAAATCTGGCTCCCATAGGGAGCCCTTATATATATGAAGCTGAACCCAGGGATTTGATTTGAACACTCGTCAATCTGACCATTGTCAAAACGGGAGATATCACAGGTGTAATTCTCTCCTGCGACTCTAATGAAAGAAGCTAAATATCGTTCAGCTACATTTTCTATATGTAAAGGACTGTATTTCAAAATAAAATCTGTTGAACAACTTACTGTGTTTGAGGAAAAAAGCTTTCTGGTGCCTGAAATGTCATACATGTATAAATACTGACTTTGTCACACCCGTGTTGACCACATTTTGTAGAATTCCACTGAAATGGGAGAATGAAAGTGGCGTTCATTTCCAAATGAGCTGAAGAACCTGTAAAACACAATAACGAGTTTTTCAGAAAGACAATTTATTTTGCTGGAATTATCAAGTTTCTTCATTTGTTTATAGAAGTTTAACCCTTCACCCAATGCAGACGATATCAAAATTTATTATTTTAAATATCATTTTTTTTTAACTTATTAAAAACATTTCAACAAAACCATATCATGTGACCCCTCACTGGAACAAGCTTGATGAGCTTGTTCCAAAGAGGGGTCACATGATATGATTTTGCTGAAATTTTTTTAAAAATAATATTTTTTCAGTTGCTGAATTTGCATATTATGCGGGCGGGTGTGGACGATTCGTTGGGTAAAGGGTTAAAACACAATAATGAGTTTTTCAGAAAGACAATTCATTTTGCTGGTATTATCAATTTTCTTCATTTGTTTATAGAAGTTTATGTTCACTTTTCTGAATCTAAGGCTATACCTCAACCACTTGTTGAGTTTGTTCCAATGAGGGGTCATAGACCACTGAAGATCTACCCAAATCTGAACTTTTTGTTTTACTAGGTCCATTAAAACAATACTGGTTTCAAGTGAACGAGTCCTCACACTCCAGTTCTGAGTAAAGAATATTTGGAGGGGACGTGTGCATGGGCCGCCCGTTGAAATAAGATCCACAGCCGCTCTACACAGCTCCATCAGTCGCATAAACACCCTCACTGTTACTGCGTGAGAGTTTAGACAAAAGCGAGCATAACAACTGACTAATTTTGCTCTGGGTAACGGCAGATGAACCAGATTGTTTTGAGTCTCGACACTCATTCCCAAGTGAATGAACAACTTGGACAGAGCTAGATCCGATTTTTTCTCGTTTTCTATGAAACCGAGACGTCGGAACAACTGCAGCAGACTCTGAACATCGTGCTGAAGAATAATTCTGTTGCTGTATCTCTGAAGAATGTCGTCCACAGACGAAACAGCTCAGAAGTCTAACATTACCAAGTTCATTATCCGAGTGAAAGCCCAAGGAGCTAGGTTCAGACCAAAGAACATTGCTCTGAACTGATAAACCTCTCCTAGCACAGCAAAATGCAGGTACTGTCTGAATGCCGGATGTACCAGGACATGAAAGTAGGCATTCTTTAGATCTATGCTTGCCGCATAGTCGTCCCCTCGAATGCTCGCTCTTTCAACTCAAATGCTCGCTCTTACCAACCGAATGGTTTCCATATAGAACTTTGAAGCCACGATCAACTTGTTTATCCAGCTCAAGTCTATTACCGGTTGGAACGAGGAACAGGTGACTGTAAAAATCTTGACAATTTTGATTCTCGATGACCTCTATTGCTTCCTTTAATAAGAGAGCCTGTACCTCCGCTAGGAGAGACTCTCTTTTGAAAGGATCCGCCGGAAGATTTGTCCAACGCGGACATCTTGTAAGTGGGGGTTTTGCTTGGATTGATAGCCGCAGGCCTTCCAAGACTACACTTCTCACCTGCTGATCTTCCGTGACTGCTATCCAGTCTCTTGCCAAGTTTGATAACCTTTCTCCAACTGGCAAGCAATAGAGGTCTTGTCCATCACCTGAACGACTTACAAGGCTTACGGAAGGAGAAACGTCCTCTACGCGAAGAACCTTGTCCCGTTGACTTAAGGGCGACTGAACTCTGGTCCTGATCAGACCTATGCCCCTTTCCTGAGTCGCTGTACGGACGACATCCGGAGTAATTATAAGAAGGTTTCTTGTACCATCGCGAGGAGTTCGCTTTTGATTACTCAGAAGACGAACGACCTCGATTACCCCGGTCTGCTGAAGTGTGTTGATGAGACACCAACTTCAAAAGCAGTCCACTGGAAGCTTTCTTTGTAGCCTGTTCATAGACTAACGAAAGCTTGTCAAACAGAGTATGTCCAGAGACCGGAGCAATTCGGAGAGAGCTTTTCACCTTGTCATCTGTAAGTGATGACGACACAAGGGCAGCATCATGTCTGATCAACTCCAAATTTGCCACTGTCAGGGAGGAGTTGTACACGGCATACATGTCTGCCCTGGAACGAACTCTAAGCAAGGAACAAACACTCTCAAATTCCTTCCCATTAAGACGTTGTGCCATAGCTCTAGTAATGTGATCTGTGTAGGACATCGCGTCCAGATTCGCTCTGTTTGATGAAATTGCACATTCCATCACTTCCGAGCATATATTGAATGTTGCAGGTAAGGATATATCAAAATCTGCAGCCTGCTCATCTAAACACAGAGGAGCTCTCTGGACATCTTCTCCAACCGTTTTAAATGAACGTGATCCAAGGAACGGTATATTTATGGAAGATGTCGATAAGAAACCGCCTTTCCTCTTAGCACTAGAGAGGTTAAATATGGCGTTGTCAACATGGCCAAAGGCCTGCGAAACCTGTCTAGATTGTATCGGGAAGGAAAGAACGTCCTCCTTCCTCCACACGAAGACTGCGTCCAAAGATGACAGCGGTTTCTCACTAGTAGTCGCAGCTTGCTGATCAGGTGGAAAAAGGTCAGGATAGTATTGATGAATGAAATTCATCGCTACCATATGTTGTTCCAAAAGGGAAGGGTAATCCTCCTCCTTCTCCCTTTCACCATCCGACTGATTCAGCTGAGAATTTCGGTCTACAGCATCTGAATGTACAGATGACCGGACCGCCCCCGCACCGTCCAACAGCTCACCTCCGGAGTCTGCGGAAGGGTGTGCTTGCACCTGCTGGGAAGCTGCGATGAGCTGCACGATTTGTGGCAGCTAGTCTGTTTCAGAGGCTGGAGGAGCAGCGGTCTTCTGTTTTTTCGCAGCTGCTGCTTCTGGGACGGAGATCCGGATGTTGATCTCTTCTCCAAACGTCCCAATGAATGAAGCCTTGGATCACTAGCTGCCGGATGGGCAGACTTCACGGGTGAAGACTGGGTACGTCTTTGCGAGGCTGCCTGGATATCCAAAGTCAGGTAGCTAGTGTGCGATCGTGTGTGCATATCTGAACCTGAGGAAGAAGCCCTAACTGTAGCCAACTGCAGTTTAGACGGAGCATCCCAAGCAGCGAGTGTGGACGTTAGCTCCGACTCAGGCATGTTTCTCAAAACAACATTTGGCCCCAAATGTTGCTGGGTTAGAGAGGGTCAGACCTTGCCGAGCTTCCCGAAGAGAAACTTGCAGTCTTCTTCCTTTTTGCCATCGTCACTGGGTGAGCTTTAGTTTTTGAGGTGCTCGCTCTACCCAATTCTTCATTTCCCTCAACTGCAACAGACTTACCCGGTGTTATGGCTCCCACTGTCGGGTTGGCCGTTTCACTGGTCAAACTGGCCGCTGGAATAAGAGACCTTATTCCTTGTTTAATATTAAGGAGCACTTTAGCAGCCAGTTCTGTTTGCTCATCAGAGTGTGACGACGGCAGCACACTTTGGATGGATGTCGCAATACCATCACCATATTTTTGTTCCTCTGAAAAAGAAACTGAAAAACTCAAATTATCCTGCGGTGACAGCTCCGGTATCGGAACTTCACCGCAGACGACGTACAGCGACACCCATTTCCAACGTCTGGCATCCCAATGTACACAAGTAGGACAAGAAGCTGTAGGAGTGCATTGACTACAGGCAAGACAACAAGCATGTAAATCTGAGGATGACTTCCTTGCCTTGCATTTAAAGCAGTAAGCTTTCATAATTAATTACAATCCAAAAACAGAGTCAATAGCACTCCTACAAGTTCAACAACAAAAATACATGATAAGGATACATGAAAATAGCAATCAAATTAATTTTGAAACAATTATAAAAAAAATTTCGAAAAGGGAACATCATGAGCCCAAGGGCATCCCGATAGAGCCTAAGTGTGGACAAACGCCATTTTTTTTGGAACTGCACTACTGGAATCATAATCAATGTATCCTAGAATAATTCTAAAGTATTATAATACTAAATACTACATGTTAAGGGCATTGTCAAATGTAAACAAAGTCAATAGAAATGAAAGTGCCAATGACACTGTAGCTCAACTTGTTAAGACATGTACATGTATAGTATGTGACACAGCAATGACAAACATCTAGGTAATGACCTGCTAACAAAGGTACATATAAAGTATTGTAATGGTCCGTACATAAATACTGACCGTACGTAGCCTGTAACAAATGTATAGGTAAAGTATTGTAAAGGTGGTTGACAGTCAGATGCTAAACTAGAAAAGAAATCTTTGAGTCCCAGAGTATGTCTGACTTAACCCCAAAATATTTGTTCTCATAGCACAGTGATAAGAAAGGCACCCCAAAACACACTCGTTCCTGTCCCAAGGTGATAACAAAGGTACCCAAGGAGTTTCGTGAAGATCAGTTCATAAATACGAGCTGCATAGAAGTTGTGACAAAAAAACTGATTGGACCTAATTTCGGAACAAAATGGCCACTGGCAGCCATCTTGAATTTTGGACCACACCCAGAAACACTCGTTCTCGTCCCAAGGTGATAACAAAGGTAGCCAAGAAGTTTTGTGAAGATCGGTTCATAAATACAGCCTCTAACCCGAGCCGTACTGACATGTGCACTTACTGAATAAATCAAAGTCAATCTAATTTGCATAATTTCTGCACGAGAAAAAAAAACGTACTATATGTGATGTATTCCATGTTACTAAACATTCATACAAAAATTTATTCAAATCAGAACTTCATACAGAAGTTCTGTACAAAAAACTGACTGCACTAATTTTGGTACAAAAAGGCTGCTGGTGGCCATCTTGAATTTCGGATCACACCCAAAAACACTTGTTCTCATCCCACAGGGATAATAAAGGTACCAAAGAAGTTAGGTAAAGATTGGTTCATAAATACGGCCTCTAGCCTGAGCCGTATATAGAAGTCATGTACAAAAAAACTGATTAGACCTAATTTCGGTACAAAATGGCCACTGGCAGCCATCTTGAATTTTGGACCGCACCAAGAAACACTCGTTCTCATCCCAAGGTGATAACAAAGGTACCCAAGATGTTTCGTGAAGATCGGTTCATAAATACAGACTCTAGCCCGAGCCGTATTGACATGTGTACTTACTGTGTGTAAGTAGTACTGCAAAAAATCAAAGTTCATCTAATTTGCATAATTTCTGCACGAGAAAAAAAACCTGTGTTATATGTGATGTATCCCATGGTACTAAACAATGACTCAAAATGAAAGTGTCAATGACACTGTAGCTCAACTTGTCAAGACAAAGACATGTACGTGTATAGTATGTGACACAGCAATGGCAAACATCTAGGTAATGACCTGATAACAAAGGTACATATAAAGTATTGTAACGGTCTGTACATAAATACTGACCGTTGCCTGTAACAAACGTATAGGTAAAGTATTGTAAAGGTGGGTGACAGTCAGATGCTAAACTAGAAAAAAATCTTTAAGTCCCGGAGTGGGTCTGACTGAACCCCAAAATATTTGTTCTCATAGCACAGTGATAAGAAAGGCACCCCAAAACACACTCGTTCCTGTCCCAAGGTGAAAACAAAGGTATCCAAGAAGTTTTGTGAAGATCAGTTCATAAATACGAGCTGTATAGAACTTGTGACAAAAAACTGATTGGACCTAATTTCGGTACAAAATGGCCACTGGCAGACATCTTGAATTTTGGACCGTACCCAGAAACACTCATTCTCGTCCCATGGTGATAACAAAGGTACCCAAGAAGTTTTGTGAAGATCGGTTCATAAATACAGCCTTTACCCTGAGCCGTATTGACATGTGTGCTTACATTGTGTAAGTAGCACTGAATAAATCAAAGTTCATCTAATTTGCATAATTTCTGCACGAAAAAAAAACCTTACAATATGTGATGTATTCCATGTTACTAAACATTCATACAAAAATTGATTCAAATCAGAACTTTCATACAGAAGTTCTGTACAAAAGACTGATTGCACTAATTTTGGTACAAAATGGCTGCTGGTGGCCATCTTGAATTTCGGACCACACCCAAAAACTCTCGCTCTCATCCCACGGTGATAACAAAGGTACCCAAGAAGTTTCGTAAAGATTGGTTCATAAATATGGCCTCTAGTCTGAGCTGTATAGAAGTTGTGTACAAAAAACTGATTAGACCTAATTTCGGTACAAAATGGCCACTGGCAGCCATCTTGAATTTTAGACCGCACCCAGAAACACTCGTTCTCGTCCCAAGGTGATAACAAAGGTACCCAAGACGTTTCGTGAAGATCAGTTCATAAATACAGACTCTAGTCTGAGCCGTATTGACATGTGTACTTACTGTGTGTAAGTCGCACTGAAAAAATCAAAGTTCATCTAATTTGCATAGTTTCTGCACGAGAAAAAAACCCGTATTATATGTGATGTACCCCATGGTACTAAACATTCACACAAAAAATTATTCAAATCAGCATTTCCATATGGAAGTTCTGTGCAAAAATCTGACTGCACCTAATTTTGTACAAAATGGCTGCCATCGGCCATCTTCAATTTCGGTTCGGACCCCAAAACACTCGTTCTCGTCCCATGGTGATAGCAAAGGTACCCAAGAAGTTTGGTAAAGATCGGTTCATAAATATGGCCTCTAGCCCGAGCCGTATTGGCATTTGCACTTGCAGTGCTGAAAGTAACACCAAAAAACATCAAAATTAGTCTAATTTGCACAATTTACGCACGAGAAAAAAAAAGTATTATATGTGATGTATCCCATGGTACTAAACATTCATACAAAAAATTATTCAAATCAGAGCTTTCATATGGAAGTTCTGTACAAAAAACAGATTTCTGCATCGTCGGTACAAAATGGCGGCTGGCAGCCATCTTGAATTTTGGACCGCACCCAAAAACACTTGTTCTCATCCCACAGTCCTAACAAAGGTACCCAAGAAGTTTCGTAAAGATCGGTTCATAAATACGGCCTCTAGCCTGAGCCATATCCAATTGTTGACGTACGGACAGACGGACAGACGGGCCATGACAAAAGCTCAAATTTGGCTTCGCCAAAGTTGAGCTAAAAATTATTCAAATCAGCCCTTTCATATGGAAGTTCTGCGCAAAAATCTGATTACACCTAATTTTGTACAAACTAGCTGAATTTCGGACCGGACCCAAAAACACTCGTTCTTGCCCCACAGTGATACCAAAGGTACGCAAGAAGTTTCATAAAGATCGGTTCATAAATACGGCCTCTAGCCCGAGCCGTACTGACATTTGCACTTACAGTGCTGAAAGTAACACCAAAAAACATCAAAGTTAGTCTAATTTGCATAATTTACGCACGAGAAAAAAACCCTTATTATATGTGATGTATCCCATGGTACTAAACATTCATACAAAAAATTATTCAAATCAGAGCTTTCATATGGAAGTTCTGCACAAAAATCTGATTGCACCAAATTTTGTACAAAATGGCTGCCAGCGGCCAACTTGAATTTCAGATCGGACCCCAAAACACTCGTTCTCGTCCCAAGGTCATAACAAAGATACCCAAGGAGTTTCGTAAAGATCGGTTCATAGCCCGAGCCGTATTGAATTGTTGACGGACAGGATGGACAATCAGACGACTGGCCATGGCATAAGCTCAAATTTGACTTACGTCAAAGTTGAGCTAAAAAACGGAAACAAGACAACAGGCACACAAAAAGGCCCAAAGTCAGTAACCGATTTAAATGCTACCAGATGCAATGTTAGATCTTCATATGAAGAAAAATGATACATCGGATAGAAGATGGAAGACAAAAAAGAACCCAACACCCCTAGGGTGAGGACGTAACCATGGGAATAAACATTCTGTAAAACATGTTAAACTCCCAAGAAACTCCCAAGAAATTCAATTAAAATTTCAATAAAAACAGCCAAAAAGCTTAGGAGTTTAACAGGAGGGTTCATGGAAGGATAGGGAAGGAACACTTAACAAACAGTAGGTAAATCGTTAGCAAGAATGATGACGTCAGGAGCATGTCCCGAAAATGGGAAACATGAAATAATTTTTATAATTATTGTAAAGTTACAGCCCTAAATGTCTCAAACCACCGTTGTTCACTTCCATCATCCATTCATAGCCTTGAATCGACCAATTCTTTCATTGATTTCTGTCCAGAATCCTCAAAAAAGGAGATTTAAAGCACAGATGTCAGATCATTGTTCACTGACTTAGTGCCAAACAAAGAATGATGTGTGCGCCAATTCCGGTCACGTCCTGAGCACTGCGCATGCGCAAATACTAAAAGTATGGAGGGCCAGATAGGACTTTTAATTTTCTGTATTGTATGCAAATTTGGGGGATTAGGGGGTTCAAAATTTGTGTTTGGCCCTGAATTATATTGAGTTTGCACCAGCCAAGTCTGGGCCATTGGTTGTAGAATAAAAATATCATTTGGAAATTCAAATCGATTTGTCAAAACCTTTATTTAATTTACAGGAGGTAAATTTAATTAAAAATGCCCAACATTTACTAATTCTAGGGGCAAGAGATTTGCTGCCCAGGGCAGGACTAGCCGCCAGCAGCAGGTAAAGAGTTGAAATTTCAAGCATTTTGACAGCAAGTGACTACTGATAAAATTCCCAGTAATCTTGAAAGTTAAGTATAAATAAATTAGTTCCATTTTCTTTACTGACCAAAACTAGCAAGCAACATTTTTTAACTTCTTTTGCCTTCAAGAAAAATGTCTGGCAACTGTTGGCACTGGTATTTACAGTGATGACAAATAAGAGCAATATTTTTCCTGTGCTTATCCTGTTAATTTTCACTGCTTAGTTCTGCATAATGAAAACTTACTTTCCAATCCAAGCTCTTTACCGTTAACTGTTGTGGTCAGGTAAGTTAAACTGTGAGGAATATTAACAAATTCAGCAGTGGGTCGGATTTCAACCATCATGGAAACTGATATATTCCTGGAAAAAAATGAAAGTGTCAATCACAATGCAGCTCAACTTGTCCATGAAGGAACTGAACTAAACAGAAAGTTTGAGCATTGCCAAATCATTCACTCAAGTTTCTACAGAAAAGACATTACTCCAAAGCTACATATGAAATCTGAAATAGATCGGTGAGGGATAAGGCCGGTAGAGTGTACTAAAAGAATTGATGACAATTTATATGCCAAATCGAAGATGTCCACTGATGCTCATGTTTTTAACAAAATTCAGAAAAATCTGATAGCTTCCATCTAACTATCACACCAAAGTTAAATATGAAATTTGAAGAAGACTGGGTGAGAGTTGTGGCCTGTAGGGTGTGCCAATGGAATTGTTGATAATTTATATTCCAAATTCAAGATGGCCACTGGCGGCCATGTTTTTCAATGAAATTCAGAAAAATTTGATAGATCTCATCTGGACATCATACCAAAGATACATATGAAATTTGAAAAAGATCGGGCGAGAGATGCGTCCTGTAGGGTGTGCTAATGGAATTGTTGACAAATTATTTACTAAATCTAAGATAGCCACTGGCGGCCATGTTTTCCAATGAAATTTGGAAAAATTCAATAGATCCCATGTAGACATTGACCCAAAGCCACATATGAAATTTGGAATTGATCGGGTGAGAGTGGCAGCCTGTAGGGTTTGCTGATGGAATTCTGGAAGGACACAGGAACGTACAGACGGATGACAGATTGCAACCCATCCCAGTAGCTCATACCCGACGTTGACAAGTTGAGCTAATAAAACCAGAGGCTGAAGTCAGCCTAAAATGCTTATCTCGATCAAGTTGTCTACAGGGTATGGAGAGGGAGTAATTGTGGTGAGTTGGGAGCATTTTGATTTGTTTAGTCATTTTAAAAAATTATTGCATTTATTCAGCCAGTTTGAATCTCCCATTCATCAAGATACTCATTAAAATATCACAAATATTTGTCCCAAGCAGCTTAGAAAGAAAGGCATTTGTAATAATTTTTGTCAATTTTGATAAGCAACAGGGTTCCCTCAGGGTTGCGTAAAATTCTCTTTAGCGTGTATCAAGTAGTGTTGAAATGATTTGGGAATTTCGTAGTTGACTAGTTGGCGACCACTAGTAGATGACTAATGGACTAGTCGACAACCATCACCACAACACAATAGTAAATGGCCAGGCCAGCACCTATTGTTATACCCAGCCTGACGATAAATTATTTATTTATTAGGGTTTAACAACATTTTAACAGCCAGGGTCATATCATGTTGGTGAGTTTTATGGGTGGAGGAAGCCGGAGTACCCGGAGAGAACCACTGAGCAATGACGAGCAGCTGTCAGCTCTCCAACATCGTAACTCTGAACTATGCATTGCAGCACAGGCTGGGTTAGATCGGTTGAAGACATGCGCACCATCAACGTGCAGTATGCCTTAGTACACAGCATCATCGTGCCCCAATGTAGGCAATCAGGGTTAAGTGCCTTGCCCAAGGACGCGGGAGTGCGAATCAGTCGCTGAAATGGTCACCCATCCAACTACTAACCGCGCTCAATATTGCTTAACTTCGGTGATCTGACAAGAACTGGCTACCGCGACGCCACCGTGTCCCTGCCTGACGATAAAATACTGGTGACTTTCCACTTCTAACTTCAAGGTTTATAACAAATTTTTAGGTGGAAAATAATCAGAGCAATTTGCCAGAATCAACTGCAAAATATTTTAAACGTACGTTGTTTAATTGATTAACTTAAACAACTATTACATTGTTTAATTTAATTAATTAAAAAACATAATAGTTGTTTAATTAATTAAACAACTATTCATCTTATATAATATACCGGAATAATTCAAAATTTTGTCCCAACACAATTGAACTGGTGTCTGTGTCTTATTTTTTCTGCAATTTTGAGTCACAAAAATCTGTAAAATTTTCAGCCGTCATCATCATTTTATGATAAAATTTCCGGAAAAAGAAATGTTAGGATTTGCGGTGTTTTGAAAAATTATACCTGATACAACTGCAACATAATGAGTGATATTTTATTCAAATAAATCATTTTTCAGTGTTGTTCTTATTCATTATCACTCACTTTTAACCCTTTACCCAACATAACGAACCAAAACCGGCCAGTGCTATTCTAAAAAATCACCAATTAATTTTAATTTTTTGTCTCAGAAACATAGGTTATGACCCCTCTTTGGAACGAGCTCATCGAGCTCGTTCCAACGAGGGGTCATAACCTATGTTTTGGAAACAAGAAATTAGTTATTCAAGAATTTTGTTTGCAAGTGTTGTCTACTTTTCATGTTAGGTAAAGGGTTAAATGTCAACAAAAGAAATTTCCCAGTACTCATGCACAATGTATACATCACTTCAGTCAAGCATCAAGAATTAAGCATAGAACACGCCTACAAAAGAACCACAACAAAATCAGCAGTCAAAGTATTATCACTCCAGAGCAATGCAAATAAACAAATTGTCCTGCTTCTGTTTTGATTAAAAGACATAAATTATTCTGGACAATCTTTTGATTTTTTATTTATTGTTGTTTATTTATTGGTGTTTGAGGTAATATACTACTCAAAGTCTGCTAAGCACCAAGTATATCCAACTACCTGTTTTACGTTTTAGTTGAAATATTCTAATGAAAAGTGTATATATTTTTTAGTTAATTATATCTTTAATGATTTAAGAACAGAAATTAAGATTTTATTTGTGTTTGACATTATTTTTTAGCTTTTGAATACGATAATCATGGAAAATGGATATTATTGGTAAAAGAGGAAATTTTTCAATTTGCGGAAACGTTGACGGAGTGAACTGGTATGGGTTCAATATCGAGTATGAGGCCAGACATGTTAACCTCCAAAATAATTTTTCAGGGAACCTGAGGGTGATTTTCAGGGAAATGGGATGCATTTCAGGGAAAAGTTTGCGCAGGGGCAAAATAAAAGAAAAAACTTGTGAATTTTCAGCTCACGGACCACTATTAACACCATATCCAGAACTAGAACCCCCCCCCCCCCCCGCTGTTATCAAAGTCTACTTAGCTAATAATTTCCCAAGTCTGGAAATGTTAACAGGAAAAGATGTCCTGATGTTCAGTTACTTCAAGAACATTAGTACTCAGAAAGTATCTTTATCAAACTTCATACATGTGGGACGCTTGTGCCCTACACAAAACTTTTCTTTTCATCATTGAAGCATTTTTGTTTAATTCCATTCGAAATTTTCTGGTTACAGATGGCCAACAGTTAACAGTTCTGTAGTCAGCACAACAGAATAAATGTCGTGTTAGAAAAAAAGTCCATTGTGTTTAAATATGCTGTCATAATTTGTCGGCATCCTAAGCAACTTTAACCTACTTTTAAGCTGTGCTAAATAGTTGTTGTTTACGTTTTTGATTTTGGAAAATGAATGAGAATTAAAGCTATTCTATGAAGGAATAAATAAATATATATTATTTAATTCCTTTTCATATATTTTAATTTCCAAAAACTGCATATAAATGAAGGTGGAGTTTTCAATTTTTTGAAAGTAAGTCACCCATTTTCACTTCAACACTCGCACATTGATCACAAATCTCCGAAGAAAAAACCCAGAAATAAACATGAACACAGTTGAAATATATATCATAAAATACCCTTTTCTTAAATAAATTTAACTTAAATCCATATTTTATTCCTTTGTGAGTTTTTAACAGAGTTTGAAATGCATGTGATTTGACTCCGAACGTTTTTCATAAGTTACAACGGGAACGAAATATTTGACTGTTGTTTTCCGGGATTTTTGATCCAAAACTGATTCCCGTCCGGGAGGCCGGGAACTACACTGAAATTCCGGGATTTTCCCGGGCATTCCGGGAGAGTTAACATGTCTGTATGAGGCCCATTACTGTTAATTATAGCTTGACAATGCCTTCTCATGCTCCCAATCAGGTTCATGGTGGTCCTTTCTGGGATGCTGTTCCATTCTTGGACCAGCATGGCATCACGCTCCTGAACACTTCTTGGCTGGACTGGACGGCCTGAAATCTCAAGGTGCAACCCATTCCAGACATGTTCGATTGGATTGAGGTCAGGGGATCTTGCTGGCCAGTACATACACTCAATCCCCTCCCTCTGTCGGTTCTCCCTGACCGCATGGACAACATGAGGACAGGCATTATCGTCCATCAGAATTAATCTATCACCCACTGCACCTGCATACAATCTGACATGGACATCCAGGACCTCATCAATATATGCAGTCAATGTACCACATTCAAGGACACAGAGCTCTGTACGTCCATCCCTGCCGATGCCGCCCCAGACCATGATTGACCATCCACCATAGTGGCCATGCTCAGCAATGTTGGCTGCATGGAATTGCTCTCCTGATCTTCTCCATACCCTAGAATGCCTATCTGTATGGTCTAGGCAGTGCCTTGACTCATCTGTAAAAAGGACCGGTCGCCGATCTTCTCTGGTCCATCCAACATGGTCCATGGCCTATTCATATCGTGCCTGGCGGTGGTTCTGGGACAGTGGAATGTGAATACATGGTCTTCTCGGTCGGAGACCACATTCGTGCAACCTTGCCCAGATAGTCTGTGTCGAAACATTTACCCTGGATGCATTCTGAAGGTCATTGCGAAGCTGGATAGCTGTGGCAAAGCGGTTCCTACGGGCCTGAATGATCAATAACCGATCTTCAGCTGCAGATGTTGCCCTGTCTCTGCCACCAATCATGCCGTCTTACTGGTGTGCCATACTGCTGAAATCTTGCCCAGGCTCTGGCGATCACCATATGGTGCACACCAAGGGCTTCACCAACCTCAAGATAGGTAGCCCCTTGCTCTGCCATCCCTACAGCCCACCACAATTCTGCTTCAGACAAATGTCTTCTTACATTTGCATTTGCCATATACAATCATTAAATCACAAGGGTTTGTGTTGAAATGAAGATTGAATTCCCTACACGTCATGTAGATGTAAACAGTACACGAAAACATCATGAAAATCAAGGGGGACATGCTTTCCATGACTGTCACGAAAAGTCTGCCTGTCAAGAGAGCTAATGTAAACACTGGGGACCATCTCAATACATTCCTCAATCATATCCACCAAAAATATCGCAAATATGTTACAAGCAAATTTCACAATGATGTGTCAAATATTTGGTGCTTAGCGAACTTTGAGTAGTATATATAGTTATGATTACGTGTTTCATCAGCATTTTTATTTCATAAATATTCTAGTACTGAAATGGTTAACCGGATAACCGGTTTGAAACCGGTTACCTACCTAACCGATTTGAAAAACCGTCAACCGGTTGACCAAAATATCGATAGTGATCGTCATTTCACGTTTAAAACGTAATAAATCTGCCGCTTCTCCTTTGTGACAGATTACACATCGAAGCAGAGTTGTATATTTTCAGAAAAAATCGACTTTGGCGTTCAAGACTTCGTTAACGAAAGGCAGCTTCTGCGAGTAATGAGTAATCGCAGAAACTATTCCATAGTGTGTATACAAACGAACGTTCTCGAGTACTCGACAACGTTCGTTTGTATACACACTACGGAATAATTTGAGAATACTACTTTCCAATTCCTCTAGTTTTGATCCCAGATTCGGTGAAATAATGGCTACGGATAACCGGATATTATCCGGTTATAGCTCGCAGTTAGTCGGTTGTGAAAATGAGCCAACCGTTTCAGCCCTAAAATATTCTAGGCTTTTCAAGGCCTCCCAACACATTTTCTGGGATTTCAAGGCCTTGAATGACCCTTAGTCAAATTCAAGACCGTTCCTTGAATGCAATTCAAAGACAAGAAAACCCAAGCAATTCAAACAAGAGAATACAGAAATATTACAGCTTGTATCTACCTTAAGGCTCTGCACAATAATGATGAAATATATCAAAATTCCAAGCTTCAAATTTTCCCAATAATGCAACTAGGAACTCAACCAATTCAATCATGTTCATCAGAGCTTATTGAGCTCTGTCAAACACGACTTAATTAGTAAAATTCCTAATTGCATTATTTGATATTTGCGGCTTAAAATTTTTGTATTTTGACATCAGTTGGTAGAGGGTTAAACATTTTTAAGGACATTCCATTACTTTTTTCAAGAAATTCCAATTTTTGTGCATTTTTCGAAGGATCTGGAAATAGGGCTACACTGTATATAGATAAACCGATACATACTGGCATTCAAACCAGTATTGATAGAATACCAGTGTAATTGCAAAAATATCAGATCACCAACAGTATTTATTTACCACAATTCAATTTTCAAGATGTCCTGAGTTTTTTAACTGTAGTCCCAAACGAATAATATTATTCCTGTTCCTAACAAATTGGCCGCATCCTCCCGGGTAACACACAAACTGTGCAGTTGAACAAATATTATTTTTCAAAAAGTTTTAACAAAACCATATCATGTGACACTTCATTGAAATGAGCTCGACGAGCACTTTCCAATGAAGGGCCACTTGATATTGTTTTGTTGAAATGTTTTGAAAAATTCAATAAAGAGATATTTAAAAAAATAAATTTTTATATTGCCTGCTTGGGTAAAGGGTTATTCCAACTGTATCATCAAGGCATGCTGATTTGTTCTGATTGTGATAGCTCAAGTCCTGATTATGGTACGTATATTCATATATCTGAACAGTCCTTCGATATACAGGTATACTGTGGTATTTTTTTGAACATCGATACCAGCATTCAGTTTCGCATACTAGGCAGCCATACCTGGAAATTCAGTTTTAAAATTCAAGCCCTTTTAACTCTTAAGGATGTTGAGATTTTTTATACATTTTTGATTTACTTTGACAATCCACATCCTCTTACTCTGCAGTTGTCTTTGGCAAGCTTTGGCTGCATATGTAGGCAACCAAGACTTGCTTAGAAACAACTGCCATGGCACTTCTAACGTAACCTAAAAGCTTACTCCAAAACTGCATATTGGGGCACAAGTTTTGATGGCAGAAAAATGTGATTAAAGTCTGCATTAGGCCTTTAACACTTTGAGACTTTAATTATCCTGACGTTCAAATGTCACTAGGAATTCAGTTTCTTCAACGTTTTTCAAAATGCGATGTCAAACGTTAGAAAGTACAAATAACAAGATATTTTTTACATTAGTGATTTAACTGGTTGAGGGCTAGATTATTTTTGGTGGTCTGAATTGTTATTCAAAACTTGTTTTATTACAAATTATTGGAAAGTGCCGATGGGCACTCTCCAATAATTTGTACTAAAACAAATTTATACAAGAGCACCGCGTAGCGGGACAATATATGCCTGTTTTGTATTTTTGAAGGGTTGGGGTAAGGATGGGGGTGAGGGTTAAAATTGTTTGGACCAACCCCATATTCGAACTTGACCTGTATTTTGTTGTGATTAAACAACATACCAAGTTTGGAACCAATCGGAAAACAAATAATAAAAGTTATCATCCGGAAACCAAATATTTGATGCATTCTATGTCCAACAGTTAGGCCATACTAAAGTTATAATCTGGAAAACACAAAATGCACAAATTCAAGAGGAATAACTCTGGAAAGGTACATGCGATTTTGGCCGAAAGTGAACCTGAGCTATGCTTTGTGGTCATAAACAAAATCTGAGAATTTGAAACAAATTACTCAAGGCAAACTAAAGTTATCATACGGAGACCACATAATTCACAAATTTGCAATCATTCAAGGGGAATAACTATGGAACGGTACATGCGATTATGGCCAAAGGTGAACTTGAGCTGTGCTTTGTGGTCAAAAACAAAATCTGAGAATTTTAAAAACATCGGTCAAGGCAAACTAAAGTTATCATACGGAAACCACAAAATCCACAAATTTGCAATCATTCAAGGGGAAGAACTCTAGAAAGGTATATGCGATTGTGGTCAAAAGTGAACTTGAGCTGTATTTTGTGGTCAAAAACAAAAAACTGAAAATTTGAAATAAATCGGTCAAGGCAAATTAAAGTTATCGTCCGGAAACGAAAAGTTGGGCTAAATTTCCATAAAGGGCCATAACTCTACTGCAAATGGGCCGCTAGAAATGGAAATCGAACCCATCCTGTATTTTGTCATACTAAATCCACATGCCAAATTTAACTCAGCTCAATCCATTACAACTAAAGTTATCGTCTGGAAATGAAATGTGTCCATGGTCGGACAGACAGACAGGTGGAGAGACCATTCACAAAATACGCCCCGTTTAAAATCAACATCTGAAAAATTTGGTGTCAATCCGTCAAGGCATTCGGCTTTAAATGAACGGAAACCAATTTTTTTTCAAAAATTGTGGTTTCAAAGGGCCATAACTCTGCAGCGGATGGACTGAGAAACACCAATATCGAACTTGACCTGTATTTTATTGCTACAAACAACATCTGAAAGTTTGATGTCGATCCGTCAAGGCATTCGACTTTAAATGAAGGGAAACCAATTTTTTTTCGAAAGATTGTGTTTTCAAAAAGCCATTACTCTGCAGTGGATGGACTGAGAAACACCTGACCAATATCGAACTTGACCTGTATTTCATTGCTAAAAACAACATCTGAAAAATTTGGTGTCAATCCGTCAAAGCGTTCAGCTTTAAATGAACGGAAACCAATTTTTTTAGAAAAATTGTGTTTTCAAAGGGCCATATCTCTGCAGCAGATGGACAGAGAAACACCAATATCGAACTCGACCTGTATATTAATGCTAAAAACAACTTCTGAAAGTTTGATGTCGATCCGTTAAGGCGTTCGACTTTAAATGAATGGAAACCAAATTGTTTACGGACAGACGGACAGACAGATAGATGGACAGACAGACCGACTGATAACATAATACAACCGTTTTTTAAACGGGCATATAATAAACAAAATATTATTTGTATTTGATTGAATATGAAATCTGAGTAAAGAAAGGGTTGGCTTTTGCTCTGGTATCCTCATTTTTTGAAAGTCCTGATAGTGGCTTTTAGCACTCAACTAGTTAAGAAGTCTTGACAGTAGGATTTTATTAGTATTTTAAGCTGCGATAACATTTGGCTCAACGGTTGTCACTGAGCACTATTTGCGAGAAAAGAGGAATTGAGGGTAAAACTTTAAAAAAAATTGAAAAATAATAACAAAACAAATGACCAAAAAGTATCAAATGTGCTGTTTGATTTCGTACGTCATAAGACATAGAAAAGTATCAAAGGGATAAGGGTTACCCGGTAAGCACTTTCAAGGGCCTGCACCAACCCTAATAGCTTTGTAAACTTTGTCTGTTGAGGGTGGAAAAGAGGTGGACGCACGAGGATATGATTATGGAATACTCTCCACATACTTCAGTTGTAAGGAATCTTCTTTATAATTTGAAGAGGATATCCCATGCACATACTGTTGTGAGGAACTGACAAGACTTCTTGGAGGAACCACACTACTATTTGCCATGCAAAACTTCATTTTTGAAAATTTATCCAGGAATGTGTTCCAGTCCTGAAAATAAAAACAAAAAACCAATGTACTGAAGCCCTACAAAGTGGATATTCTGTTTCTCGGGCCATTTTTTTTGTAAAATTGCATGTGGGTGAGCGGTTTTTATTTTATTTTATTTTTTTGTAATTATTTCTTTGCCATGAAGAGTTCATGTTCTTGGTTTGTTTTATGTTTTAGGCCTCATAATCTACAGAATAGCATGCGTGGTGGTGTATTATGTACCTTGAGTGCAAGAAGGCTTTGCAATGCTAAAGAGCCTTCTTTCACTTAACTGGTAAAGTGCTAAATTACTTTTCAGTGGTCATTTGTAACTTGAGTATTTTTTTTCAAAGATATCATAATACCAGCAAAATGGGCCTTAGTTTAGCAAGATACTGCTCATAAATAATTGTTTTGTTGCAATTTATTGGAGAGTGCCAGTTGGCACTCTCCAATAAATTGTAACAAAATAATTTTATAATATTTTTCTTCTGCTGCTGAGCAAACAACAAATTACCACAAAACAGTGTAAAGCCACTATAGTGGCTTTCAGCACTTTTCAGTGGAGCCCTGATAGTGGCTTCTAGCACTCAACCAGTTAAGTAACAAATTTATCAATTTTATTAACTTGGATAAACTAGAATTATTACTGACTATGATTAATACCCCCACTTCCAGCTTATTAGAATGCACCTCTGAATGTTGAGGTTGAAAAACCAATTAATAAATCACAAAGCATGGAAGATAACTTGGTTACAAATTTTTGAATATGTGTATGCCCACTTGTTAGTCATAATGTTTGAGAAGTGTGATCAAAACTAGTTCATTTATGAAGGACGTGCTCCACAAACAAAATTCTCATGTACAAATCTGTATTAAATCTTCTAAGTTGAAGAGGAGATAACTTTGCAAAAATCACCACAGATAACAAATTTGGAAATATGCAAATGTTCAATGATTAGTGGCCGTGTTTAGGAAGTTTCATCAAAATCAGTTTAATAATGTAAGAAGAGTTGCACACACAAGAATCACATTTGAAAATCCATATTAAATCTTGTAAGTGTATTGGAGATAACCTGGTTAAAATTGGTGCAGACAAAAAAAAATTACAATATGTTTATGTCCACTTGTTGTCATAAAGTTTGAGAAGTTTCACTGAAATCAGTTCAATAATGTAGGAGTTGCGCATACAATAGTCGCAGATAAAAAATTTTACAATATGCAAATGCTCACTTGCTAGTGATAATGTTTGAAAAGTTTCATTGAAATCAGTTCAATAATGTAGGAGTTGCGCACACAAGAATCTCATTTGAAAATTCAAAATAAATCTTAGTTCAGGGGAGATAACTTGGTTAAAATTGTCGCAGATGAAAATTTTTGGAATATGTGCATGTTCACTTGCTAGTTATATTGTTTGAGAAGTTTCATTAAAATCAGTTCAATAATGTAGGAGGAGTTGTGCACACAAGTCAGATGGACGGATAGATAGATGGATGGATGGACGGACAGATGGATGGACAGACAGACAGACAGATTACAGGCTGTCGACAATATAGCCACCACTTCTCTGAAGTGGAGGTATAAATATCAGACATAAACCATTTAATTTTTTTAAGTTTGCACTAATTGTAAAAAGAGAGCAAGTGGCAGCCAAAAGGACCATGCAGGAGGGCCTGAGAAACAGATTTTTACCTTTTTTAGGCCTAAACATGATGAAATATAAATAGCTGGATAGAAACAAAATTTATGAAGAACATTATTGTAAAACTAACATGTTTAGTGCTAAGTCAAATTTAGCTGGTCTTATATCCAAACCCCAACTTTTGATAATGCCACACATCTCTCATTTCACAGCATGAGATGTATAAATACAAGTTCTTTTCCCAATGGGGAGTGAAATATCACTCGAGATTCTAGAGTTGTAGGAAGGAAAGAAGAGAGAATTTCAAACAGATCATAGCCCAGTTGTGATCCAGTCAAAATTCTTGTTTTCTTTTGTAATCTCAGCACAGTGGAACCCTGTTAATGGAATAATCACTCTGCCAATGAAAATTATTAAATTAACAGTATTCAATTAACAGGATTGCATCATTTCCTGTATTCTATAGATAAACTTAGCATTTATTCTATTACATCTGGTTTGACAGAGCTCCATAACAAGATATAATCGATTAAATGCCTGTATCAGATGTGCTGAGGCCCAATAGGTCTATAAACAAAAGAAAACTGAGGAGAGTTATCTATTGACAGGTTACAAGATTTTTTATTCGATTAACAGGTGTTTACTCTATAACCTATATTCAATTAACAGGTCAAATTTGTACTGGAGGTATGGTAAATGGTTTTGTGTTGAGAAATTATATTCAATTAACAGGGTTATTCAGTTAAGAGATATCCAATTAAGCGGGCTCCACTGTACTATATAGGCATCAAAAAACTTTCTCATGAGGCACAAAGAACTTTATGATATCCATAACAAGATTTCATTAAGACCTGGCCACCAACAGTTGAATTACTGACGTATTAGGATTAAAACGGTCTTTTTCATAATGGAAAAAGAAGACTAACTCTCGGGTGAATGGTGTGGACAGCATAACCTGATACGTGTGTGAATGAGCATATCATGCTGGACACTGGTGTGGGCTTTCATTAAGATATGACCACTATAAGTTGAGTAAGTGACTTGTACGAAAAAAAGTCTTTTCCTCAATGGAAAAAGGGGCATAACTCCTAGGTGGAAGGTGGGGACAGTAAAACTTGATGTGTATCTGAATGAGCATGTCATGCTGGATGGACATCCATGTAAGATTTCATTAAGATCTGATACTATCAGTTGAGTTACATACTTGTAGGGACAAAAATTGCATTTTTCTCAATGGAAAAGGGGGCATAACTCCTGTGTGGAAGGTGCAGACAGCATAATTTGTTATGTGTGTGAAAGAGCATACATGTCAAGATGGACATCCAAGTACAATTTTATTAAGTCTAGACCCCTATTGGCCGAGTTATGGAGGTGTAACAACATGTTCAACTTCACACTAATGCCAATATCGAATGATATTTTTGGTATACTGCCAAGCTGTAGGTCAAAATTTACAGTAGGCAAAGCCACAAAACTGTCCAAATGTTGTTAATGATATACAGGCAGCCATCACCAGTCATCATTTGATGTAACAGAAAAGCCGAGAGAAAATACCCCCAGAAATGACTGGTGGTGAGTGCCTGTGAAAATACATAGTCCATGGGCTCTTCTTGTAAGGAACGTGGAGTTATGTTCTATTGTTTGATCCTTCATTTTTTAACTAATGTCAGGAACATTTTTAATACCGACATTTCGCTTGATACCGAATGGCATTTATGCTTGTGTCAGTGCATTCTGTCGAAGATTCTCAATTCTGGTCCTCTTCTATGATGCAACATTTCCAAATGGCAAAGGGCCCTCTTTTCACAATGGGGAATGAAATATCCCTTGTGATTTTACAGTTTTACAGAGTTGTGAGGAAGAAAGCAAAAACAGAATTTCAAATGGATTGCAGCCCATATCGTGAGCCGGACAAATTCTTTATCTGCTTTTGTGATTTCAGTACAGAAAAGGCGTCCAAAAACTTGCTCATAAACACTGATAAGACCTTTTCACTGGTTTTATAACTGCAGTCCAAAATAGAAAAGAACAAGTTGATAATTATGAGTTACAGTACAACTGCCGTGGATTGGTAGTAATTCACACGAGGGCAGTGATGTTCACGCATACATTTACCAGGTAATAAAAATCATCATCTTCAAAATTGTAATTAATGAAGCACTGGGTTATACCTGGGGCTTCATTAATTAAATTGTTGACAATAATTCTTATAATTAGTGTTTGGAATCGAATATTATTGCATCTGTAGAAATATTGCTCATCCGTGGAAAATTAAAAAATTATAGTAATTTATATATTTTTTATACTTACCAATGACCCAGACTTAGCTGGTGCTAATCTCCTTAATTCAGGGCCAAACACAAATTTTGCCCCCCCCCCCACCCCAATCCCCCAAATTTACATCAAAAACCAAAAAATACATGTCCTATATGGTCCTCCATATATTTACTCCTCTGCGCATGCGCTGTGTCAAGGAGGTCCCAAAATTGGCGCCAATTATCATTCTTACAACCAGTGCTTGGTAAGAGTTATGTACTCAGTGGGGAGGTATGAGTTCCCAACTCCTGGGAGGGCCATCCCCGTCTGGGTCAATGGTAAGTATAAAAAATATATAAATTACTATAAATTTTTTAACATTTTTATACTGTACCAATGACCCAGACTTAGCTGAATAGTAAATAGGCTGGAGGGCCTAGGACATAAAGGAAAATCCAATAAGCTCAATTATGTATAATAGAATATCCTCTCCAGGAGAAAAGAAGAGATAGGCTTTACATGTATCTTTCCTATTTATAATAAAGAAGAAAGACACAATACCGATCAGTAATTGAGCATAATAATCAACGATCTCTATTAACATCCAGTATAACCCTTTATACTAATATTTTTAAAGGAAAGCCAATAAATAAAGGAAGTCCAGAGAAATGAGACTCTTTATATTCATTAAAAGTGTCCGAGGATTGTAAAATTAACGCTCATTTGACACATGACATATACAAATGCTTCACACCGAGCTACACTTAAAAAATATTACATGGATGATGGAACATTATCTTTACACTTTAAAACCATCCCGGTACCGACTTGGAATTACTGACTCTGGGGGAGGTACTCCCTTGCTTTCCAAAAATGAACAAAGTGTAACTGTTTTGTCTAATGTTAGGCGTACCGCCACAGCCTGTAGATTTGTCTGTAATGGAATAGAACTGTGAATGATGTCGTTCTTAACTAAGACAGTCGTTCCACGAATATGAAGATCATTATCATCTGCCCAGGCATTATACGAAATTGATTTGCTTAAAAGCTGAATGATCTTGAGCCTCAGGTTTCTTTAAGAAAGTTTCCTGCAGGCAAAAAGCAGCAGGTTTATATTTTTGGCTTAAAAGGCCCAATTCATTAAAATTCACTTTAAAACCTCGACAATTCCACTGTATGATGTTTTGTTTGGGTGTATTAATCATGTTTGTTTGGCGATTTGGAAGGTGGACGTATGGGCGAAATTGCCCCAGTGTTTCTTTTCCGTGATGTTTTACGTGGGGACTTTCCCTGAGAAGAACTCAGGCATTTGGTTGAGAAGGTGTCATCGATACACTCATTGACTGACATTTTCTCAATGCCTTCAAACATGTTGCTTGTAACAACATTTTGAAGGCGTTTAGGTATCCTATCCGATTCTTGCTTCTGTTTTTTTTGTCTATTTTCTTGTTAAGACGTTCCTGTTGGCGTCTTTGATTCTGACTCAGATTTTGTTGGGGTCTGTGTTGTGGATTTGGTTTCGGTTTGTTTTGTTGATTCGTTTTTTCTGATTTAGTGTTTTGTTCCTTTTGGCATTGTGGTTTAGGTACTTTTGTTGCTTGTTCTTGTGTTTGTCCAGTATTTGGTATTTTCTCAATTGTTTGGACTACTGAATTTGTTTGGGTAATCTGGAGTTCTGTTTCCTGTATTGTAAATGCTGTTACTAAAGATGGAATTGTTCCTTTGAGCCATGTGAACTGAGTCTGGCATTCTACTGATTGAGTTGATACTTTTTGCGATAGTTTTGCAGCATATGAAGGTGATGAAATATTCATACCAGGCATCGATGTTACGATATCTCTGGCCTCTTTAAAACTTACTTGCTTTTCGCATTTTATTCTTTGTATAGGTTTTTTCTTTTTTCCAGACAGGGCAATCTCTGGATGATGACATGTGATTGCCCTGGTAGTTGACGCATTTAATGGCATTGATACATGGCTTTTCTTGGGTGTTGTTGGCCACATTTAAACATACTGATTGACCCCTGCAGTTGTTTTGCCCATGGCCATATTTTTGGCACTGAAGCATCGAAGTGGTTTCGGTATATATAAATCCACTTTGATGCTCAAATAACCAATTTTGATTGATTTTGGTGGTTGGGCTGAATCAAATGATAAAATATAAGTATTCGTTTTGATGACTGATCCATTTTTTTTAATTTCTATATTTTTCACAGCTGTTACGCCTTGTAGATCAAGTTCTTTCTGAATTTCAAATGTGTCAATTCCTTCTAATTCCCTAGTTCTAATTACACCCCTACTGGTATTAAGTGTTTTATGCGGAAACGCATTCACCTCCATATCTGCTAGTTTTCCTGTATTCAGTATATAATTGCTTGGGCCTCCCTTTTACATTCTATGAGAATTCCACCAGTTCTCAGCCTTTTAACATTGTCAACAGTGCCAGCAGTTCGTTTAATAGCTTTTTCTAAGGCAAAAGGGTTTATATCAGTTGCCTTTTTACTTGAGTCAGCAGCATATATTATGACAAATTTTGGCCATTTAGTTTGAATAGATGAAGTCTTTTGATCTGAGTCGGAATCAGAACCATCTTAAAATAAATGTCTTCCACATTTAAGTTTTTTGGAGTTTGAGGTATCCATGTTTGTATTGATTAATGATTCATTGCCCCGGCTCCCACCCACCACGAAGTCCAACAAGGGGTAGAGTTACTGCTATGCAGTAACCCAACGGGTTGCCGGCAGGGCTTGACAATTCACGCGAACGCTCGTAACGTTCGCCTATCGGTTACGCAAAAAATAAATCGGGTGAACGGCGAATCGGTTAACGAAAAAATCCCGTGCCTACCTCTTGAATGAATACAGTCAATACTCGATTTTTCTTGATCTAAATGCGCGTTGAAATCTTCGAAGATTCAAGAAAAAAACTGTCATATTTTCTCGAATTCGTGTCTCTTCAAACATTTGTATTCCCCACTCAACAATTGAAGAAAACATCCGGTGGATATGAAAACATCCGGTGGTTATTATGATGTGAGAAAAACAGCCCCAGCATAAGTTGTACCGCTCATATTCTACACAAACCACAAAGGTGTTCGTTCAACAAAATTGCAAACGGCTTAACGCGATATGCACGAGACAAACCTGCCTGAACTTGTGAAGTAAAATTTAAGTTGTAACTCGACCCAATCTGGCAATTGTTACTTCGTCCTCAATCTGAATATATCTACCGGGACGAGTTGTCGCGTTTACAATGATGAGATGTCACATTTAATGATTAGCGCCTAAATGATTTGTTGAAAACTTTTTTCGCCTAAAAATAATAATTAAATATTATTACCAATTTGCCAGACGTTAATAAAACAATAAGTTATGTTCAAATAATATTTGAACATAGTTCTTCAGACTCCGTCTACCAACCCAACGTTACCCTTACCGCCCATGGAAAAATCTTGTTAATATCTTTTATCAAAGTCGGAAATCATGTTGAATTCTAGGAATATTTAAACACAGTGCTCCGCATACCGATTGGATGTTACCCTTGCTTGCAGTGGAAATTGGCAATAGAACTTCTAGAAGCTATTCTTTCTTATATCCGTTTACAACAGTGCTGATGGCACCGGGTGGTGGTGGTAATAATAGTATTAGTAATAACGCGATTTTGTTGGGCGCCATAGTTCATTAACGGCCTACAGATAGGTTAATATCTCACGGGCCATTAAAGGCCCTCGACTTCGTCTCGGCCCTCTAATGAACCCTCGGGCTGTCAAACATTTTTGTAGAGCCGTCAATAAACCATAGCGCCCTTAAAATCATATTATTGTAAAAATATTAGTCAGCACTGTTGGGGCAGGGGGGGGGGGGGAAGAGAGGCAAAACAATCTATTATCGGGCAGATATATGATAGGATTTTGAGAGCTCCCACCCCCCCCCCCCCCACCCCCCCCCCCCCATCTCTCCATTAAAACAATAATTTGAGTCTTGAATTAAATGATAAACCCACATAATTCATCAATTTTTGAGGGTTTCATCTGGCAGAAATGAGGACAGGGTGCCCTCCTTAAATTCGCATATAATTGTTGGTTTCAGCGGTCGTAGTTGCAAATATAATGGTTGGCAATCAAATCATTAATTTCCGACCACATCTTAAAAAAAAATTGAAAAAGGCTTAGAAGCTCTAGGTGTCCCTATGTTCCAGAAGAAGGTGAGAGGGAGTGCGCCGGGTCCAGAATTTAGTGTATCCTCTTACGGCGCACAACCTACTCCTCTCTTCCTTGCAGAAACTGAATAATTTTTATTGCAAGCTGTGCTGACGGAAACCATAGGAATGCCAAATACGGGGCCTAGCTCTGTTCGCCCCCGGAGTGATCATCAGTACAATACCCAGTGTGACGGTTTGACCCCGTAAAATGCTGGGATGTTAGGCTCCTAACTGGGGGTAACGTGAGGTTTTTGGTTTATTCTGTATTATCCCTTCAACTGTATCTCTGGCAGCCCCCTTCCCACTACCCTACCCCCCCCCCCCCCCCCTCTCCCGAATTTGCATTACTGTTTTTTTTATATGTACACAGAAACAGGGAGTGCTTGGGAGGGGCCGGACAGCAGTTTTGGGGGGGAAGTAAAATAATAAAATAAAATGAAATAAAACAAAAATAAAAAAAATGAAATAGTCTTGATGTGATTGGCGGAACCTGGGGCGGAACGGACAGTTTTTTTTCCTACTAGGCTAGATAAACTAAAAGTGTTCAACGACTAAAAATTTTACAGGTACGAGTTAGTATTATTGTACATGCAGATGGAAGATAAGATAGTGTGGGTGTGCAGCTGTGAACTTTTAGATTTCAAATAAAGTTACATCAGTGAAATGTCTAACTGTTGGTTTTTCATAAGACTCAGCCTAAGCTTTTGCCGCACTCACAATCACAAAAGATTGCACTGAGAACGAACTGTCCCACCAGTAAAAGACGAATCCTCCCTGGCAGGGCCATATCCAGGATGTTTTTGGTACCGGTATACCGGTTTGGGTGCCCAAATTCAGGGGCCCAAATTCTGTATACCTGCTGAAATTAGGTGACGATTTCATAACTGAATATAAAACAAATAGATTCACAAGGCACACAAAAATATTATTCTTGTAAAAAATCTTGGAAACACCATGCTAAAGATACGATGAAATCGTCATCGGGGTACCCATTGGTGTCCTCGATTCTCAAGAATTATGATCGAATGTATTGGATGATTCGGCTTAGATCTATCGACGATACGGACCAGATTTCTGGATGATTATTTGTCATCCCATTCTACATGTCTGTCTCTCAATCCCCCCCCCCCCACCCCAAGCTCCATTATTTCAAACAGCAGTCTGCTGTTTGAAATAATAGAGTTTGGGGTGGGGGTGGGGGGGGGTGGGGGGTCAGTCCCCCACCCCCAGACTGGCTTTTCTTTATATTGTAACCTCCGCAGTTATGCCTGTTCCGAATCATTTGTAAACGTATTCCTAATCGTCCATAATCATATAATAGCAAACAGTTCATGATCTTGTCCGAATCGTCCAGAAATCTGGTCCGAATTGTCCACAGATCTGGGCCGAATCGTCTAAAAAATATTGTCCAAATCGTACATGGTCCGAATCGTCCAGACACCAAAATTGTCTGGGTAAATGGAAATTGGGACGAGACGACTTTTTTTACCTCACTGCTAAACTCTTCAATGCTCTGTTTACAAACTCTTGGTGATTGCAGGTGAGATCAACTGACTGTTAGTATTATATAGTATACATGTACCTAATTCAGATACTGACTGCATTGCACCTCCACGTCTTTGTCACTAAGTGTTGTCAACTTGCCGAATCGGGTGTAAATTTAAATTACATGTATAAAGTTTTAAATATCCGAAAATACGTCATTTCCCTGCATCTGAGTGAAGTGTTACGGAGCGTAATAATTCCCTCAGATGTACGGAAATCGCTTCTTTTCGGTGCCAAAGTCAAAAATTTTCTCCACCCGACCAAACCATGGTCGGCCCACCGAAGCCGGCGATTGCCGTCTTTATTAAAAATGGTACCCATACAGATAACTCAGAATATGAGATATTTTGTTTTTAGAATGATCAATCTGTTGATTCTTTTGAATAAAAGCAATGGTCTTCTATTTAACATAACATTGTATCTATAATGAAAAGACGGGTGGGGTGTGGGGTGGGGGTAATAAGAGAACAAAATGAATAAGAAAGAAAACATGTTATCTCTATCAAGTTGATTCTAATTTCTTTATTGCAGTATTAAGAATATAACTTTCAAATTCATTAAAAATGGTACCCATACAGTAATATTGTTATTTAAGGTTCACAGCTGCTACTGACACGGTTGTTTTCCAACAACTTTATTATATCAAACGTAAATCGTGAAATGGATAACCAAGAGGTTTACCAAACATTTTAAGGCAACCGATCAAAAGGTTAATGAAAATTGGTTGACGCAACCTCCAAATAGGTTCCCCAAAATTTTGAATTGTCAAGCCCTGGTTGCCGGTATTCCCACATACCTGGTATGGGGCAATATACTCAGCCAGTGTTCATGCCGAAGCATACCACTGACTGATTGACCCATGTGTGGAAGTGCCAGGTCTTCAGATGGCAATCAACAAACCAATCACTATACAAAACACTGCAATTAAAGTTGCCATGTAAAACTGAAGCAGACAGTGCAGCAAAATTATGTAGTTGTTAAAAATGTAACATTTAAAAACAGTACACAATAGCAATAATGGTGTGTGATTAAAAGAAGTGACTGATTGAATGACCACCAAATGCCCCCGACGTGACACCCAGTACTTTTTGGAGTGGGGGCTCCCGATTGGCCAGAACGGACCATCCGACCATCCTTCTACTTCCAAAGTTGGGGCCAAAGCAGTGTGTTGGACAATATCTCCAAAAATGGAGACCAGGGCCAAAGCAGTGTTTACGACCTGATCTCCATCTTGGAAACTGCCCTAACCGGGGCCACTAGTCATCTGCCAGGATTCCTTCCTCCAGGGCCTTCGGATCGCACCTCACGGGAGAACAAGGTGCCTGCAAGATGGTATAAGCAGGGTTGACCATTGTTGGTCCGGGGCTGTGTATTCGTATATTCCGCAGCGAACCTGCTCAATTGAGCAAACCTGCCAATTACAAACCAGCAAACCTGCCCAATTGAGCAGGCTGTCCTCTATCCGCCACCTGAGGACCCACCTAGTAGGGGATGATCAAACCCCCCTAGAAACTAAGTTATTATTCGGGCTCCCACAGTGAGCCCAAATATGGACATAGGGACATGGCTTGAACAAATATGAATCTCACCCCCCTAAGGAGGTTGCATACCAAATATCAAAACATTCCGACTGCTAGATCTGAAGAAGAAGATTTTTAAAGAAAATTCCTCATTTTGAACTAAGTTATAATTTGGGCTACCACAGTTAGCCCAAATATGAACCAAGGGATTTGGCTTGAACAAACTTGAATCTCATCCCCCTAAGCATGCTGCATACCCAATATCAAACAAATTCTGCCTGCTGGATCTTGAGAAGAAGATTTTCAAAGAAATTTGCCTGAAATGCACAAAGTTCAAATTTGGGCTCCTATACTAAGCCCAAATATGAACCCAGGGGGCCAATTTAGACAAAATTGATTCAGATCCACCCCACAATGTTGCATACCAAATATCAAAAGATTCTGCCTGCTGGGTCTGGAGAAGAAGATTTTTTAAGAAATTTGCCTGAAATGCACTAAATTTGAATTCGGGCTTCTATACTGTGCCCAAATATGAATCCAGAGGGCCGAATTGAACAAATTTGAATCAGATCCACCCCACAATGTTGCATACCAAATATCAAAAGATTCTGCCTGCTGGATCTGGAGAAGAAGATTTTTTAAGAAATTTGCCTGAAGTGCACTAAGTTCGAATTCGAGCTTCTATAGTGAGCCCAAATATGAATCCAGGGGGCCTATTTGAACAAACATGAATCAGATCCACCCCACAATGTTGCATACCAAATATCAAAAGATTCTGCCTGCTGGGTCTGGAGAAGAAGATTTTTTAAGAAATTTGCCTGAAATGAACTAAGTTCGAATTCAGGCTTCTATAGTGAGCCCAAATATGAATCCAGGGGGCCAATTTGAACAAACTTTTTTATTAGTGCCTGAGGTCTTGTTTCCGTTTTTCAGCTCACTGAAGGGAGCTCAACTTATCACTTGCCATCTGTCGTCGTTGTCGTGAACATTTTTCAAACTACTTCACCTCTGAAACCACTGGTCTGATTTTCACGAAACTTCATGTGGATGTTCATTACTATATGGCAATTCATGTTTGTTCAAATGAAATGGCCACGTCTCTTGGGGGGTCTGTGTGGGGCATAACTCTGGTAGCACCGTACGAATTATAGAAAAATTATTAAAAAATCTTCCTTCTCCAGAACCAGTGGGCAGAATCTTTTGATACTTGGTATGCAGCATCTTGGTAAGGGTCTGATTCAAGTTTCTTTAAATCGGCCCACGGATTCATATTTGGACTCAGTATAGAAGCCTGAATTCGAACTTAGTGCATTTCAGGCAAATTTCTTAAAAAATCTTCTTCTCCAGATTCAGCAGGCAGAATCTTTTGATATTTGGTATGCAACATTGTGGGGTGGATCTGATTCAAGTTTGTTCAAATTGGCCCCCTGGGTTCATATTTGGGCTCAGCATAGGAGCCCAATTTGAATTTTCAGCAGGCAGAATCTTTTGATATTGGGTATGCAGCATGCTTAGGGGGGTGAGATTCAAGTTTGTTTAAGCCAAGTCCCTGGGTTCATTTTTGGGCTTACTGTGGTAGCCCAAATTATATAACTTATATAAGTTCAAAATGAGGAATTTTCTTTAAAAATCTTCTTCAGATCCAGCAGTCAGAATGTTTTGATATTTGGTATGCAGCATCCTTTGGGGGGTGAGATTCAAGTTTGTTCAAGCCATGTCCCTGGGTCCATATTTGGGCTCACTGTGGGAGCTTGAATTGTAACCTAGTTCGAAATGAGGAATTTTCTTAAAAAATCTTCTTCTTCAGATCCAGAGGTCGGATTGTTTTGATATGTGGTGTGTAGTATCCTTATGGGGGTGAGATTCAAGTTTGTTAAAGCCAAGTCCTTGGGTCCATATTTGGGCTCCCTGTGGGAGCCCGAATTATAACTTAGTCAATATGAGGAATTTTTCTTTAAAAATCTTCTTCAGATTCAGCTGTCGGAATGTTTTGATATTTGGCATGCAACATCCATAGGGGGTGAGATTCAAGTTTGTTCAAGCCAAGTCCCTGGGTTCATATTCGGGCTCACTGTGGGAGCCTGAATGATAGCTTAGTTCAAAATGAGGAATTTTCTTTAAAAATCTTCTTCAGATCCAGCAAATGAATGCTTTTGATATTTGGTATGCAGCATCCTTAGGGGGGTAAAATTTAAGTTTGTTCAAGCCATGGCCCTAGTTCCATAAAATTTGTCTCTCATGACTTCATTCCTTTGTGGTGTTGATGAACCATATCTAACTGAATGTGACCCCCAAATACTTCTTTGAACCACTTTGGCCGGTGAACGATTAAGGCTCCTTGGGGCCTCTTGTCTCTACATTTGGGGAAAGAACACCAACCAGCCGAAAAGGGAGACTTTGGTAACTCTCCAAAGAGGAAGAGAGAGTAGTCAAGCGAACCTATAGGTTCTTAGACCACAACCTGAGTGATCTGAAAGGGCCGCGACACGGCTTTTAATAATAACTTCAGTCAATACACAGCTAACATAGATTACAATACTGTGGCACCGATCACTTCCCACAAACGAGACACCCATTGGTCCTATCATAAAGAACAGACCAATCAGAGCCTGGATTGTAGAAAATGTTTGGCTTAAATGGCGAGCAGCACAATTTAACGCTGAATTTACAAAATGCTGTTAATAAACAGGACTAAATTAACAATGGGCCTCCGAAAATTGCCACAACAACTTTAAAAGTTAATTATTATACACAAATGGCTGAAATAAGTAAGAAAAACCAGACGCGAAATGCTACTAAACACCGAAACGATGATTTACCCAAATCAACTCCGTCACACATTAAATGGAAAATAATATATACTTCGGGAATTTGTACTGCTCTCATAACATGCATTGATTTCAATTTGCTAAATTTGAAATGTAACACAAACACGCCTGCACATCTTGACATATTGGCGTAATCAATATTTATGAGCCGTGTCATCCCCCAAATGTATTGGAATGGCAAAAAGTCATGAATACAACTATGTTACCTTAAAAACATAGCCCTGTGGTAATTGTACTACAATCTGGATTTTTACGTCACAAACGTTAGCTTTTCTGAGTTGCTTTAAAAAAAAACTGCCCACTGGTTCTGGAGAAGATTTTTTAATAATTTTTCTATAATTCATATGGTGCTATCAGAGTTATGCTCCATACAGAGCCCCCAAGGGACGTGGCCATTTCATTTGAACAAACATGAATTGCCATATAGTAATGAACATCCACATGAAGTTTCGTGAAAATCGGACCAGTGGTTTCAGAGGAGAAGTCGTTTGAAAAATGTTCACGACACCGGACGACGGCGGACGGCAAGTGATAAATTGAGCTCCCTTTGGTGAGCTAAAAAATGATACATTGGATAGAAGATGCATGACCCAAACAACCCAACACTCCTAGGGTGAGGACGTAACCATGGGAATATACAGAATAAACATTCTGTAATACACGTTAAACTCCCAAGAAATTTAATAAAAAAATTCAATAAAAATAAGCCAAAAAGCTTGGGAGTTTAACAGGAGGGCTTCAAGGAAGGATAGGGAAGGAACACTTAACAAACAGTGGATAAATCATTAGCAAGAATGATGACGTCAAGCCAATGTCCCAAAATTCAGAAACATGAAATAATTTTGATACAAATTATAAAGTTACAGCCCTGAACATTCCAGACCACCGTTGTTCACTTCCATCATCCAATTATGACCTTGGATCCACCAATTTTACAATTGATTTGTGTCTGGCATCCTCAAAAATGAGATTTAAAAGCACAGATGTCAGTTCATTGTTGCTGACTTCAGGGCCAAACAAAGAATGATGGCTGCCGCCAATTTCGGTATCTTCCTGGATACTGCACATATGCAGATCTGAAAAGTATGGAGGACCAGATAGGACATTATTTTTTCGGTTTTGCATGCAAATTTTGGTGATTTGGGTGGGGTGGGGGGGCAAAATTTGTGTTTGGCCCTGGATTATTTTTTGAGTTAACACCAGTTAGTCTGAGCCATTGGTTGTTGTATAAAAATATTGTGGGGGGGGGGGGGGGGGGGGGGGGGGGGGGGACATCAATCGATGACTTAAGACCCACTTATACTGCATGCCAAATTTGGTTGAAATTGACCCATCGGTTCTTGAAACAGAATTTTGGACAGAGCTCAAAATGCATGTGCCCCCGACAGAGAGCCCAGATACTGACCTATCAACTTCTCTTGAACAAACTTTAATCTTCTACACCAAAGGATGTTCCATACCAAATATCACGGCATTCCCTCTGGTGGTTCATGAGAAGAAGATTTTAAAAGGTTTTTAAGCTTTTGGGGCATAATCCAGAGCCCGAATATGGCAGCTGCTTCATTTAAACAAAATGGAAAGGGTATACTCCATGGTCTGTGCAATATATGTTTGAATTTGGCCTAGTGGTTGTGAAGATGTCAAGTCTGCAAAAAGTTATTGGAAGATGGACAAAAGTGATGGCAATAGCTCTCACTGACTTGCAGTCAGGTGAGCCAAAGATAGAAACTCTCTAGTGACACAACAAACGACTAAAGTTAAAAACAACAGAGTGCTGTTCATAACTAAGTACCACCCAACAGGGATCGACATACAAAAAAGTTATTAATAGACACTGGCCTCTTCTCAAGGCCAGCACAGAATGCGAACAGTCCATTTGAGTGCTTACTTGATGGATTAATCATTTTTGTTTCTGATATCCCTCAAGTGTTCCAAGATGTGAATGAGGTATGTGTGTTTCGTTTCATGGACATACTGTATTTTGCAGGTCAAAAGGTAAATCACATTTCTGCTTTGGCTGTTGTGCCTGCCTTTTGATTTGAACTTTTGCTTCGTGTTTGAATCCTGGAACCAATTGCTTCGGAGTAATTTGGGATAAATTAGGCAAAAAAAAGGTCACAAGATCAATGAAAGTTTCAATGACACTGTAGCTTAACTTGTGTGTTGTGTTTGATGAAAAGGATATGTGTTCAATGTTTATGAAAGGATTATGAAATAAGACAAGAATTGTGATAATTGGGAATATGTTCATTTCTGTTCCCTGTGTGCTATGTTTATGATAAAAATAATATGAGGTATACACTGTACTAAAGAGCTGAGGGGTGGGTTAATATGTCCTCACAGTTAATGTATGTGGCCCTCACAGTTAATGTATATCAACAAAAGTTACCAAGTTACAGTGAAATTATTCCAAATCGAGTCATCCTATCAAGTTACACTAAAATCCCCTCATAAATATGGCCTGTAGACTGTGCTAAAGGTTTTTGGGCTTCGGGCCCCTGTAGCCGTCAGTTTCCCAATTGCGTCCAAAGGGGATGTTCTCATCTAGACATTATATGAAGTCAATCTACCAAGTTACAATGAAATCCCTTAATAAATATGACCTGTAGACTGTGCTAAAGGTTTTGGGGCTCGGGCAGCCATCATGGTTGAATGATCGCAACCAAAAGGGGACATTCTCATCTGGACACTATTTGGAGTCATCCTACCAAGCTACAATGAAATCCCTTCATAATTATGACCTGTAGACTGTTCTAAAGGTTTTCGGGCTTTGGGCCCCTGAAGCCGTCACAGTTGCCCAATCGTGTCCAAAAGTGGATGTTCTCATCTAGACATTATATGAAGTCAACCTACCAAGTTACAATGAAATCCCTTCATAAATATGACCTGTAGACTGTGCTAAAGGTTTTCGGGCTTTGGGCTCGGGCAGCCATCATGGTTGAATGATCGCAACCAAAGGGGACAATCTCATCTGGGCATCATCTGGAGTGATCCTGCGAAGTTACAATGAAATCCCTTCATAAATATGACCTGTAGACTGTGCTCAAGGTTTTCGGGCTTCAGGCACCTGTAGCCATCACAGCTGACCAATCACAACCAAAAGGGGATGTCATCATCTAGGCATTATATGGAGTCAACCTAAGAGGTTACAATGAAATCCTTCTATACATAAAACCTTTTGCCTATGCTAAAGGTTTTTGGGCTCGGGCAGCCATCAAGGCCGAATGATCACGGCCAAAATGGGATGTTCTCATCTAGACATTATTTGGAGTCATCCTACCAAGTTACAATGAAATCCCTTCATAAATATGACCTGTACACAGTGCAAAAGGTTTTCAGGCTTCGGGCACCTTTAGCCGTCAAAGTTGCCCAATCATGTCCAAAAGGGGACGTTCTCATCTAGACATCATATGAAGTCAACCTACCAAGTTACAATGAAATCCCTTCATAAATATGACCTGTAGACTGTGCTAAAGGTTTTTGGGCTTTGGGCTCGGGCAGCCATCATGGTTGAATGATCGCAACCAATAGGGGACATTCTCATCTGGGCATCATCTGGAGTGATCCTAAAAAGTTACAATGAAATCCCTTCATAAATATGACCTATAGACTGTGCTCAAGGTTTTTGGGCTTCGGGCCCCTGAAGCCATCACAGATGACCAATCATGACCAAAAAGGGATGTCATCATCTAGGCATTATATGGAGTCAAACTAACAGGTTACAATGAAATCCTTCCATTCATATGACCTATAGACAATGCTAAAGGTTTTGGGGTTTTGGGCTCGGGCAGCCATCAAGGCTGAATGATCACGGCCAAAATGGGATGTTCTCATCTAGACATTATTTGGAGTCATCCTACCAAGTTACAATGAAATACCTTCATAAATATGACCTGTAGACAGTGCAAAAGGTTTTCGGGCTTCGGGCACCTTTAGCCATCAAAGTTGCCCAATCATGTCCAAAAGGGGACGTTCTCATCTAGACATCATATGACGTCAACCTACCAAGTTACAATGAAATTCCTTCATAAATATGACCTGTAGACTGTGCTTAAGGTTTTCGGGCTTCGGGCTCGGGCAGCCATCATGGTTGAATGATTGCAACCAAAGGGGACAATCTCATCTGGGCATCATCTGGAGTGATCCTGCGAAGTTACAATGAGATCCCTTCATAAATATGACCTGTAGACTGTGCTCAAGGTTTTCGGTGTCCAAAAGTTAAAAAATTTATAGTAATTTATATATTTTTTATACTTACCAATGACCCAGACTTAGCTGGTGCTAACTCTAACAAAACCAGGGCCAAACACAAATTTTGCCCCCCAATCCCCAAAATTTGCATCCAAAACAAAAAGAAATCATGTCCTAAAGGACCTCCATACTACGCCCCCACTGCGCATGCGCAGTGTCACGAACATCCCGAAATTGGCGCCAATTATCATTCTTACTGGCAGTGCCTGGTCAGCGCTATGTACTCAGCGGGGAGGCAAGAGTTCCCAACTCCTGGGAGGGCCATCCCCGTCTGGGTCATTGGTAAGTATAAAAAATATATAAATTACTATAAATTTTTTAACATTTTTATACTGTACCAATGACCCAGACTTAGCTGAATAGTAAACAGGCTGGAGGGCCTAGGACATAGAGGAAAATCCAATAAGCTCAACTATATAATAAAGAGGTAACCCCTTAAGGAGAAAAGGAGTATTAGGCTTTTAAATTAGAAAGATACAATACCCTTAATAATTGAGCACAATAATATTCATGTTCTCTATTAACATCCAGTATATCCCTTATACTAATTATTTTTAAAGTAAGCCAATAAATAAAGTAGTCCAGAGAATTGAGACTCTTTATAGTCATTTAAAAGTGTCCGAGTATTGTATATTAAAGCCCGTTTGACACTTGACATATACAAATGATTCACACCGAGCTACACTTTAAAAATAAGACATGAATGAATTTTAACATTAATATTACACTTTAAAACCATCCCGGAAGCGACTCAGAAATACTGACTTGGAGGAGGCATTCCCTTGCTTTTCACTATAAAGCAGGTGACCTAAGGGAACACCCGCCCCCCCCCCCCCCTCCCCTTGCCCTGGGTCAAATAGCCCAGAGCGAAGAGGGCAGCCGGACGGAGTCACTGCCGGAACAGAAAGCCTGCATAACTATAGTTGCAACTGTTTAGTGGACGACATTCTGAGCAACAGATAACGGACCTAAACAATGCAGGTCTCCAGAAATGGACTCAATATTTCTGAGATAAAAATTTGTGAATGTGGATGGCTGAGACCAATAAGCAGCCTTCATTAAATCTGTAATAGCAACACTATTAGCATAAGCCCAAGAAGTAGCAAGAGCTCTTACTTCATGAGCGGAAATCTTAAGCACAGACTGCTGAGAAGAAGATAAACTCTCATAAGCAGTACGGATAGTTAATTGAATCCATCTAGCAATACAATGGACCGAAATGTCCTTTCTATTCGGCATCAAAGACAGAAAGAAACGTTTTCGTCCCTTTCTGATAAACTGAGATCTCTGTTTATAGATACGTAGTGCTCTAACAGGACAGAGTAAAGGCCTACGCCCGTCTGAAGACGGAAGAGCCTCAATAACAATAGGTTCCGGATATTTATTAGGAGCCTGATTCTTAGCTAAAAAACCCACATTAGTAGTGAAGGTGATAGTGTTCCCGACACTGCGATAGTGAGAATCATCCACCGACAGCGCATGAAGCTCACTGACTCTTCTAGCAGAAGAGAAAGCTAAGAGAAAAGCTGTCTTATAAGACAAGAATTTGAAATCTACTGTCCCAAGAGGTTCAAATGGCTTTTCCTTCAATTTAAGAAGAACCCAAGCTAAATTCCATTTAGGAATTAATCTAAGAGTTCTGGGTCTATTTATCGAGAAGTTTCTAACCAACTTAGATAAAGAGACATTAGATCCAATTTGTAAACTATCATGATGTGCATAGGTATCAGATAACATAGACCTATAACCCTTAATAGTAACAGGCTGCAGTTTGATTTCGTCAAACAAGTATACTAGAAAGTTTGCAATGTCTGGTATAGAGGGATCGAATATATCCACAGAATGATCCCTACACCAACGACGAAAAACCTTCCACTTAGCCGCATAGTTTAGCAAAGAGGAGGTCCTCCTACAGTTAGAAATCGCGTCCACTGCTCGTCCTGTAAAGTGCTTGCCATGCAAGAAGGACTGCACAACGGAAAAACGTGAAGGTTGAGACCTTGCGGGTTGTGATGGAGTTGGCGCGATTTCCCCTGCGAAAGAAGATCCTCCCGTGGAGGAAGCTTTCGCGGTAGGTCCCACAACAGACACCGGAGTAGATTTACCCACGGTCTCTGTGGCGACAGAGATGCTACCAACAGAATCTTGCATTGAGATTGTTTTATCTTTAGCAATACTTGTTGAATTAACGGCGCTGGAGGATACGCATATCCTATCATTCCGTCCCAAGGGATCGACAGAGCGTCTACTGCAAATGCTCTTGGATCCGGACACGGAGACACATACGTCTGCAACTGATTGTTGAGATGTGTCGCAAATAAGTCTATCATTGGCCGTTCCCATTGGTAGCAAATCTGATTGAATACTTGTTTGTTGAGAGTCCACTCCGACGGCAACAAGCGACCCTTTCGTGAAAGGGAGTCTGCTAGCACATTCAGACGACCCGGTATGTGACGGACCGAAAGAAGAACGTGATGTTCTAGCGCAAACAGATGCAGACATGCAGACAATAGCGAGCGTAACAACTGACTAATTTCGCTCTGGTTAACGGCAGACGAACGAGATTGTTGTGCGTCTCCAAGCTCATTCCCAGATGAGTGAATGACTTGGACGGCACCAGATCCGACTTCTCCTCGTTTACTATAAAACCGAGACGTCGGAACAATAGAAGTAGATTCTGAACATCGTTCTGAAGCGTTAACTCGTTGCCGTACCTCTGAAGAATGTCGTCCAGGTAGGCCGACGTTACCGCAGACGAATGAGCTCGGAAATAGATCATTACCGAGTTCATTACCCGAGTGAAAGCCCAGGGTGCTAGATTCAATCCAAAGCACATCGCCCGGAATTGATACACCACTCCTAGGACTGCGAAGCGTAGATACTTTCGGAATGTCGGATGTACCATGACGTGAAAGTACGCATCTTTGAGATCTATGCTTGTTGCATAATCGTTCAACCGAATACTCGCTCTGACCGACCGAATCGTCTCCATATAAAATTTCGGAGCGACGATCAGCTTGTTTATCCAGCTCAAATCTATGACTGGACGGAACGAGCCGTCTGGTTTCGGAACCAGAAACAGATGGCTGTAGAATCCCGGAGTCTCCTGGTTTTCTACGACCTCTACCGCGTTCTTCATTAAAAGAGACTGCACCTCTGATAACAGAGCGTCTCTTTTCTGCGGATTTGACGGAAGTTGAGTCCACTTTGGACTTCGAGTTAATGGAGGCTTTCGTTTGAAGGATATCTTTAGACCTTCCGAAGTCATTCCTCTCACCCAAGGGTCGTCCGTAATCGACGCCCATTCTTGTGAAAAGCTCGACAACCTTCCGCCAACCGGTACGCGATAGAGGTTTAAGCCATCACCTCCTGGACCTGCGAGGCCTGCGGTAGGAGAAACCACGTCCTCCATGACCCGCACCTCGCCCCGTCGACCTCGGGGCGTCCGACCGGTTGTCCCGGCCCGAAGGACGTCCCGAACGAGAGTCGCTACCCTGACGGTCTCTCGAATAAGACCAAGAGGACGCACCGGAACCTCTATAGGAACCTCTCTTGGGCGCATTAGACCCAGAAGTGCCTGTCTTATTCTTGTCTGCTGTATCCGACTTCTTAGAAGCAGATTTGAACAACAGAGAATCCGAAGCTTTCTTTGTAATTTTATCATAAATAGCAGAAAGCTTGCTGTCAAAGAGAAGTTCTCCGGAGACCGAAGCAACTCTAAGAGAGTTCTTCACCTTAGTATCCACGAGTGTGGATGTAGCTAGGGCTGCGTCACGTCTAACCAACTCCAGATTTGCCACTGAAAGGGCGGAGTTACACGTGGAATAAGCTACTGCCCTTGAAAGAAGTCTTAAAGAGGATTGAATATCCTGAAACTCTTTCCCTTGAAGGCGCAGTGATAACACCTTAGTAAGGTGATCTGCGTAAGATAAGGCATCTAAATTGGCTCTGTTAGACGCAATAGCTGTTTCCAACACCGCGGTTGGAATAGAAGCCGACGACGGTAATGATAGCTCTAAGTCTTCCGCCTCGTCGTCCATACGCAGAGGAACTCTCGGGATACCCTGTCCTGCCGTGTCGAATTTATTCCTTGCATTAATGAAAGGCAGGTTGAGAGTATTAGCGGACAAGAAACCTGCTTTCCCCGTTTTGGAAGCAAGTTTAAATATAGCGTCGTTCAATAATTCAAATGTTCTTGCAATATTATTGGACTGCGACGGAAACTCGGGAGCGATGTCCCTGAACCGCTCAAAAAATTCAGAGTCCAATGACGCTATAATCCTCTTGTCCGGAACCGCAGCAGTCTGGCTCGACGGAACAACTTGAGGGACAAAGTGCCGGATGAAGTCCACGGCAGCTTTATGTTGTTCCGAAAGGGATAGCTCCAAATCATCCGTATCCCTTTCACCATCCGGTCGGACCTCATGATGCTCCCGGTCGTCCGCCCCCAATGCTTTGGCAGAGCGTACCGACCCAGCGCCGTCGGATAATTCTCGATCCGACACCGTTTCTGTCGGCTGCTGGGATGCTGCGATAAGCTGTGCTATCTGCACAAGAATGTCCGGCGTCGAGACCTGCGGAGGCGCAGTCTTTCGCTGCTTCGCCGAGGGCAACTCCGCGTCAGATGGCTCCCGCATACTTTTTCTATGCGAACGTCCGGAGTCCATCGGTCTCGAATCCCTGGCTGCCGGATGGTGTGACCTGGTCGCCGAAGAATCCTTGATCGGCGAAGCTGGTAAGATATCGGCAGTCACGCAGCCAAGGTGCGGTCGTGTGCGCTGACAAGAAGAAGCCTTAGCAGTCTCCGCGGACTGCCTATACAACGGAGCGTCCCGAGCGACGGACGTATGCTCCGCCTGCGACACATTTTGTACCACAACATCTGGTCCCAGATGTTGTTGTACGAGAGAGGGACCTCTCTCGCTCGCGGCCCGGCTGGACCTGGACGAGCTAGGAACCGGACTAAAAGGCTTTCTCCGTTCTCGCTTACTATCCGCCGTCACTGGGTGTGCATCTATTATGTTTATAGTGCTCGCATCACCCAAAATTTCCTCTTGGACCGCATCGGACGAACCCGGCTGCCGAACCATTCGGTGAATGGACGCTACACCGGGCGAGCTAGCGGACGACATTTGTCTAATCTCCATGAGCACTTTTGCCGCTAGCTCTGAATTCAGTTGTGACGACGGACGCACACTTGAAGAAGATAACATGGAAACATCACCCTGTTCTGGTTCCTCTGAAATAGAAACTGAGAGAGTAGAGTGACCTTGCGGAGAAAGAGCCGGCATCGCTCTTTCTCCAGAAACAACATATCGTGACACACGTTTCCAATGTTTCTCATCCCAATGTTCACATATAGGACAGGGATTAATGCGAGAACACTGACTACAATTAATACAATGATCATGAAAGTCAGAGGAAGATTTCTTCCTATTACAATTTGAACAATGTCCCTTCATTGTGAAAGAACAACAATAAGTCCTAGTTACTCGCAAAAACCCCTGACACAAAGATACATAATAACATGATCCATTAATAAATGAAAAAACAATTGCAAAACAAAATAATTTTGAAAAAATATTTTTTCAGCGAAGCCCAAGTTGCTGAAAAGTAACGTTGAGCCCCGATGGATCCGATGGCAAAGCGTGGTCAAAAATTTTAAATTTATATAAAATAATTAATGAGACACTTTCGGATAATATAAATGTATCTTATAATGAGATAAACTACAGCAAAGGCAAACAGCCCCCCTCAAAAAAGGCTGTTGCCAATGAAAACAAACGGTGTAAAAACACCAGAAAACATGACTCCAGGCACTGAAAAAACTGGCCCGGAATCAGTCATCAATTACACTCTATCTGATGCAAAACAGAGACTCCCAGGGGAGAATCTGTAGAACATCAGATGGAAGATGCAGAACACAAACGTTATACACCCATGGGTGAAAACGTAACTATAGGGAAAATAACAGAAAACATTCTGTAACCAAGCAACTCTCCCAGGAAATTTTAGAAATGAAATTTCTCAAAAGTTAAAAAATTTATAGTAATTTATATATTTTTTATACTTACCAATGACCCAGACATAGCTGGTGCTAACTCTTAAAATATAGGGCCAAACACAAATTTTGCCCCCCAATCCCCAAAATTTGCATCTAAAACTAAAGAAAACATGTCCAGAAAGGCCCTCCACACCTCGCCCCCACTGCGCATGCGCAGTGTCAAGGACGTTCCGAAATTGGCGCCATTTATCATTCTAATAACCAGTGCCTGGTAAGCGCTATGTACTCAGCGGGGAGGCAAGAGTTCCCAACTCCTGGGAGGGCCATCCCCGTCTGGGTCATTGGTAAGTATAAAAAATATATAAATTACTATAAATTTTTTAACATTTTTATACTGTACCAATGACCCAGACATAGCTGAATAGTAAAAAGGCTGGAGGGCCAAGGACATAGAGCAAAATGGAATACGCTCAATAAAATAAAATAGAGTCATCCCCTGTAGGGAAAAGAAGTAATAGGCCTTACATGTATCTTTCTTATTTATGATAAATTAGAAAGATACAACACCTTCCAAAAATTGAGCTTCATACATCCATGTACTCTATTAATATCCAATAATCCTTATACTAATAATTTTTAAAGTAAGCCAAAAATAAAGTAAGTCTAGAGAATAGAGACTCTTATACTCCTAAAAGTGTGTGAGAATTGCATAATCATGTCCGTTGACATATGCAATATTCAAAAGCTATACTTTAAAAACTAAGACTTGAATGAATTTTATAAACTTAAACTTCTCACTAAACAACCATCCCAATAACAGCTCAGAATTACTAACTCCGGAGGAGGTATCCCCTTGTTTTCATAGTAAAAACAGGTGACCCAAGGGAACACCCTCCCCCCCCCCTTTTCTTGCCCTGGGTCAAATAGCCCAGAGCGAAGAGGGCAGCCGAACGGAGACACTGCCGAAACAGACAGCCTACCTAGCTATAGTAGCAACTGTTAAGAGAATGATATTCTGAGCAGTAGATAATAGACCTAACAATAGAGGCCTCCAGAAATGGACTCGATATTTCTGAGATAAAATTCATGAATGGATGGCTGAGCGCAATGAGCAGCCTTCAAAAATCTATAATAGCAACACTATTAATGTAAGCCCAAGAAGTAGAAGAACTCTTACTTCATGAGCCGAAATCTTAAGCACAACTGCTAAGCCAATGATATACCATAAGCAGTACGCTAGTTAATAGAATCCATTAAAAATAAAATGGAGCGTAACGTCCTTCTACTAGACATCAAAGACAGAAGAAGCTTACGCCCTTGTAATAAACAGATATCTGTTTATAAATACATAAACTGTACCCGGAAAGAGTAAAGGTCTATGCCCATACGAAGACGGAAGGACCTTAAATAATAGGTTCCGGAAATAGGAGCCTAACTCTTATGCAACAATCCAACCTAAATAGTAACGGAAGTATTGACTCCGAAACTATGAAAGTGAAAATCATCCATCGATAGTGCATGAAACTCACTGACTCTACAGTAAAAGAGAAACCAACAGAATTACTGTCTAAAAGGTCAGAATTTGAAAACTACTGTTTCCAGAGGCTCAAATGATTACATAGCTAAATAAGAACCGAAGTTAAAATCCGTATAGGAATTTAATCTAAAGATTCTAAGTCTATTTATCAAAAAGTTACTAACTGACTTAGATAAAGAGACAAAAGACTCAATTGTAAACTATCGTAGAGTGCATAGGTATGAGGTAACATAAACCTATAACCTAAATAACAACAGGCTGCAGTAGATCTTGTGAAACAAGTATACTAAAAACTAGCAATGCGTAGTATGGAGGGATCAACCATATGAACATAATGATCCCTACACCACGACGGAAGAGCCTCCACTTTAGTCGCATAGAATAGCGAAGAAGAGGATCTCCTATAGTAAGAAATCGCGTCCAAAGCTCGTCCAGTACAGTGCTTACAATGCAATACGGACCACACAACGGAATACATGAAGGTTGCGACCTTGCTGGTTGTGAAAAAGATGACACGATTTACCCAGTGAAAAAAGATCCTCACATAGAGGAAGATTTCACGTTAAGATCCACAGTAGACAAGAGAGTAAATTACTCATGATCTCTGTGAAGATAGAGATGCTATCAACAGAAATGTATTGTGGTTGTTTATCTTAGCAATACCTGCTAAAACAACAGCGCCGGAGGATACGCGTATCCTATCATTCCGTCCTATAGATCAATAGAGCGTTAACAGTATTAGCTCAGAGATCTGGACAAGCCAACACATACGTCTGCAATTGATTAGCAAGCTGTGTCATAAATAAAACATCATTGGGCGCTCCCATAGATAGCAAATCTGATTAAATACTTGTTTGTTGAGAGTCCATTCTGACAGCAACAAGCGACCCGTAAGAGAACGGGAGTGCGATAAAACAATCAGACGACCCAGAATATGACGGACCAAAACTGAACTTGGTGTACTATAACCAACAGACGGATTCTTTCCATTAAATTGAATAACGGAAACGAAAGAGTGCCTCCCTGGTTCCGGAGATACGCCACTACTGTCGAATTAAAGGACAGGAATTTGGGCATGCGTTTCTGAATAATGTTCATGCAATGACATAAAGCAAGCCTAAAAAACATTATTCCGCGGAAGTTAAACTGATAGCTAAAAGACTGCGGAACCCAAAGACCCTGGCACTTCGAATCCGTAGGGATCAGAATATCCCAATCTGTTTGACTGGCAACCGTCATAACAGCCACACTAGGGTCCGGCAACTGCGGCGGCACTCTCTGAGTCAACCACCGAATGTTTGCCCCAGTCTGAATCTCTTGTAACACTAGATAGACAAGAGAATGTATAAATCAAGCAATTCATGGATTGCCGGAAAGTTGCCGTCGAAGAGAAGCTCCTCCGAGAACGAAGCGACTCTGAGAGAGTTCTTAACCTACTATCCACGCGTGGATGTAGCTAGGGCTGCATCACGTCTAACCAACTCCAATCAGCCACTGAAGGGCGGAGTTATACGTGAACAAACTACTGCCCTCAAAAGAAATTACATTGAGAATAATATCCCGTAAATCCTTTCTTGAAGACGTAATGATAACGCCTCAGTAAGGCGGATTACGTATAATAAAGCGTCTAAGTTAAGTCTACTATACATAATGTCGTTTCCAACATTGAAGTTGGAAAAGACATAAACGGCGAAAAAGAATATATGCAGTCTTTAATCACACCGTCTAGACGCATATGAACTCTCGGTATGCCCTGCTCTGCCAAAATAAACTATATGTAAAAAAGATAAAATGGCAGAAATGAGCCACGCGGACAAGAAACTAAACTATCATGCTTAGTAGCAGGCTTGTATATATATATAATATATAGCGTCGAAAAATAAAACACATGTTGTAAAGACAATATTGGACTGCGTCGGTAAGTCAGGGACAAAGTCCCTGTACCGATCGAAAAATCCGAGTCCAATGACGCTATAAGTCTCTTATCCAAGATCGCAGCAATGAAGTCCGAACAATAATCACTGGAAGAAATGCCAGAAGATATGAAAGGCATCTTCCGATACTACTAAAGGGAAAACTCGAAATCTTTCGAATCCCTTTCGCCATCCTGTCGGACCCTATAAAGCGTTCGGTCGTCCGTAGCTTGATGCAACCGCGGACCGCACCGACCCAGCGCCGTCGGATAATTCCTGATTCGACCGAGAAACCGTCAATTGCTGGGATGCTGCGAAACAACTGTGCTAACTCGGATAGCACGTCCGTCACTGAGGCCTGAGGAGCAGCGGTCTTACGATGCATTGCCGCAGGAAGCTCCGAGATCGTTACCCCGTGCATACTTCCAATATGCGAGCGGACGGAGTGTATAGGCCTCGTGTCCTTTGGCTACCGGATGGCGCGACCTATTCGCTGTGGAATCACTGAATGCCGAAACTGATCGGATACTCGAGGTCACGTAGCCAATGTGCGGTCGTGTGCCCTGCTGTGAGGATGAGGAAGCATTAAAGACAGTCTCTCGGACTGTCAATATAACGGAGCGTCCCGAGCAACGAACATATGCTCCGAATGTAAAATATCTGAACCACAACATGCGGTCCCCTATGTTGTTGGCTTCCTCCGATCCGTCCTCAATCTGCCGTCACTGGGTGAGTACTAAAGTAATTAAAGTGCTCGCATCACCCAAATCTCCTTCCTAGACCGCAACGGACGAACCCGGCAGCCGAACCATTCGATGAATGTACGCTACACCGGGTGAGCTAGCGAATGTCACTCCGTAAGCGATAGACATATTCCATGAGCACTTATTGCCGCTAACTCATCATTAACTATGACGACAGAGGCACACTTTTGAAGACATCTCCATAACTCTTCGAACAAGAAACCAGAAATGCTTGGATAGCAAGCATAAAATAATAATATATATAGCGTCGTTCAATAATTCGAAAGTTTGTGTGACATTATTGGACTATGTCGGAACTGAGGGACGATGTCCCTGAACCGAACCAAAAAATTTCTAAGTCCACCGACGCTATCAGTTTCTTATCCGACATCGCAGCATATGTTGTTCCGAAAGGGAAAGCTTGAAATCCACCGAATCCTTTTCGGTATCCCGTCGGACCGGATGAAACTTTCGGACGTCCGTACCCGCTTCCGCGGAGCGTCCCGACCCAGCATCGTCGGATAAAATATATGCGACAGATTCAGTTGATGCTGGGATGCTGCGATAAACTGTGCTATTAAGGAAAGCACGTCCGTTCCCGAGGCCTGTGCAGTAGCGGACTTACGATGCATTGCCGCTGGAAGCTCCGTGTACGTTGACTCCCGCACACTTCCTATGCGAACGTCCGGAGTCTGCAGGCCTCGAGTCCCCGGCTACCGACCCAGCGCTGTCGGATAATTCTCGATCCGACGCCGTTTCTGTCGGCTGCTGGGATGCTGCGATAAGCTGTGCTATGTGCACAAGAATGTCCGGCGTCGAGACCTGCGGAGGCGCAGTCTATCGGTGCTTCGCCGAGGGCAGCTCCGCATCAGATGGCTCCCGCATACTTCCTATGCGAACGTCCGGAGTCCATCGGTCTCGAATCCCTGGCTGCCGGATGGTGTGACCTGGTCGCCGAAGAATCCTTGATCGGCGAAGCTGGTAATATATCGGCGGTCACGCAGCCAAGGTGCGGTCGTGTGCGCTGACGAGAAGAGGAAGCCTTAGCAGTCTCAGCGGACTGCCTATACAACGGAGCGTCCCGAGCGACGGACGTATGCTCCGCTAACGACACATTTGTACCACAACATCTGGGGCCAGATGTTGTTGAACGAGAGAGGGGCCTCTCTCGCTTGCCGTCCGGATGGACCGGAACGAGCTAAGAACCGGACTAAAAGGCTTCCTCCGTTCTCCCTCCGATCCGCCGTCACTGGGTGTGCATTAAGTTAATTTTATAGTGCTCGCATCACCCCAAAATTCCTTCTAGACCGCAACGGACGAACCCGGCTGCCGAACCATTCGGTGAATGGACGCTACACCGGGCGAGCTAGCGGACGTCAAAGGCCGTCGAACCTACTAGGGTCCTCTTAGGCAATTGGCGTATTACATGAGCACTTTTCCGCTAGCCCTTCATAATTGTGACGACGGAGGCACACTGTTGGAAGACATCACAGATACATCACCCTAATCTTGATCGTCTGAAATAGAAATTGATAAAGTAGAGTGACCCTGCGGGGAAAGGACCGGAGTGTCCAAATCCCCAACAACATACCGTGACATACGCTTCCCATATTGTCATCGAAATCATACGATACAGAACAGGAGTTAATGCGAGTACACTGACCACATATAGAATGAAAATAAGGTCAGAGGAAGACTTCCTCTTAAAACAATTGATCAATATCCTTTCCATGTGAAAAGAAAACAAGTCCTGGTACTCGCACTAACCCCTGGCAATCAAAATACATAATAATAATATGATCCATTAATATAGAAAAAATAATTGAAATCAAAATATTTTGAAAAAATATTTTTTCAGAACAGCCCAAGTTTCTGAAAAGTAACGTTGAGCCCCAATGGATCCCAAGCCTAAGTGTGGACAAAAATTTTAAAAATATTTTAAACAATTTATTCAACACTTACGAACAATAATAATGTATCTAGTTATGATTAAAATAACATAAAGATATTATTATTTAGAAATCCCCCCCTCACACAGAGGGCTGTTGTAAATGTAAACAATGAGTGTAAAAACACTAAAATAAGACTCCAGGCACCCAGGCCCGAAATCAGTTACCAAACATACCCCATCTGATGCAAAACAGAGACTTCCAGGGAAGAAACTGCAGAACATCAGATGGTAGATGCAGAACACAACGCCTAACCACCCGTAGGTGAAGACGTAAACAAGGGGAAAGAACAGAATTCATTCTGTTATTAAGCTAAAACTCCCAAGAAATTTTAGTAATAATAATTACAGAAAATATGCCAAAAGCATGGGAGAATAGCAAGGGGGAATTAAAGGACAGGGAGAGAGGAAAAACACTTGAAAACACAGTGTAACTAAATAATCAGAATGACAACAAAATGGCTGCTGCCTTGAAAATAGGTAACTTAACATAATTTCATTAAAAAATTTTAAGTTACAGCCCTGATAATATTCTGTCACACATTCTTTTCCTCTCCTCCTTTTCTATCCTCCTTAGAATCACCATTTCACTAATATTTATGTGTCTGGCATCATTTAAACTGAGATTTAAAAGCACAAAGATCAGTCAGATGTTAACTGATGAAGGGCCAAACTTAGAATGATAAATGGCGCCAATTTCGGAACGTCCTTGACACTGCGCATGCGCAGTGGGGGCGAGGTGTGGAGGGCCTTTCTGGACATGTTTTCTTTAGTTTTAGATGCAAATTTTGGGGATTGGGGGGCAAAATTTGTGTTTGGCCCTATATTTTAAGAGTTAGCACCAGCTATGTCTGGGTCATTGGTACAGTATAAAAATATATGTCAAAAGCATGGGAGAATTGCAAGGGGGGACTTTAGAAGGCTAGGGAGGAGGAAACACTGAATAAGCAGTGCAACAATTAGCAAGAATGACAACAAGAGGCCCATGCCTCGAAAATAGGCAACTTAACATAATTTCATCAAAAAATTTTAAGTACAGCCCTGATTATTTTTTGTCACTTCTTTTTCCTCTCCTCCTTCTATCCTCCTTAGAATCACATTTTCTCCAAAAATTACGTGTCTGGCATCCTTTAAACTGAGATTTACAAGCACAAAGATCAGTGAGATGTTGACTGATGAAGGGCCAAACAGAGAATGATAATTGGCGCCAATTTCGGGACGACTGCGTCACTGCGCAGTAGAGGCGTAGTATGGAGGTCCTTTAGGACATGATTTCTTTTTGTTTTGGATGCAAATTTTGGGGATTGGGGGGCAAAATTTGTGTTTGGCCCTGGTTTTGTTAGAGTTAGCACCAGCTAAGTCTGGGTCATTGGTACAGTATAAAAATATGCGATTTTCACTCGTCACGGGGACGGGTGATTGAGACGTAATACACTTGGCATGTACTGTAAGTTACAGTTCGAGCTCCCACAGTGAGCCCAAATATGAACCTAGGGATATGGCTTGAACAAACTTGAATCTCACCCAAAGTGCTGACTCAGCACTTTTTCAAAGTCCCCAAAAAGTACCCCATGATAAAACTGATAGCACTTTTTTTGGACCATTCCATTCTGTTGGTCCTAAGGATGCTTCACACCAAATAAGAATTCTCAGTGCAGTGTAGTTTTGGAGATATGGGCGTTTTAATTTTTTTCTATTTTTAGCTTCTGCGGTTCCCGTGGGGCGATAGGAAATTTGGGGGGGGGGGGGGGGGGGAGGGGGCATAATTTAAGTACATATGACCCAATAAGCCCTCATGTCAAATTTGGTTCAAATCTGCCTCTTGGTTTCGAAAATAGAAATTTGGGGCGGGGCAAAAATTTTTGCCCCTCCCATAACGAAGAAAAATATAGCTCCTCGAACTTCTCTTGAACAAATCTGAGTCTACACCTCACAAGGAAACTGCACACCAAATATTAAGTCTCTGCTACTGCTGGTTCATGAGAAGAAGATTTTTTAAGATTTAAGCACACTTTTTGGGCGTGGCCCTACCGAGGGGCAAGGCAACTTGATTTGAACAATATGAAAATACGATGTCATAACAAACTATTTTCTCAAATATCAATTAAATTGGTTCAGCGGTTTGGGCTGAGAAGACACAAACACCATGTTCACGGACAACGTACAACGCGTCCATGGGACGGTGAGTGATCACTATAGCTCCCCTGTCTGAAAGTCAGGCGAGCTAATAACTGTGTCAGTTTCTTTGGTGTGTAGCTCCATACAGAGCCTTTTTCCATTACGGATGACCATTGTGTCAAGAAATCTGACAAAAAGGTCACAATATTCCACTGTGAATTTTATGGAGTGGGCATACCATAAATATGTTAATAAACCTGAGGTACATGTCTGGTTTGAGGTGGGGCCTGCTTAAGAGCTTATCCTCAAATTCGCCCATAAATATGTTGGCAAAGAATGGGACTAGAGGGGTGCCCATAGCCATACCTGAGATTTGCAGGTAGTGTTCTCCATTAAAGTCAAAATTGTTAAATAAGCTGACATTGCCGAGCTTGAAGTCTGGTTTGTGTCTCCGTAGATATTAAGCTACAGCTACAAGTCCCTCTTGGTTTGGAATGTTAGTATAAAGTGAGGTGACGTCCATAGTAACAAGAAGAGAAGTGTCCTCCTTGCATTCAAATAAGCTAATCTTGGAAGTAAAGTCAGTACTGTCCTTGATGTAACGAGTGAGTTACGCGAACGAATTACAGGTTACGGCATGCTGGCATGAGTTATGGCAAAGGAATACAACATAAGTTTATTAAATGATCACTTTAAAAGAATTTCTGCCAAAATCAATAGCAACAACTAACGTGCGATCTCGCTTCATCGAGATTGTATGTTAGTAGCTGATATTTATATACGCAGGACATTGCGGGAATCCCATGGCGTAACCTTCCAACAGATTACAATATAGGCCCTTTATTTCTAGATCTGAGATTAGAAAGTAATATGGATGGAAGTTTACCCAATACAGTACTAAAGCACAATGTATGTTCTATATAAAATACATAAGTATATACTGACCTCATGAATATCAGGATTTAAAAAGCCTCCCATCTTGATGACATAGGACAATGTTAACAATATGACCGCAAAAATGCCAAGACAAAACATAAAAATAATAAGAGGTGGCCTAGATGCAGCAAAGCCACGCAGATTTTCACAGATTGCCCAACCCATCTTCTTTTCTTCTTATGTTTATTAAACCATCAGCTGAAATTATAAAAGCAAAGAATTAATGCTGTTTTACAAAATGAAAGTGTTAATGACACTGTAGCTTAACTTCACTGTGTGTTGTGTTTGATAAAATGATAATGTTCAATGTTTATGAAAGGATTATGAAATACGACAAGAATTGTGATAATTGAGAATATGTTAATTTCTGTTCTCTGTATGCTATGTTTTCAATAAAAAATAATTTGAGGTGTAGACTGTACTAAAGAATTGAGGGGTGGGTTAATGAGGCCCTGGCAGTTAAAGTAGGTCAGCCAAAAGTTACCAAGTTACAGTGAAATTATTCCAAAATGAGTCATCCTATCAAGTTACAATTAAATCCCTTCATAAATACAGCCTGTAGACTGTGCTAAAGGTTTTCAGGCTTTGGGCCTGTGTACCATTCACAGTTGATCCATCGCAACCAAAAGGGAACATCCTCATCTGGACACTGTACTGAGTCATCTTACAAAGTTACAATGAAATCACTTCATAAATACAACCTATAGTCTGTGCTAAAGGTTTTGGGGGTTTTGGGCTCAGGCAGCCATCATGGTTGAATGATCACAACCAAAAAAGGACAGTCTCATCTAGACATCATACCAAGTTGTCAGACCAAGTTACAATGAAATCGCTTCATAAATATGAACTGTAGACTGTGCTAAACAAATCTAGGTCAAGTTCCTGTGCAGCTTTCACAGTTGAGAGATCACAGCCAAAATAGGACGTTCTCAGCTAGACATTATACAGAAACACCCTACCAATTTACAATGAAATCCATTCACAAATGCAACCTGTAGACTGTGCTAAAGGAATCTAGGTAACGTACCCCTATGGCTGTTACGGTTGACCGAACCCCCACCAAAATAAGATGCTCTCATCTAGACATTATCTGGAGTCATCCTGCCAAGTTACAATGAAATTCCTTCATAAATGACCTGAAGACTGTGCTAAAGGTTTTTGGATTCTGGACCCGTGCAGCCATCACGGTTGACCAATCGCAACCAAAAGAAGACGTTCTTCTTTAGACATGACTTCGAATCTGCACATGAAATTTTGTGATGATTAGACAAGAACACAAGGATATAGCCTTTGCAAAAAAAAATGTGAATAGACTCGCAGACTAACAGACTTCCGTATGCGTGATGGCAATAGCTTATCTTTATCAAGATAAGCTAAAAATGTATTAGGAGTACACGTACTTTTCGAGGAGATAATAGTAAGTTCCAGGTGATCAGACAGACGGGCGGAAAGTGATCAGAGAAGCTCCCCTTGAGCTTTGCTCAGTTGAACTAAAAACAATGAAAGTGTCAACGACTCTGTAGCTCAACTTGTTCAAGACATGTACATGTATAGTATGTGACACAGCAATGACAAACATCTAGGTAATGACCTGATAACAAAGGTACATGTAAAGTATTGTAATGGTCTGTACATAAATGCAGACCGTAGTCTGTAACAAATATATAGGTAAAGTATTGTAAAAGTGGGGTGACAGTTATATGCTAAACTAGAAAAGAAATCTTTGAGTCCCAGAGCAGGTCGGACTGAACCCCAAAATAATTGTTCTCATAGCACAGTGATAACAAAGGCACCCCAAAACACTCGTTCCTGTCACAAGGTGATAACAAAGGTACCCCAAGAAGTTTTGTGAAGATCCGTTCATAAATACAGACTCTAGCCCGAACTGTATTGACATGTGCACTTACTGTGTATAAGTAGCACTGAACAAATCAAAGTTCATCTAATTTGCATAATTTCTGCACGAGAAAAAACCTGTATTATATGTGATGTATTCCATGTTACTAAACATTCCTACAAAAATTTATTCAAATCAGAACTTTCATACAGAAGTTCTGTACAAAAAACTGACTGCACTAATTTTGGTACAAAAAGGCTGCACCCAAAAACACCCGATCTCGTGCCACGGTGATAACAAAGGTACCCAAGAAGTTTCGTAAAGATCGGTTCATAAATACGGCCTCTAGCCTGAGCCGTATAGAAGTTGTGTACAAAAAACTGATTGGATCTAATTTCGTACAAAATGGCCTCTGGCAGCCATCTTGAATTTTGGACCGTACCCAGAAACACTCATTCTCATCCCAAGGTGATAACAAAGGTACCCAAGAAGTTTTGTGAAGATCGGTTCATAAATACAGCCTCTTGCCTGAGCCGTATTGACACATGCACTTAGTGTGTATAAGTAGCACTGAATAAATCAAAGTTCATCTAATTTGCATAATTTCTGCTCGAGAAAAAAATCTGTATTATATGTGGTATATTCCATGTTACTAAACATTCATACAAAAATTTATTCAAATCAGAACTTTCACACAGAAGTTTTGTACAAAAAACTGATTGCACCAATTTTGGTACAAAATGGGTGTTGGTGGCCATCTTGAATTTTGGACTATACCCCAAAACACTTGTTCTCATCCCACGGTGATAACAAAGGTACCCAAGAAGTTTTGTAAAGATCGGTTCATAAATACAGCCTCTAGCCCGAGGCGTATTGATATGTGCACTTACTGTGTATAAGTAGCACTGAATAAATCAAAGTTCATCTAACTTGCATAATTTCTGCACGAGAAAAAAACCTGTATTATATGTGATGTATTCCATGTTACTAAACATTCATACAAAAATTTATTCAAATCAGAACTTTCACACAGAAGTTCTGTACAAAAAACTGATTGCACTAACTAAAGTACAAAATGGCTGCTGGTGGCCATCTTGAATTTTGGACCGCACTCAAAACTACTCGTTCTCGTCCCACGGTGATAACAAAGGTACCCAAGAAGTTTTGTAAAGATTGATTCATAAATACAGCCTCTAGCCCAAGCCGTATTGGCATTTGACGTTACAGTACTGAAAGTAACATTAAATAGATCAAAGTTAGTCTAATTGGCATAATTTATGCATGGGAAAAAAACCCGTATTATATGTGATGTATCCCATGGTACTAAACATTCACAAAAAAAAATTATTCCAATCAGCGCTTTCATGTGGAAGTTTTGCACAAAAATCTGATTGCACCTAATTTTGTACAAAATGGCTGCCAGTGGCCATCTTGAATTTCAGACCGGACCCAAAAACACTTGTTCTCGTCCCACAGTGATAACAAAGGTACCCAAGAAGTTTCATAAAGATCGGTTCATAAATACGGCCTCTAGCCCAAGCCGTATTGGAATTTGCACTTACAGTGCTGAAAGTAACACTAAATAAATCAAAGTTAGTCAAATTTGCATAATTTACGCATGAGAAAAAAAACCCGTATTATATGTGATGTATCCCATGGTACTAAACATTCATACAAAAAATTATTCAAATCAGAGCTTTCATATGGAAGTTCTGCGAAAAAGTTAAAAAATTTATAGTAATTTCTATATTTTTTATACTTACCAATGACCCAGACATAGCTGGTGCTAACTCTTAAAATATAGGGCCAAACACAAATTTTGCCCCCCAATCCCCAAAATTTGCATCTAAAACCAAAGAAAACATGTCCTGAATGGCCCTCCACACTTCACCTCTACTGCGCATGCGCAGTGTCAAGGACGTTCCGAAATTGGCGCCATTAATCATTCTAATAACCAGTGCCTGGTAAGCGCTATGTACTCAGCGGGGAGGCAAGAGTTCCCAACTCCTGGGAGGGCCATCCCCGTCTGGGTCATTGGTAAGTATAAAAAATATAGAAATTACTATAAATTTTTTAACATTTTTATACTGTACCAATGACCCAGACATAGCTGAATAGTAAAAAGGCTGGAGGGCCAAGGACATAGAGCAAGATGGAATACGCTCAATAATATAAAATAGAGTCATCCCCACTAGGGAAAAAGAAGTAATAGGCCTTACATGTATCTTTCTTATTTATGATAAATTAGAAAGATACAACACCTTCCAAAATTGAGCATCATACATCCATGTACTCTATTAATATCCAATATAATCTTTATACTAATAATTTTTAAAGTAAGCCAATAAATAAAGTAAGTCTAGAGAATAGAGACTCTTATACTCCTTAAAAGTGTCTGAGGATTACATAATCATGTCCGTTGACACGTGCTAAATTCAAAAGCTATACTTTAAAAACTAAGACTTGAATGAATTTTTAAAAACATAAACTTCTCACTAAACAACCATCCCAATAACAGCTCAGAATTACTAACTCCGGAGGAGGTATCCCCTTGTTTTCATAGTAAAACAGGTGACCCAAGGAAACACCCTCCCCCCCCCCCCCCCCCCTTTTTCTTGCCCTGGGTCAAATAGCCCAGAGCGAAGAGGGCAGCAGAACGGAGTCACTGCCGAAACAGACAGCCTACCTAGCAATAGTAGCAACTGTTAAGTGAATGACATTCTGAGCAGTAGATAATAGTCCTAACAATAGAGGCCTCCAGAAATGGACTCGATATTTCTGAGATAAAATTCATGAATGTGGATGGCTGAGCGCAATGAGCAGCCTTCAAAAATCTATAATAGCGACACTATTAATGTAAGCCCAAGATGTAGAAGAACTCTTACTTCATGAGCCGAAATCTTAAGCACAACTGCTGAGTCAATGATATACCATAAGCAGTACTGATAGTTAATTGAATCCATTAGCAATAGAATGGAGCGTAACGTCCTTCTATTAGGCATCAAAGACAGAAGAAGCTTACGCCCGTAGTAATAAACAGATATCTGTTTATAAATACATAAACTCTAACCGGACAGAGTAAAGGCCTATGCCCGTACTAAGACGGAAGGACCTTAATAACAATAGGTTCCGGATATTAGGAGCCTAACTCTTATGCAAAAATCCAACCTAATAGTAAAGGAAGTAGTGATTCCGAAACTACGAAAGTGAAAATCATCCATCGATAGTGCATGAAACTCACTGACTCTTCAGTAAAAGAGAAGCCAACAGAATTACTGTCTAAAAGGTCAGAATTTGAAAACTACTGTTTCCAGAGGCTCAAATGATTACTTAGCTAAATAAGAACCGAAGTTAAATTCCATATAGGAATTTAATCTAAAGATTCTAAGTCTATTTATCAAAAAGTTACTAACTGACTTAGATAAAGAGACATAAGACTCAATTGTAAACTATCATAGAGTGCATAGGTATGAGGTAACACCTTAATAATAACAGGCTGCAGTAGATCTTGTCAAACAAGTATACTAAAAAGTTGCAATGAGTAGTATGGAGGGATCAACAATATGAACATAGTGATCCCTACACCAACGACGGAAGAGCCTCCACTTTAGCCGCATAGAATAGCGAAGAAGAGGATCTCCTATAGTAAGAAATCGCGTCCACTGCTCGTCCAGTACAATGCTTACAATGCAATACGGACCACACAACGGAATATGTGAAGGTTGTGACCTTGCGGGTTGTGATAAAGATGACACGATTTACCCAGCGAAAAAAGATCCTCTCATTGAGGAAGATTCCGCGTTAAGTCCCACAGTAGACATCAGAGTAAATTACCCACGGTCTCTGTGAAGATAGAGATGCTATCAACAGAAATGTATTGTGGTTGTTTATCTTAGCAATACCTGCTGAAACAACAGCGCCGGAGGATACGCGTATCCTATCATTCCGTCCTATTAGATCAATAGAGCGTTAACAACATTAGCTCAGAGATCCGGACAAGCCAACACATACGTCTGCAATTGATTAGCAAGCTGTGTCATAAATAAATCATCATTGGGCGCTTCCATAGATAGCAAATCTGATTGAATACTTGTTTGTTGAGAGTCCATTCTGACGGCAACAAGCGATCCCTAAGTGAACGGGAGTCCGGTAAAACAATCAGACGACCCGGAATATGACGGACCGAAACAGAACTTGGTGTACTATAACCAACAGACGGATTCTTTCCATTAAATTGAATAACGGAAACGAATGAGTGCCTCCCTGGTTCCGGAGATACGCCACTACTGTCGAATTAACGGACAGGATTTGGACATGCGTTTCTGAATAATGTTCATGCAATGACATAAAGCAAGCCTAAAAAACATTATTCCGCGGAAGATAATTGCTTGCTTAGAGACTGCAGAACCCAAAGACCCTGGCACTTCGAATCCGTTGGGATCAATATTATATCCCAATCTGTTTGACTGGCAACCGTCATAACTATAACACTCGGATCCGGCAACTGCAGTGGCACTCTCTGAGTCAACCACCGAATGTTTGTCCCAGTCTGAATCTCTTGTAACACTAGATAGACAAGAGAACGTGTAAATCGAGCAATTCATGGATTGCTGAAAAGTTGCCGTCGAAGAGAGGCTTCTCCGAGAACGAAGCGACTCTGAGAGAGTTCTTCACCTTACTATCCACGCGCGTGGATGTAGCTAGGGCTGCGTCACGTCTAACCAACTCCAATCAGCCACTGAAGGGCGGAGTTATACGTGAACAAACAACTGCCCTCAAAAGAAATCACATTGAGAATAATATCCCGCAAATCTTTTCTTGAAGACGTAATGATAACGCCTCAGTAAGGTGGATTACGTATGATAAAGCGTCTAAGTTAAGTCTACTAGACATCATTGTCGTTTCCAACATTGTGGTTGGAAAAGACATAGACGGCGAAAAAGAATATTTCCAGTCTTTAACCACGCCGTCTAGACGCATATGAACTCTCGGTATGCCCTGCTCTGCCAAAATAAATTATTCGTATAAATGATAAAACGGCAGAAATGAGCAATGCGGACAAGAAACTAAACTATCATGCTTGGTAGCAGGCTTATATGCATATATAGCGTCGAAAAATAAAACACATGTTGTAATGACATTATTGGACTGCGTCGGTAAGTCAGGGACAATGTCCCTGAACCGATCCAAAATTCCGTGTCCATTGACGCTATAAGTCTCTTATCCAACATCGCAGCAATGTAGTCCGAAATAACAATCACTGGAAGATAATGCCAAAAGATATGAATGGCAGCTTCCGATGCTACGAAAGGGAAAACTCGAAATCTTTCGAATCCCTTTCGCCATCCTGTCGGACCCTATAAAGCGTTCGGCCGTCCGTACCTGATGCAACCGTGGACCGCACCGACCCAGCGCCGTCAGATAATTCCTCATTCGAGTAAGAAACTGTCGATTGCTGGGATGCTGCGAAACAACTGTGCTAACTCGGATAGCACGTCCGTCACTGAGGCCTGAGGAGAAGCGGTCCTACAATGCATTGCCGCTGGAAGCTCCGTGATCGTTACCCCGTGCATACTACCAATATGCGAGCGAACGGAGTGTATAGGCCTCGTGTCCCTTGGCTACCGGATGGCATGACCTATTCGCCGTGGAATCACTGAATGACGAAACTGATCGGATACTCGAGGTCACGTAGCCAATGTGCGGTCGTGTGCCCTGCTGTGAGGATGAGGAAGCATTATCGACAGTCTCTCGGACTGTCAATATAATGGAGCATCCCGACCGACAGACATATGCTCCGAATGTAAAATATCTGAACCACAACATGCGGTCCCCTATGTTGTTGGACGAGAGAGGGACCTCTCTCGCTCACAGCCCGGACGGACCTGGACAAGCCAGGAATCGGACTAACAGGCTTCCTCTGATCTGTCCTCAATCTGCCGTCACTGGGTGAGTACTAAAGTAAATATAGTGCTCGCATCACCCAAATCTCCTTCCTAGACCGCAACGGACGAACCCGGCAGCCGAACCATTCGATGAATGCACGCTACACCGGGTGAGCTAGCGAATGTCATTCCGTCGATCCTACAAGGGATCTCTTAGGCGATAGACATATTCCATGAGCACTTATTGCCGCTAGCTCTTCATTAACTAAGACGACAAAGGCACACTTTTGAAAGACATCTCCGTAACTTTGCGAACAAGAAACCAAAAATGCTTGGTTATAGCAAGCATATAATAATAATATATATAGCGTCGTTCAATAATTCGAAAGTTTGTGTGACATTATTGGACTATGTCGGAACTGAGGGACGATGTCCCTGAACCGAACCAAAAATTTCTAAGTCCACCGACGCTGTCAGTTTCTTATCCGGCATCGCAGCATTCTGGTCTGACAAAAGAAGATGTAGAAGATCAAATCAGATGACATACACAACAGCATATGTTGTTCCCAAAGGGAAAGCTCGAAATCCTCCAAATCCCTTTCGGTATCCCGTCGGACTGGATGAAATTTTCGGACGTCCGTACCCGCTTCCGCGGAGCGTCCCGACCCAGCATCGTAGGATAAAAAATATGCGACAGATTCAGTTGATGCTGGAATGCTGCGATAAACTGTGCTATTTAGGAAAGCACGTCCATTCCCGAGGCCTGTGCAGTAGCGGTCTTACGATGCATTGCCGCCGGAAGCTCCGTGTACGTTGACTCCCGCACACTTCCTATGCGAACGTCCGGAGTCTGCAGGCCTCGTGTCCCTGGCTACCGGATGGTGTGACCTGGTCGCCGATGATTCTCTGACTGGCGAAGCTGACTGGATATCCGAGGTCACGTAGCCAAGAGCGGTCGTGTGCGCTACCATGAGAATGAGGAAGCCTTATTGACAGTCTACTCCGGACTGACTATATGTCGGAGCGTCCCGAGCGACGGACGTATGCTCCGAATGCGAAACATTTTGTACCACAACATCTGGGGCCAGATGTTGTTGTACGAGAGAGGGGCCTCTCTCGCTCGCCGTCTGAATGGACCAGAACGAGCTATGAACCGGACTAAAAGGCTTCCTCCATTCTCCCTCTAATCCGCCGTCACTGGGTGTGCATTTGGTTGATTTATAGTGCTCGCATCACCCCAAAACTTCCTCTAGACCGCAACGGACTAACCCGGCTGCCGAACCATTTGATGAATGGACACTACACCGGGCGAGCTAGCGGACGTCAAAGGCCGTCGAACCTACTAGGGTCCTCCTAGGCAATTGGCGTATTTACATGAGCACTTTTCCGCTAGCCCTTCATTAATTGTGACGATGGAGGCACACTGTTGGAAGACATCACAGATACATCACCCTAATCTTGATCGTCTGAAATAGAAATTGATAAAGCAGAGTGACCCTGCGGGGAAAGGACCGGAGTGTCCAATTCCCCACTAACATACCGTGACATACGCTTCCCATGTTGTCATCGAAATCATACGATACAGAACAGGAGTTAATGCGAGTACACTGACCACATATAGAATGATTATAAAAGTCAGAGGAAGACTTCCTCTTATACAATTGATCAAAATCCATTCAATGTGAAAAGAAAACAAGTCCTGGTACTCGCACCAACCCCTGGCAATCAAAATACATAATAATAATATGATCCATTAATATAGAAAAAATAATTGAAATCAAAATATTTTGAAAAAATATTTTTTCAGAACAGCCCAAGTTTCTGAAAAGTAACGTTGAGCCCCAATGGATCCCAAGCCTAAGTGTGGACAAAAATTTTAAAAATATTTTAAACAATTTATTCAACACTTACGAACAATAATAATGTATCTAGTTATGATTAAAATAACATCAAGATATTATTTTCAAGAAATCCCCCCCTCACACAAAGGGCTGTTGTAAATGTAAACAATGAATGTAAAAACACTAAAATAAGACTCCAGGCACCCAGGCCCGGAATCAGTTACCAAAAATACACTATCTGATGCAAAACAGAGACTTCCAGGGAAGAAACTGCAGAACATCAGATGGTAGATGCAGAACACAACGCCTGACCACCCATAGGTGAAGACGTAAACATGGGGAAAAGAACAGAATTCATTCTGTTATTCAGCTAAAACTCCCAAGAAAATTTAGTAATAATAATTACAAAAACTATGCCAAAAGCATGGGAGAATAGCAAGGGGGGACTTAAAGGACAGGGAGAGAGGAAAACACTGAAAAATCAGTGTAACTAAATAATCAGAATGACAACAAAATGGCTGCTGCCTCGAAAATAGGTAACTTAACCTAATTTCATTAAAAAATTTTAAGTTACAGCCCTGATAATATTCTGTCACACAATTTTCCTCTCCTCCTTCTCTATCCTCCTTAGAATCACCATTTCACTAATATTTATGTGTCTGGCATCATTCAAACTGAGATTTACAAGCACAAAGATCAGTCAGATGTTAACTGATGAAGGGCCAAACTTAGAATGATTAATGGCGCCAATTTCGGAACGTCCTTGACACTGCACATGCGCAGTAGAGGTAAAGTGTGGAGGGCCATTCAGGACATGTTTTCTTTGGTTTTAGATGCAAATTTTGGGGATTGGGGGGCAAAATTTGTGTTTGGCCCTATATTTTAAGAGTTAGCACCAGCTTTGTCTGGGTTATTGGTACAGTATAAAAATATATGATTGCACCTAATTATGTATAAAATGGCTGCCAGCGGCCGTCTTGAATTTCTGACCGGACCCAAGAACACTCCTCGTTCTCATCTCACGGTGATAACAAAGGTACCCAAGAAGTTTCGTAAAGATCGGTTCATAAATACAGCCTCTAGCACAAGTCATGTGTACGGCGTGATGGACGGACAGACGGACGACGCGCCATGACAAAACCTCAAATTTGGCTTTGCCAAAGTTGAGCTAAGAAAAATTCAATTGAATAGGGATTGGCCATTATATTAGGTAATGGGTAAAAAAAAAAGCAAGAGGCCCCATAGGGCCTGAAGCACTCACCTTGAACAGAACCAGATATAAACCAAGGCCACAAATGAATCTACATTAAGCAATCAATCATGAATCTAAATTAAGCAATCAATCTCCATAGTATCCATTGTCAATCCTTGAGCCCCTCAGTAGTGACTAAAATAGTCCAAGAATCATGCCTTTTTTCAGTTAGTCATAATGTACAAAGTGGAGCTCCCCTATGGAGCCCTTGATATACAACCTATGTGGATTAATCTTAGTTACACACCTCTAGAGGGTACTTAAAAAACATGGCTCCTTATAAAATTAACTTGGAATTATGTTTTCTATTTTTAGCACACGAGTCCCACGATAGCTAGGGTTAATTTTTTTTTTTACATCAAATATCTGTTTCCCACTTTTGCTGCTTATCAAATTTTGTTAAACTTGGACTACGAGTCCTGAGTAGTGAATAAGAAATTTCCTTATATTACTCTAAGTCAAAATTTGAATTACCATAGGAAGCCCAAATATGAACCCAGGGACCCAATTTTAACAAACTTGAATCTGACTCCCCCCAAGAGAGATGTTGTATACCAAATATGAGAGCATTCTGACTGGTTGATCTGAAGAACATTCTTTGAAGATTATCCCCAGGATTGCACTAACTTAAAATTCATGCACCCATGGGGAGTCCAAATCTTAACCCCTGGACTTGAGATGTTGTATACCAAATATGAAAGGCTTCTGCCTGGTGAATCTGAAAAAGATGTTTTTTGAAGAAATTCCCTGATATTACACACCAAGTCAAAATTCGGGCTCCCATAGGGAACCCAAATATTAACCCTGGCTCTCGATTTGAACAAACTTGAATATGATCCCTCCCAAGAGATGTGGTATGCCAAATATCAAACCGTTCGGATTGATGGATCTGGAGAAGATTTTTAAAGAAATTTCTTCATATTGCACTACGTTAAAATTCAGGCTTCCACAGGTAAAATTCAGGCTACCATGGCGAGTCCAAATATTAACGCAAGCACTCAATTTGAAATCTTCAATCTGACCCCCACCCCCACCCCATAAAGATGTTACATACCAAATATGAAAGCATTCTGACTGGTGGATCTGAAGAAGATTTTTAAAGATGATTCCCCGAATTGCCCCGAGTTAAAAATCCAGGCTCCTGTATGGAGCCCAAACATGAACCAAACATGTATCTGACCCCCCCCCCCCCTCCCCTCCCCTGCCCCCATAGATGCTGTATACTAAATATCAAAAGATTCTGATCAGTGCTTTGGGAGAAATTTCTTTGGCCTATATGCTAACTCAGCATTTTTTACTTTCAAACTGGGTTATTTTGTTGAGTCGCATAAGTCACCTATTTTCGTTTCGACACCTGAAGCTCCGACTGAAACGGGACAAAATAGAAATAAAAAATCCGCCAAAAGCGACAATGGACAATTGATTGTCGTTCAAATAAACGGTCGCTTATTTGACGAAAGAAAATGCCCATTTAATCACACTCAAGCACATTCGATTCTTGAAAATAATCGTTTTTATGTAAACCTCGGATCACTCAGTTCAGCCAATTTTTAGAGGGCGACTTGTAATCGCCCGGCTTTTTTTCGTGGGGGCTTTGGTCTTAGATGGGCAACATAATTGCCCTAGTTGCCCTCACAGCTGGTCCCTGGCTACTGTACAAGTCAAAATAAGTTGTAGCATAACCACAATAAACTAAACATACTGCTACTTCTGCACCAATAAAGAGCCCAAATATTAATGCAAGGACCCAATTTACACGAACTTTAATCTTTGAAATATTTGACCTACCAACTTCCCTTGAATAAACTTTAATCATCAACACCAAAGGATGTTCCATACCAATATATCAATGGCAGGAAGACAGCCCTAGTGGCTATGCCATTTCCCTGTAGTGCAATAATGTAGTAGAGAATATTGTATGTTACTGTTACTATAAAATGTATTCTATGTCTATACATGTTGTACTACTGAATAAATTATTCTATTCTATTCTATTCTCTCTGGTGGTTAATGAGAAGATTTTCAAAGACTTTTAGGTTTTTGGGGCATTAACCAGAGCACAAAGATGGAAGCTGCTTCATTTGAACAAAACAGAAAAGGTATACTCCAGGCATGTCAACCAGTACCTGTACCAGTACCGCCGGTTCCCTCATGCTCCAACCGGCACCGGTACTGAAGCTTTTGTCCCGCCGGTACTGGGACAAAATTATTTTATGGGGAAATTCCTAATTGAACGAGGGTAAACGGGCTAATAATTCGTCCCCTGAGTCCCAATGTGTTCTATGTGGCCTCTGGAACATAGAACACATCGGAACTCAGGAGAGGAATTGTGTATGGCACACTTACATGACATACTTTCAGCTTATTTGTGAAAGAACATATCAAAACACTCTAAAGGGGCATGTTCTGTCTGCACCACCACCTCGATAAGGCCGATCATTTTAACTTTCCAAATGTGGCATCAAAGACAATGGCTATTTCAAAGCAATTATTCTGTGACAACATCAAAGTAATCATAAAGCGCGATTTTCGTGCTTTATGATTACTTTGATACGCCGCAGAATAACTGGTACCATGCCATGTTTGTCTTTGTGATCTTGGGCACTGGGTCGGTTTAAATACAAATTTCTCCCATCTGATTGTGAGGTCACTAAATTGTTGACTTGTCCAGGTGTCACATGGTATCTTCCCCCGTGTACCCCCCCCCGGCCCCAGTTAGATACACTAATGCATCCCCCCCCCCCCCCCACAGGGGAAGATACACTAGTGTATCTCCCCCCACCCCCACCCTGGGCATCTTCCCTCTCCCTCCCCTCCCTCTAATTTTTTTTTCAACCTGGATTTGAGTACCCTCACCACATTTATTATTTTTATGACATTCAGTGGAAGATACACAGAGGGGGGGGGGGGGGGGGGGGAGATACCCTAGTGTTGATATAGGGTGCTGGGGGGGAATCCCTAGATTTGAGTACCCTAACCACATTTATTATTTTTTATGATATTCAGTGGAAGATACAGAGTGGGAGAAGATACCCTAGTGCACCCCCCCCCCCCCCTCACCCAGGAAAGAATATACCCAGGGGGAGGATACCCTGTTACAATGGTATCTTCCCCCTCCCTCCCACCCTGGCTATCTTACCCCCTCTAATCTTTTTTCAACATGGATAACATCAGGCATGTGTTGATATAGGGCACTGAGGGGGAATTCTTAGATTTGAGTACTCTAACCACATCTATTATTTTTTATGACATTCAGTGGAAGATACAGAGTGTGTGTGTGGGAGGGTGGGGGGGGAAGATACCCTAGTGCACCCCCCCCCCCCCAACCAGGAGAGAATATACCCAGGGAGAAGATACCCTGTTACAGCGGTATCTTCCCCCGTGTAAATTCCCCCTCCCTCCCACCCTGGCTATCTTACTCCCTCTAATCTTTTTTTCACAGATGATACCTCACATCCATTAGGGAAGAAAACAATACTTATTTTTTCGGGACGACCCACGTTGTGTCCTTGGGCAAGGCACTTTATCCTGGTTGCCTACATGGGGGCACGATGACGCTCTGTACTAAGGCTTACTGTACGTCGATGGTGCACATGTCTTCAACCACTGTAACCCTGCTTGAGCGGACCTTGAACAGGGTTAGAATATTGAGGAGTTGACAGTTGCTCATCGATGCTCGGTGGTTCTCTCTGGCTTCCTCCACCCATAAAACTGTCACGGTCACGATTAGCCATTGTGCATAAGTATGTGACCTTAAACACCAATAAATAAATACTTGTTTTTTCTGTGATTAATAACTGAAAACTCTGCATTAATTTTTTCATCCATAATCTTGAATGCAGAGATATTAATTATTAAGGAAGAAGAGTACTTGTATTTTCAGTAATTATTAACTGGAAAACCCTGGATTAATATTGTCATTCAATATCGCTGAAACCAATAATCTCAGGGAGCAAAATGACTGGAATCGCATCGTAAAATGCGATGCAATATCCACACATAGCGATGCAAGTTTAGGTCTATGAATCGCATTTCCGAAATCTGTTAACTTTGCACACTGTCGCATTCACCAGCGGGGAAGCCGGAAGAGTCTCCTCCATGACGTATCATGGTTATTTTTAATGGGACATCCGACGTCAAATTACTCTACCCGGTATATAGACTATATAGAGTAATTTGACGTCAGATGTATTAGAATATGACTCCTGACCTGAATGTGTTTCGGTCGTCTGTCAAATGATTATAAATATCATGGCGAAAGGAGTGAAAGTAAGCCCAGTTGAGAATTGGAAACGGGAGGTGGACGCGGAGGGGCAGTGGTTGAAATATGACATAATGGACGATGAGAAGCGCATAACAAAGATAACTTGCTCTTTGTGTACTGAGTTTGAGTTCATTTGTTCAGACCCCCTCTAAGAGACAATTGTGCTGTACACATGCGCAGTTGCACCTGTTACCAATTTGACCGAGATTTTCCAAAACACGCACACGTTTTGGGAAATCTCAGACTCAATATTTGGTAACAGACACAACTGCGCTTGTGTACAGCTAAATCGCTGGAGCAACTATTCTTTTGATTCAAGGGATTATTTATCGAAAAGCTGAGGTAATGTGAACGTTAAAAGTTTAGAGAATAGGATCAACTTTGGAAGTACCCAATTTGCGGCATCCCTGATGTATTCGCAATCTGAGTGTGCTCGTCCAAATGATTATCGAGGCGTGAATAAAATTGCTCGCCCCATTTTAACTGCAGGCACGTTTAGGGGCATGAGCGCAATGGCGCACCTTTCCCGCATAGGCCTGAATCCCTAATAAAGTTGATTCATTCCTCTCTCATCTGATCACATAACTTTTTTTTTATGCTCTCAGAATCAACCAGAATGCATCTCGTGTCCTCTGAAATTCCAAATTTCCCGGACCCCCCACCAATGAGATGGGGACACCCCCTCTTGGGCTCACCCCCAGCGAACAGCTTCGCTGTGATCGTCAAGAAAAAACTGCTATGCAAAATTTTCAAAACAATTTGCTCCCTGAATCTGAAACAGTAGTGGCAAGATAACAATACTCTCATCTTATTTACACTCCTTAAAGGGTTATAGTGTTGCTCTGCATTCTGATACTAATGTCTTTACTTTTGAAAAAATAATAATCTTGGGTAGAGAGGAGAGGTTAACTTAATATTCATTTTTATTTTCTTTCTTCCATTCAAAGCTCCCTGCTTATACCAAGTAGTTACTATTTGACTTTTTCTCTTATGAATAATGCTTTTCAGCTTAAAAAAATGTTTAGTTGGTCTGTGTTGTGTATGGATGGGGGGGAGGGGGGGGAGAGAAAGATACACAGGGTGGAGGAAGATAACCTAGTGCATCTTCCCCCCAGGGGGAAGATACCCTGTTATACCGGCACCGGTTTTGACTGGACAGGCTCTGTCCCGTACCGGTACCAGTTAGGTTGGTACCGGCGGTACTTTGACATGCCTGGTATACTCCATAGATGGTCTGTGCAATATGCTTGAATTTGGCCCAGTAATTGTGAAAAAGACAAGTTTCTAAAAGTTAACGGATGCGGACGCCAAGTGATGGCAATAGATCACACTGACTTGGAGTCATGGTATTTTAGATTTTAAATTTAAAAACCAATACTAATTCTTTTCAAAATATTCAGAGAATTTCAAAGACGGAAGGAATCTAGTATCCACTTGTACCTTCTAGTAATAGGATCTGATGTAACTTAATTTCATTCCCCACCCCCTTTCCTACGCTGGAGTGCATCAATGGGGATACATTTGTTGAAGGTGTCTCACTATGTAGCATCACCCCCTCCCCCCTCCTTTGATCTTAAAATCCCATTCCAGCTTTAAGAATAAGGTATTTTGTGGGTGTATCCATTAGCGCCAAGAGAAGGGGGGGGGGAGTTACTGTGTATGTGTGTGTGTGGGGGGGGGGGCTGTCTCTGGGCCTGGGCACTATTAGGGGCCTGGGATTTGGGGTGTTAAAAAAAGTGTAGGTTGACCTATCTATACATCTAAGCTGAAAGTCGTGGGAAGGCTTTTGGAATGGGCCTGCGATGCTGTTGGAGGCGGCAATAGTATGTAGTTGTTTTACTGAGCAGGTTCCATTCATATAAACAGAAAAACACTTGTTCCAGTTTGTTGGTTTTCCACCGGTCTTTCCTGCATCGTGGTGGGCACAATTATCTTTGCAGACAAAAATGCACCACACACACAGGAATACAGGTAATAAATTACCCAAATTGTTAGAAAATAATTGAGTAGGCCTAGATATTGTCAAATGAAAGTGTCAATGACACTGCAGCTCAACTTGTCCAAGAAGGGACTGAACTAAACAGAATGCTCCAGTAATAAGTCACTCAATCAAGTTTCTACAAAAAAAAACCCCATCACACCAAAGCTATATATGAAACCTGAAAAAGATCGGATGAGGGATGTGCTCTGTTGGGTGTACTAATGGAATTGTTGACAATTTATATGCCAAATCCAAGATGGCTGATGGTGGCCATGTTTTTCAACAAAATTCAGAAAAGTTAAAAAATTTATAGTAATTTATATATTTTTTATACTTACCAATGACCCAGACATAGCTGGTGCTAACTCTTAAAATATAGGGCCAAACACAAATTTTGCCCCCCAATCCCCAAAATTTGCATCTAAAACTAAAGAAAACATGTCCTGAAAGGCCCTCCACACCTCGCCCCCACTGCGCATGCGCAGTGTCAAGGACGTTCCGAAATTGGCGCCATTTATCATTCTAATAACCAGTGCCTGGTAAGCGCTATGTACTCAGCGGGGAGGCAAGAGTTCCCAACTCCTGGGAGGGCCATCCCCGTCTGGGTCATTGGTAAGTATAAAAAATATATAAATTACTATAAATTTTTTAACATTTTTATACTGTACCAATGACCCAGACATAGCTGAATAGTAAAAAGGCTGGAGGGCCAAGGACATAGAGCAAAATGGAATACGCTCAATAAAATAAAATAGAGTTATCCCCTGTAGGGAAAAGAAGTAATAGGCCTTACATGTATCTTTCTTATTTATGATAAATTAGAAAGATACAACACCTTCCAAAAATTGAGCTTCATACATCCATGTACTCTATTAATATCCAATAATCCTTATACTAATAATTTTTAAAGTAAGCCAATAATAAAGTAAGTCTAGAGAATAGAGACTCTTATACTCCTAAAAGTGTGTGAGAATTGCATGATCATGTCCGTTGACATATGCAATATTCAAAAGCTATACTTTAAAAACTAAGACTTGAATGAATTTTATAAACTTAAACTTCTCACTAAACAACCATCCCAATAACAGCTCAGAATAACTAACTCCGGAGGAGGTATCCCCTTGTTTTCATAGTAAAAACAGGTGACCCAAGGGAACACCCTCCCCCCCCCCCCTTTTTCTTGCCCTGGGTCAAATAGCCCAGAGCGAAGAGGGCAGCCGAACGGAGACACTGCCGAAACAGACAGCCTACCTAGCTATAGTAGCAACTGTTAAGAGAATGATATTCTGAGCAGTAGATAATAGACCTAACAATAGAGGCCTCCAGAAATGGACTCGATATTTCTGAGATAAAATTCATGAATGGATGGCTGAGCGCAATGAGCAGCCTTCAAAAATCTATAATAGCAACACTATTAATGTAAGCCCAAGAAGTAGAAGAACTCTTACTTCATGAGCCGAAATCTTAAGCACAACTGCTAAGCCAATGATAAACCATAAGCAGTACGCTAGTTAATAGAATCCATTAAAAATAAAATGGAGCGTAACGTCCTTCTACTAGACATCAAAGACAGAAGAAGCTTACGCCCTTATAATAAACAGATATCTGTTTATAAATACATAAACTGTACCCGGAAAGAGTAAAGGCCTATGCCCATACGAAGACGGAAGGACCTTAAAATAATAGGTTCCGGAAATAGGAGCCTAACTCTTATGCAACAATCCAACCTAAATAGTAACGGAAGTTTTGATTCCGAAACTATGAAAGTGAAAATCATCCATCGATAGTGCATGAAACTCACTGACTCTACAGTAAAAGAGAAACCAACAGAATTACTGTCTAAAAGGTCAGAATTTGAAAACTACTGTTTCCAGAGGCTCAAATGATTACATAGCTAAATAAGAACCGAAGTTAAAATCCGTATAGGAATTTAATCTAAAGATTCTAAGTCTATTTATCAAAAAGTTACTAACTGACTTAGATAAAGAGACAAAAGACTCAATTGTAAACTATCGTAGAGTGCATAGGTATGAGGTAACATAAACCTATAACCTAAATAACAACAGGCTGCAGTAGATCTTGTGAAACAAGTATACTAAAAACTAGCAATGCGTAGTATGGAGGGATCAACCATATGAACATAATGATCCCTACACCACGACGGAAGAGCCTCCACTTTAGTCGCATAGAATAGCGAAGAAGAGGATCTCCTATAGTAAGAAATCGCGTCCAAAGCTCGTCCAGTACAGTGCTTACAATGCAATACGGACCACACAACGGAATACATGAAGGTTGCGACCTTGCTGGTTGTGATAAAGATGACACGATTTACCCAGTGAAAAAAGATCCTCACATAGAGGAAGATTTCACGTTAAGATCCACAGTAGACAAGAGAGTAAAATACTCATGATCTCTGTGAAGATAGAGATGCTATCAACAGAAATGTATTGTGGTTGTTTAACTTAGCAATACCTGCTAAAACAACAGCGCCGGAGGATACGCGTATCCTATCATTCCGTCCTATAGATCAATAGAGCGTTAACAGTATTAGCTCAGAGATCTGGACAAGCCAACACATACGTCTGCAATTGATTAGCAAGCTGTGTCATAAATAAAACATCATTGGGCGCTCCCATAGATAGCAAATCTGATTAAATACTTGTTTGTTGAGAGTCCATTCTGACAGCAACAAGCGACCCGTAAGAGAACGGGAGTGCGATAAAACAATCAGACGACCCAGAATATGACGGACCAAAACTGAAGTTGGTGTACTATAACCAACAGACGGATTCTTTCCATTAAATTGAATAACGGAAACGAAAGAGTGCCTCCCTGGTTCCGGAAATACGCCACTACTGTCGAATTAAAGGACAGGAATTTGGGCATGCGTTTCTGAATAATGTTCATGCAATGACATAAAGCAAGCCTAAAAAACATTATTCCGCGGAAGTTAAACTGATAGCTAAAAGACTGCGGAACCCAAAGACCCTGGCACTTCGAATCCGTAGGGATCAGAATATCCCAATCTGTTTGACTGGCAACCGTCATAACAGCCACACTAGGGTCCGGCAACTGCGGCGGCACTCTCTGAGTCAACCACCGAATGTTTGCCCCAGTCTGAATCTCTTGTAACACTAGATAGACAAGAGAATGTATAAATCAAGCAATTCATGGATTGCCGGAAAGTTGCCGTCGAAGAGAAGCTCCTCCGAGAACGAAGCGACTCTGAGAGAGTTCTTAACCTACTATCCACGCGTGGATGTAGCTAGGGCTGCATCACGTCTAACCAACTCCAATCAGCCACTGAAGGGCGGAGTTATACGTGAACAAACTACTGCCCTCAAAAGAAATTACATTGAGAATAATATCCCGTAAATCTTTTCTTGAAGACGTAATGATAACGCCTCAGTAAGGCGGATTACGTATAATAAAGCGTCTAAGTTAAGTCTACTATACATAATGTCGTTCCCAACATTGAAATTGGAAAAGACATAAACGGCGAAAAAGAATATATGCAGTCTTTAATCACACCGTCTAGACGCATATGAACTCTCGGTATGCCCTGCTCTGCCAAAATAAACTATATATAAAAAAAGATAAAATGGCAGAAATGAGCCACGCGGACAAGAAACTAAACTATCATGCTTAGTAGCAGGCTTGTATATATATATATAATATATATAGCGTCAAAAAATAAAACACATGTTGTAATGACAATATTGGACTGCGTCGGTAAGTCAGGGACAAAGTCCCTGTACCGATCGAAAAATCCGAGTCCAATGACGCTATAAGTCTCTTATCCAAGATCGCAGCAATGAAGTCCGAACAATAATCACTGGAAGAAATGCCAGAAGATATGAAAGGCATCTTCCGATACTACTAAAGGGAAAACTCGAAATCTTTCGAATCCCTTTCGCCATCCTGTCGGACCCTATAAAGCGTTCGGTCGTCCGTAGCTTGATGCAACCGCGGACCGCACCGACCCAGCGCCGTCGGATAATTCCTGATTCGACCGAGAAACGGTCAATTGCTGGGATGCTGCGAAACAACTGTGCTAACTCGGATAGCACGTCCGTCACTGAGGCCTGAGGAGCAGCGGTCTTACGATGCATTGCCGCAGGAAGCTCCGAGATCGTTACCCCGTGCATACTTCCAATATGCGAGCGAACGGAGTGTATAGGCCTCGTGTCCTTTGGCTACCGGATGGCGCGACCTATTCGCTGTGGAATCACTGAATGCCGAAACTGATCGGATACTCGAGGTCACGTAGCCAATGTGCGGTCGTGTGCCCTGCTGTGAGGATGAGGAAGCATTAAAGACAGTCTCTCGGACTGTCAATATAACGGAGCGTCCCGAGCAACGGACATATGCTCCGAATGTAAAATATCTGAACCACAACATGCGGTCCCCTATGTTGTTGGCTTCCTCCGATCCGTCCTCAATCTGCCGTCACTGGGTGAGTACTAAAGTAATTAAAGTGCTCGCATCACCCAAATCTCCTTCCTAGACCGCAACGGACGAACCCGGCAGCCGAACCATTCGATGAATGTATGCTACACCGGGTGAGCTAGCGAATGTCACTCCGTAAGCGATAGACATATTCCATGAGCACTTATTGCCGCTAACTCTTCATTAACTATGACGACAGAGGCACACTTTTGAAGACATCTCCATAACTCTTCGAACAAGAAACCAGAAATGCTTGGATAGCAAGCATAAAATAATAATATATATAGCGTCGTTCAATAATTCGAAAGTTTGTGTGACATTATTGGACTATGTCGGAACTGAGGGACGATGTCCCTGAACCGAACCAAAAATTTCTAAGTCCACCGACGCTATCAGTTTCTTATCCGGCATCGCAGCATATGTTGTTCCGAAAGGGAAAGCTTGAAATCCACCGAATCCCTTTCGGTATCCCGTCGGACCGGATGAAACTTTCGGACGTCCGTACCCGCTTCCGCGGAGCGTCCCGACCCAGCATCGTCGGATAAAATATATGCGACAGAATCAGTTGATGCTGGGATGCTGCGATAAACTGTGCTATTAAGGAAAGCACGTCCGTTCCCGAGGCCTGTGCAGTAGCGGACTTACGATGCATTGCCGCTGGAAGCTCCGTGTACGTTGACTCCCGCACACTTCCAATGCGAACGTCCGGAGTCTGCAGGCCTCGAGTCCCCGGCTACCGACCCAGCGCTGTCGGATAATTCTTGATCCGACACCGTTTCTGTCGGCTGCTGGGATGCTGCGATAAGCTGTGCTATGTGCACAAGAATGTCCGGCGTCGAGACCTGCGGAGGCGCAGTCTATCGGTGCTTCGCCGAGGGCAGCTCCGCATCAGATGGCTCCCGCATACTTCCTATGCGAACGACCGGAGTCCATCGGTCTCGAATCCCTGGCTGCCGGATGGTGTGACCTGGTCGCCGAAGAATCCTTGATCGGCGAAGCTGGTAATATATCGGCGGTCACGCAGCCAAGGTGCGGTCGTGTGCGCTGACGAGAAGAGGAAGCCTTAGCAGTCTCAGCGGACTGCCTATACAACGGAGCGTCCCGAGCGACGGACGTATGCTCCGCTAACGACACATTTGTACCACAACATCTGGGGCCAGATGTTGTTGAACGAGAGAGGGACCTCTCTCGCTTGCCGTCTGGATGGACCGGAACGAGCTATGAACCGGACTAAAAGGCTTCCTCCGTTCTCCCTCCGATCCGCCGTCACTGGGTGTGCATTAAGTTAATTTTATAGTGCTCGCATCACCCCAAAATTCCTTCTAGACCGCAACGGACGAACCCGGCTGCCGAACCATTCGGTGAATGGACGCTACACCGGGCGAGCTAGCGGACGTCAAAGGCCGTCGAACCTACTAGGGTCCTCTTAGGCAATTGGCGTATTACATGAGCACTTTTCCGCTAGCCCTTCATTAATTGTGACGACGGAGGCACACTGTTGGAAGACATCACAGATACATCACCCTAATCTTGATCGTCTGAAATAGAAATTGATAAAGTAGAGTGACCCTGCGGGGAAAGGACCGGAGTGTCCAAATCCCCAACAACATACCGTGACATACGCTTCCCATATTGTCATCGAAATCATACGATACAGAACAGGAGTTAATGCGAGTACACTGACCACATATAGAATGATAATAAGGTCAGAGGAAGACTTCCTCTTAAAACAATTGATCAATATCCTTTCAATGTGAAAAGAAAACAAGTCCTGGTACTCGCACTAACCCCTGGCAATCAAAATACATAATAATAATATGATCCATTAATATAGAAAAAATAATTGAAATCAAAATATTTTGAAAAAATATTTTTTCAGAACAGCCCAAGTTTCTGAAAAGTAACGTTGAGCCCCAATGGATCCCAAGCCTAAGTGTGGACAAAAATTTTAAAAATATTTTAAACAATTTATTCAACACTTACGAACAATAATAATGTATCTAGTTATGATTAAAATAACATAAAGATATTATTATTTAGAAATCCCCCCCTCACACAGAGGGCTGTTGTAAATGTAAACAATGAGTGTAAAAACACTAAAATAAGACTCCAGGCACCCAGGCCCGAAATCAGTTACCAAAAATACCCCATCTGATGCAAAACAGAGACTTCCAGGGAAGAAACTGCAGAACATCAGATGGTAGATGCAGAACACAACGCCTAACCACCCGTAGGTGAAGACGTAAACATGGGGAAAGAACAGAATTCATTCTGTTATTAAGCTAAAACTCCCAAGAAATTTTAGTAATAATAATTACAGAAACTATGCCAAAAGCATGGGAGAATAGCAAGGGGGAATTAAAGGACAGGGAGAGAGGAAAAACACTTGAAAAAACAGTGTAACTAAATAATCAGAATGACAACAAAATGGCTGCTGCCTTGAAAATAGGTAACTTAACATAATTTCATTAAAAAATTTTAAGTTACAGCCCTGATAATATTCTGTCACACATTCTTTTCCTCTCCTCCTTTTCTATCCTCCTTAGAATCACCATTTCACTAATATTTATGTGTCTGGCATCATTTAAACTGAGATTTAAAAGCACAAAGATCAGTCAGATGTTAACTGATGAAGGGCCAAACTTAGAATGATAAATGGCGCCAATTTCGGAACGTCCTTGACACTGCGCATGCGCAGTGGGGGCGAGGTGTGGAGGGCCTTTCAGGACATGTTTTCTTTAGTTTTAGATGCAAATTTTGGGGATTGGGGGGCAAAATTTGTGTTTGGCCCTATATTTTAAGAGTTAGCACCAGCTATGTCTGGGTCATTGGTACAGTATAAAAATATATAAATTTTATAATATATTTCCTTTCTTATTATACCTACCACAATATACTCTCTATTTTGATCTCTCCCAAGCGATTTGGGAAAGAAAAGTGGTGCAAAAGCACCAAGAAAAAATAAGACAAAGGTGGGTAGAGTGCTACCGGCGCAGGCCCAGTAGGGGAAGCTCTTCTCTTAGTACAAATCCACGACTTCCGTTGCCAGTGCGCAGACACGTAGCTAATGACTCATTCTTTTGAATCCACCAACGTTGGAGTTATGTGATCAGCGGGGAGGAAGGATTCTTACCCGAATAAGAAGACGGGAGGGCCTCCATGTAAACAATTGTGGTAGGTACAATAAGAAAGGAAATTTACTATAAAATTTAAATTTCTTATCGACCTACCTTACAACTGTTTACTACAGGCTGAATAGACAATAGGATGGAGGGAATCACATAACCAACCCCCACATAACACAAGTGCACTGGGAGTGTGGATAGAGGAAGAGGTCCCCAGGCCATCAAGCCACAGCCTCACAAACATTAGTAAAAGACGATGAGAGATGAGGCGTACAGTTCTGTGCGATGCACAGACAGAAAAGGGCAGTAACAGCACAGAGCTGGAAATGACCTTGTAACTAGCCTAACGGATAGGGTAAACAACAGCCAGAGCAGAAGAAAGAGGGCCCAAAGCAAAAATTTCCTCAGACTGCTCCTGCAACTGACGCAGGTAGAAGGTGCAGAAAGTGGAAGCATTTCTCCAGTAGGCTGCCTGCATAACATCCAACAACTTGACGGAGTTAGCATAAGCCCAAGAGGTAGACAATGCACGCACCTAATGGGCTGAAATACGATTGGTAATACAATCGCCAGCCGCTAGACAAGCGTAAGCCACGTGAATAGCAAGACAAATTCATCGAGAAATGGATTGAGGAGAGATCTTCTGTCGACCAGGAATAAGAGACAGACAAAATTGTTTCCTGCCTTTCCTAATGAACTGCATCCGATTGAGATAAATGCGAATTGCACGAACCGGAGAGAGCAAAGGGCGGTTACCCTCAACAGAAGGAAGAGCCCTGATACAGAGAGAAGGTGGAGTCGTTTCTAGTATCTGATTCTTGACCAGAAAGGAGCAATCAGTGGTAAACGTTAACACTGTTGGGAGAGCTCCTGAAAAAGGCTGGGTCAACCGAGAGGGCATGTAGCTCACTAACCCGTCTGGCTGAGGCAAAAGCCATCAGAAAAGCCGTCTTGTATGTGAGAAAGTTAAAAAATTTATAGTAATTTATATATTTTTTATACTTACCAATGACCCAGACATAGCTGGTGCTAACTCTTAAAATATAGGGCCAAACACAAATTTTGCCCCCCAATCCCCAAAATTTGCATCTAAAACTAAAGAAAACATGTCCTGAGAGGCCCTCCACACTTCGCCCCTACTGCGCATGCGCAGTGTCAAGGACGTTCCGAAATTGGCGCCATTTATCATTCTAATAACCAGTGCCTGGTAAGCGCTATGTACTCAGCGGGGAGGCAAGAGTTCCCAACTCCTGGGAGGGCCATCCCCGTCTGGGTCATTGGTAAGTATAAAAAATATATAAATTACTATAAATTTTTTAACATTTTTATACTGTACCAATGACCCAGACATAGCTGAATAGTAAAAAGGCTGGAGGGCCAAGGACACAGAGCAAAATGGAATACGCTCAATAAAATAAAATAGAGTCATCCCCTGTAGGGAAAGAAGTAATAGGCCTTACATGTATCTTTCTTATTTATGATAAATTAGAAAGATACAACACCTTCCAAAAATTGAGCTTCATACATCCATGTACTCTATTAATATCCAATAATCCTTATACTAATAATTTTTAAAGTAAGCCAATAATAAAGTAAGTCTAGAGAATAGAGACTCTTATACTCCTAAAAGTGTGTGAGAATTGCATAATCATGTCCGTTGACATATGCAATATTCAAAAGCTATACTTTAAAAACTAAGACTTGAATGAATTTTATAAACTTAAACTTCTCACTAAACAACCATCCCAATAACAGCTCAGAATTACTAACTCCGGAGGAGGTATCCCCTTGTTTTCATAGTAAAAACAGGTGACCCAAGGGAACACCCTCCCCCCCCCCCCCCCTTTTTCTTGCCCTGGGTCAAATAGCCCAGAGCGAAGAGGGCAGCCGAACGGAGACACTGCCGAAACAGACAGCCTACCTAGCTATAGTAGCAACTGTTAAGTGAATGACATTCTGAGCAGTAGATAATAGACCTAACAATAGAGGCCTCCAGAAATGGACTCGATATTTCTGAGATAAAATTCATGAATGGATGGCTGAGCGCAATGAGCAGCCTTCAAAAATCTATAATAGAACACTATTAATGTAAGCCCAAGAAGTAGAAGAACTCTTACTTCATGAGCCGAAATCTTAAGCACAACTGCTAAGCCAATGATATACCATAAGCAGTACGCTAGTTAATAGAATCCATTAACAATAAAATGGAGCGTAACATCCTTCTACTAGACATCAAAGACAGAAGAAGCTTACGCCCTTGTAATAAACAGATATCTGTTTATAAATACATAAACTGTACCCGGAAAGAGTAAAGGCCTATGCCCATACGAAGACGGAAGGACCTTAAAATAATAGGTTCCGGATAATAGGAGCCTAACTCTTATGCAACAATCCAACCTAAATAGTAACGGAAGTATTGATTCCGAAACTATGAAAGTGAAAATCATCCATCGATAGTGCATGAAACTCACTGACTCTACAGTAAAAGAGAAACCAACAGAATTACTGTCTAAAAGGTCAGAATTTGAAAACTACTGTTTCCAGAGGCTCAAATGATTACTTAGCTAAATAAGAACCTGAAGTTAAAATCCGTATAGGAATTTAATCTAAAGATTCTAAGTCTATTTATCAAAAAGTTACTAACTGACTTAGATAAAGAGACAAAAGACTCAATTGTAAACTATCGTAGAGTGCATAGGTATGAGGTAACATAAACCTATAACCTAAATAACAACAGGCTGCAGTAGATCTTGTGAAACAAGTATACTAAAAAATAGCAATGAGTAGTATGGAGGGATCAACCATATGAACATAATGATCCCTACACCACGACGGAAGAGCCTCCACTTAGTCGCATAGAATAGCGAAGAAGAGGATCTCCTATAGTAAGAAATCGCGTCCAAAGCTCGTCCAGTACAGTGCTTACAATGCAATACGGACCACACAACGGAATACATGAAGGTTGCGACCTTGCTGGTTGTGATAAAGATGACACGATTTACCCAGTGAAAAAAGATCCTCACATAGAGGAAGATTTCACGTTAAGATCCACAGTAGACAAGAGAGTAAATTACTCATGATCTCTGTGAAGATAGAGATGCTATCAACAGAAATGTATTGTGGTTGTTTATCTTAGCAATACCTGCTAAAAACAACAGCGCCGGAGGATACGCGTATCCTATCATTCTGTCCTATAGATCAATAGAGCGTTAACAGTATTAGCTCAGAGATCTGGACAAGCCAACACATACGTCTGCAATTGATTAGCCAGCTGTGTCATAAATAAAACATCATTGGGCGCTCCCATAGATAGCAAATCTGATTGAATACTTGTTTGTTGAGAGTCCATTCTGACAGCAACAAGCGACCCGTAAGAGAACGGGAGTGCGATAAAACAATCAGACGACCCAGAATATGACGGACCAAAACTGAACTTGGTGTACTATAACCAACAGACGGATTCTTTCCATTAAATTGAATAACGGAAACGAAAGAGTGCCTCCCTGGTTCCGGAGATACGCCACTACTGTCGAATTAAAGGACAGGAATTTGGGCATGCGTTTCTGAATAATGTTCATGCAATGACATAAAGCAAGCCTAAAAAACATTATTCCGCGGAAGTTAACTGATAGCTAAAAGACTGCGGAACCCAAAGACCCTGGCACTTCGAATCCGTAGGGATCAGTATATATCCCAATCTGTTTGACTGGCAACCGTCATAACAGCCACACTCGGGTCCGGCAACTGCGGCGGCACTCTCTGAGTCAACCACCGAATGTTTGCCCCAGTCTGAATCTCTTGTAACACTAGATAGACAAGAGAATGTATAAATCAAGCAATTCATGGATTGCCGGAAAGTTGCCGTCGAAGAGAAGCTCCTCCGAGAACGAAGCGACTCTGAGAGAGTTCTTAACCTACTATCCACGCGTGGATGTAGCTAGGGCTGCATCACGTCTAACCAACTCCAATCAGCCACTGAAGGGCGGAGTTATACGTGAACAAACTACTGCCCTCAAAAGAAATTACATTGAGAATAATATCCCGTAAATCTTTTCTTGAAGACGTAATGATAACGCCTCAGTAAGGCGGATTACGTATAATAAAGCGTCTAAGTTAAGTCTAATATACATAATGTCGTTCCCAACATTGAAATTGGAAAAGACATAAACGGTGAAAAAGAATATATGCAGTCTTTAATCACACCGTCTAGACGCATATGAACTCTCGGTATGCCCTGCTCTGCCAAAATAAACTATATGTAAAAAAAGATAAAATGGCAGAAATGAGCCACGCGGACAAGAAACTAAACTATCATGCTTAGTAGCCGTCTTGTATATATATATAAATATATAGCGTCGAAAAATAAAACACATGTTGTAATGACAATATTGGACTGCGTCGGTAAGTCAGGGACAAAGTCCCTGTACCGATCGAAAAATCCGAGTCCAATGACGCTATAAGTCTCTTATCCAAGATCGCAGCAATGAAGTCCGAAAAATAATCACTGGAAGAAATGCCAGAAGATATGAAAGGCATCTTCCGATACTACTAAAGGGAAAACTCGAAATCTTTCGAATCCCTTTCGCCATCCTGTCGGACCCTATAAAGTGTTCGGTCGTCCGTAGCTTGATGCAACCGCGGACCGCACCGACCCAGCGCCGTCGGATAATTCCTGATTCGACCGAGAAACCGTCAATTGCTGGGATGCTGCGAAACAACTGTGCTAACTCGGATAGCACGTCCGTCACTGAGGCCTGAGGAGCAGCGGTCTTACGATGCATTGCCGCAGGAAGCTCCGAGATCGTTACCCCGTGCATACTTCCAATATGCGAGCGAACGGAGTGTATAGGCCTCGTGTCCCTTGGCTACCGGATGGCGCGACCTATTCGCTGTGGAATCACTGAATGCCGAAACTGATCGGATACTCGAGGTCACGTAGCCAATGTGCGGTCGTGTGCCCTGCTGTGAGGATGAGGAAGCATTAAAGACAGTCTCTCGGACTGTCAATATAACGGAGCGTCCCGAGCAACGGACATATGCTCCGAATGTAAAATATCTGAACCACAACATGCGGTCCCCTATGTTGTTGGCTTCCTCCGATCTGTCCTCAATCTGCCGTCACTGGGTGAGTACTAAAGTAATTAAAGTGCTCGCATCACCCAAATCTCCTTCCTAGACCGCAACGGACGAACCCGGCAGCCGAACCATTCGATGAATGTACGCTACACCGGGTGAGCTAGCGAATGTCACTCCGTAAGCGATAGACATATTCCATGAGCACTTATTGCCGCTAACTCTTCATTAACTATGACGACAGAGGCACACTTTTGAAAGACATCTCCATAACTCTTCGAACAAGAAACCAGAAATGCTTGGATAGCAAGCATAAAATAATAATATATATAGCGTCGTTCAATAATTCGAAAGTTTGTGTGACATTATTGGACTATGTCGGAACTGAGGGACGATGTCCCTGAACCGAACCAAAAATTTGTAAGTCCACCGACGCTATCAGTTTCTTATCCGGCATCGCAGCATATGTTGTTCCGAAAGGGAAAGCTTGAAATCCACCGAATCCCTTTCGGTATCCCGTCGGACCGGATGAAACTTTCGGACGTCCGTACCCGCTTCCGCGGAGCGTCCCGACCCAGCATCGTCGGATAAAATATATGCGACAGATTCAGTTGATGCTGGGATGCTGCGATAAACTGTGCTATTAAGGAAAGCACGTCCGTTCCCGAGGCCTGTGCAGTAGCGGACTTACGATGCATTGCCGCTGGAAGCTCCGTGTACGTTGACTCCCGCATACTTCCTATGCGAACGTCCGGAGTCTGCAGGCCTCGAGTCCCCGGCTACCGACCCAGCGCTGTCGGATAATTCTCGATCCGACACCGTTTCTGTCGGCTGCTGGGATGCTGCGATAAGCTGTGCTATGTGCACAAGAATGTCCGGCGTCGAGACCTGCGGAGGCGCAGTCTATCGCTGCTTCGCCGAGGGCAGCTCCGCATCAGATGGCTCCCGCATACTTTTCCTATGCGAACGTCCGGAGTCCATCGGTCTCGAATCCCTGGCTGCCGGATGGTGTGACCTGGTCGCCGAAGAATCCTTGATCGGCGAAGCTGGTAATATATCGGCGGTCACGCAGCCAAGGTGCGGTCGTGTGCGCTGACGAGAAGAGGAAGCCTTAGCAGTCTCAGCGGACTGCCTATACAACGGAGCGTCCCGAGCGACGGACGTATGCTCCGCTAACGACACATTTGTACCACAACATCTGGGGCCAGATGTTGTTGAACGAGAGAGGGGCCTCTCTCGCTTGCCGTCCGGATGGACCGGAACGAGCTATGAACCGGACTAAAAGGCTTCCTCCGTTCTCCCTCCGATCCGCCGTCACTGGGTGTGCATTAAGTTAATTTTATAGTGCTCGCATCACCCCAAAATTCCTTCTAGACCGCAACGGACGAACCCGGCTGCCGAACCATTCGGTGAATGGACGCTACACCGGGCGAGCTAGCGGACGTCAAAGGCCGTCGAACCTACTAGGGTCCTCTTAGGCAATTGGCGTATTACATGAGCACTTTTCCGCTAGCCCTTCATTAATTGTGACGACGGAGGCACACTGTTGGAAGACATCACAGATACATCACCCTAATCTTGATCGTCTGAAATAGAAATTGATAAAGTAGAGTGACCCTGCGGGGAAAGGACCGGAGTGTCCAAATCCCCAACAACATACCGTGACATACGCTTCCCATATTGTCATCGAAATCATACGATACAGAACCGGAGTTAATGCGAGTACACTGACCACATATAGAATGATAATAAGGTCAGAGGAAGACTTCCTCTTAAAACAATTGATCAATATCCTTTCAATGCGAAAAGAAAACAAGTCCTGGTACTCGCACTAACCCCTGGCAATCAAAATACATAATAATAATATGATCCATTAATATAGAAAAAATAATTGAAATCAAAATATTTTGAAAAAATATTTTTTCAGAACAGCCCAAGTTTCTGAAAAGTAACGTTGAGCCCCAATGGATCCCAAGCCTAAGTGTGGACAAAAATTTTAAAAATATTTTAAACAATTTATTCAACACTTACGAACAATAATAATGTATCTAGTTATGATTGAAATAACATAAAGATATTATTATTTAGAAATCCCCCCCTCACACAGAGGGCTGTTGTAAATGTAAACAATGAGTGTAAAAACACTAAAATAAGACTCCAGGCACCCAGGCCCGAAATCAGTTACCAAAAATACACCATCTGATGCAAAACAGAGACTTCCAGGGAAGAAACTGCAGAACATCAGATGGTAGATGCAGAACACAACGCCTAACCACCCGTAGGTGAAGACGTAAACATGGGGAAAGAACAGAATTCATTCTGTTATTCAGCTAAACTCCCAAGAAATTTTAGTAATAATAATTACAGAAATTATGCCAAAAGCATGGGAGAATAGCTAGGGGGAACTTAAAGGACAGGGAGAGAGGAAAAACACTTGTAAAAACAGTGTAACTAAATAATCAGAATGACAACAAAATGGCTGCTGCCTTGAAAATAGGTAACTTAACATAATTTCATTAAAAAATTTTAAGTTACAGCCCTGATAATATTCTGTCACACATTCTTTTCCTCTCCTCCTTTTCTATCCTCCTTAGAATCACCATTTCACTAATATTTATGTGTCTGGCATCATTTAAACTGAGATTTAAAAGCACAAAGATCAGTCAGATGTTAACTGATGAAGGGCCAAACTTAGAAATGATAAATGGCGCCAATTTCGGAACGTCCTTGACACTGCGCATGCGCAGTAGGGGCGAAGTGTGGAGGGCCTCTCAGGACATGTTTTCTTTAGTTTTAGATGCAAATTTTGGGGATTGGGGGGCAAAATTTGTGTTTGGCCCTATATTTTAAGAGTTAGCACCAGCTATGTCTGGGTCATTGGTACAGTATAAAAATATGCATATCCACTTGGGATAAAGGTTCCCCCCCCCCCCCCCCAAGCAAAGCTGCACCCAAGAAAGATTCCATCTCAAGGAAAAGTGCCGAACAAGCTTGGAGAGGTATGAATTAGTGCCAATACGACGTTGTCCGGCATACAAAAAGGTCTCCGAAAGCATGGACCTGTACCCTTTGATGGTAACAGGCTGGAGACCCTGAGAATCAAACAAGTATACCAGAAACTCCACAATCTGTGCTATCAAAGGATTGGCATAATCAACAGAATGATCGGCACACCATTGACAGAAGACTTTCTACTTAGCCGCATAGGCTAAACCAGAGGAGTGCCTCCTTGATGAAGAAATGCACTCCACTGCTCGTCTCGAAAAACCTTTACGGAGGAGACAGGACCTGACAAAAGATATGCGTGAAGGCACAATGAAGTCGGGTAGATGTGAAACCTCCAAAGGTGACCTGGCAAAGAAGGTTGTGATGTAGAGTGAGACGTGCCAGAACTGCAGCCAACAGAGAGTGGAACTGATTGATCCACAAGCAACAGGGGAGCGATCAGAATGATTCGACAACTGCAAGTTTGTATCTTGGCTAGAACATGAGGCAAAATTGGAACCAGCGGTAAGGCGTAGCTGACAAGACCATTCCAATCGAGTGACAGAGCGTCCACGGCGAAAGCCAGAGGATCTGGACACAGGGACACGAAAGTGTCCACCTGATGGTTGCAGTGAGTCGCAAACAGATCGATGTGAGGACGACCCCAGAGATTGCAAAGCGACTGGAACACCGCCCTGTGGAGCATCCACTCGGTGTAAATGACCCTGCCCCATCAGGACAGGGAGTCGGCTAGGATGCTCAGAAGACTGGGAATGTGACGAACCATCACCCCAGCATTGACCTCCTGGGCGAGCAGTAGAAGATCCAGAGCTAATTCATACATGGGAACCGAGTGCGTGCCGCCCTGGTTCCGAATGTAAGCAACCACTGTCGAATTGTCGGACAACAGAAGGACCTGGCGATTCCAAAGTGGGGGATCCACTGCCGGAAACTCAGAAGAAGAGCCAGAAGCTCCTTCTGGTTGATGTGAAGAGCTGCTTGATCCTGGTCCCATGACCCATGAAGGGAAAGACCTAGAGGATCCAACATCCCACTCCATCCGAGATCGCTGGTGCCTGCTGTCAGAACATGATCGGATGTGGGTCAGTCCAACAGAACCCCCTGCGTAATCCACTGAACATCCGTCCGGGGGAGAAGGTGGGGGATGAAGAGATTCTGGTAACTGAAGCACCAGATCCAGAGGATCGACACTCAGCCTCTAACGACTGAGCAGAAAGTGTTGGAGAGGTCCGACATGCACCCGACCTGGAGGAATGAGATCCGTCACCGAACTGCAGAGACCGAACAGTCGGAGTATACTCTGAGCTGTCAAGGATGTGGATTGGGACAGAGTCAGGACAAAAGCTGAGAGAATCACAGCCCTTGCCCGGGGAACTGCTACCGTTTTGAACTGAGTACGGGAGTCCATCCCCAGCAGGAGTCAGCCGAGTGGGCGACTAGGGCGAAGAAGTCGCCTTGTCATTCCTCAAGTCGCCTTGGCTTACATTGGGGGCGAAATTCAAGTCGCCCTCCAAAACTTCCTTGGGAGACATTGTAGTTTACTGTATTTTCTTATGTTTTATTTCCAAAAAAACAATGCTTCCGCATTCACACAAAAGTAAACACGGCTGCTGTTAAACTCCACCATACGGCTCTGAAAATAGCCTAAACTAGCCCAATTTTATATTTCTGAAAAGAGTTGTAATGGAGTAGTCGTTCCAACAATACGCCCCAACTGATAGCAACCAGCACAAAATGCTATTTAAAACCAAAAGTGTCAGCAAAAACAATGAATCACACAAGACACGCATCAAGTTTATTAGAATTTATTAAAGTTAACCACCATTTCAAAACCAAAAAAATGTGCAGGGGACGACAGTTCATCCATAAAAACGTCGAAATTGCTTATGGTTACGCTCTGTTCCACTGAAAAATTGGTTGCATTGAAATTCGCCCCACAATTTGCATTGAAAGTTTTTCTTCGAAAACCTGTGTTGGAAGGGGGTTAAATGTAATAAGGCTACGATAGAAATCACACATATTAGAATGGATAAGAATGGCAGGCCTTTTAGCACCAATCGCATGTGTCAATGTGAGATGGATGGCAGAAATTGTCATTTTTCTGAACAGAGTATCATCACCCAGAGCAGCAGGTAAGGGAGACAACTGAAATATTTTGTCATTTACCTCAGAAATAAATTAACTCAAATTGTTAATGACGCTTAATTTACGAAGGATGTCAAAAACTTTTTTAACTACACATTTCAATTCAATTAGGACATTCAGAAACCATGAATGACCCAGCTTCTTATGTGAACTTGAAATTTATTTTAAATACTTTAAATATTTTTTTTAAAAGAATATACCTTCTATTACAGAGAACACTCTCACCATGGGTAATGCTAAATTTCAAATCCACTGCATTGAGGCAAATACAAAATCAACTGCATGGTAACCCTAGTCATCACTGTTAGGGAAAGAGTTAGGGTATTCAGAAACCATGGACGACGCAATTTTTTGTAGGGGAAGGGGGAGGATTTTAATCTACATGACTTAGTTTTGTGTGTGTATGTATGTTTGATAACTTTTATTTATTTTTTTCTCCACAATTGTGTCCTCTGTGTACATTTATGTTGTCACGATGTCATATACGTTTTGTTTTTTTCTGACTTCTCCCTCATGTCCACTGACTTCTCCCTCCTGGCCCCTGACTTCTCCCTAAAGTCTCTGGAGGGAGAAGTCACTTCTCCCTAAAATCAGCAGCCAGGCTGGCCCATGATCCCCAGATGACAAAACGACTGAGAAGTGACCAGGTCTGACTTCTCCTCAGTGACTCTGAACCCTAGCGACGTGAGCAGGCTCAACAGTGTGTCGACATCCGACTCCAGAAGGGCAGCATTGGAATGCCTCTGGAGAATATCATCTAGATATGCAAAAGTAGTAACCCTGGACTGTGTGCGATGAAAGGCTATCACATGCGACATCAGTCAGGTGAAGGCCCAAGGAGCCAGGTTGAAGCCGAAAGGCATGGCCTTGAACTGGTAAACTCGCCCCAGAAAAGCGAACCTGAGATAATTTTGCGAAGTCTGATGAATCGGGATGTGTAAGCGTCTCGCAGGTCAATGCAGGAAGTGAAATCTCCCTGGTGAATGGAATGGCGAACCGACCTGAAAGTCTCCATGCTGAACTTGGGAGCAATGATAGACTGGGTCAGGATACTCAGATCGATAACCAGTCGGAGTCGGCTGTCCTTCTTCGGCACCAAGAACAGGTGGGAATAAAATCCCACTGACTGAATGTTCTTGACGAGCTTGACTGCCTCCTTTGTCAGGAGATTATCTATCACCGTGGTCAAAAGCACCCGACGTGAAACGTCTGAAGGAACTGGAGTTGGAAGAGGCACTCACGACAGGGTGGGGTGCCTCCAGAAGGATATTCGCAGCCCGGACCCAACAACATCTAACACCCAAGGATCGGATGTGATGCTGGCCCAATGGTCTGCGAATTCTGATATCTTTCCTCCAACCTGGGACACATCGAGGTGAGGACCTTCATTTCAAGCCGTGGCAAGGCCTGCGAGAGGAGAAACCACCTCCTCTACTATATGAAGAATCCTGATTCCTGATTCCTCCCTCTAGATTGCCGACACTTACCCTTACCTCGTGAGTAAGAAGTAGTTGCGGCAGCAGGAGGATCAGCCCTTTGCTTCACAGAGGAAGCAGAAGAGCCCTTGTTAGGCTTTGGATGGCCCCTGCCTCCAACAGAAGGCTGATCAAGCTGACAAAGCAGCAGCTGATCTTTGGAGTGACGTAGGACGACATCTCAGACCCTTGCAACAGAACCATGGAACAGTTGTGGACCTGCCAAAGATGCAGATCGAAGAGCAGCGCGCTGCCTCTCAGGAAGGGAATGGCTTGTGTCCAGAACGGTGTCCCTACGAACTAATTCCAAGTTAGCCATGTTACAGGCATGCGTGTGAGTATGATGCATGAGCACCTTGGACAGCACATGCAAAGGAGCCTGTATGTCGTCAAACTTATCTGGAGGCAGATAAGCAGCTAAAGCAGAGACAACGTGATCTGAGAGAGAAAGCATGCCCAGCATCTCTCGCGATAAGCCCAACATGGGAATAACGGTGGACTTGGGATTGGAAAGCCCGAGGGAGGTGGAGTCCTGATCCAAGACCATCAAAGCCTGGCAGACTGACGGATTGGCGGAATAGTAGGAACGATAACGTGCCAGAGGCAAAAAAGTGTCAACCCTGGCGAAGAACGAAGTCTTCATAGCCTTGGAACTCTGCTTAGAGTCCAAAGCTGTAAACGCTTCAACCACTTGTATGGACTGGCGCAGTCGAAGGCGCCCAGAAGCAGGTTGCTCCACAGGCTGTAGGTGCGCGACCGATGATCGTGGCCTGGCTGACACTGTCGGCTGGTTTGACAGTTTGAGATCTGGAAGGAACCCAAACACAAAGTCAAGAGCTGCCCCCAAGTCAGAAGACTGTTGGCTCTCGACCTCGGGTATGTCGGACTCATCCTCTGAGTCGGAAGACACATAGCCCATCATGGGCAAATCATGCCTCCCATGGTGTAGGCACACCAGGGGGATCAGAAAGCGGCCTGCTTCCAACCCTGTGAGGCAGCGCCATAGGAGCGCCTGAAAACCACTAGTAGCCTCGCTGGAAGCAACGGGAAGGCTCTTGGACAGAACTTGAGTGGGCAAGGAGAGGGCCTCCCTAAGCTCACTGCCCGTGTCAGCCGGTTCGTTCACACCTGACCCTTTTAACCAGCGAAGGGTCACGATCCTCAAATACACCCGACGCAGGACAACGGGCGGCAGCCGAAACATCTGCAGGCATACCCCGAGGATCTATAGAGCGGGAACTCAGGAGAGTCACTGAGGACCTCTGAGGGACAGAAGGTCCAGGCTGCACAAAAAGCGTTGGACCCGCAAAACTGGCCATGTGACCAGAGTGTGCGGATGGAAATGCCACGGAGTTCATAGTGGCCCCACCATGAACATCCGAAACCAATGAAAAAACTGCGGTGCTCGGCAGTGGAGAGATCATAGTAGAGGGTTCGGCTGGCAGCCCCTTCCGACTGCGCCAAGTGGAAGTCGGCGAAGGTTGAGGCCGATATCCCACGTCCACACTACCAGACATCTCTGCAAAACCATGCAGGGATAAGCCGAGGCTGGCTGAAACGATGACTGATGACGTAGCAGACGGAACAGCAGTAGCAGAAGATACATCAGGAGTCGTTGAGGCTGGTGGAATGGTTGAGGGAGCGCCCACGCTTGGCTCCGAAGGAGGAGTCACAACCCTAGTGACAGCCTCAGATGTCAAGTGGAGAAAGACCATAGTCCCGGAACCAGGCATCTCTTCACCAGACAACTCAACGGCTGCCGCAGTAACCACCACAGAAAATGACTGCACATACACCACGGAGGAGGAATAACTCTCACCAGATGTGGTCATTTCGGGAGGCTCCGAACGACAGCGTTGCCCTTTTCTGTGGGTGCAGGAGGCACAGACAAGAGAACGCACAACACAGTTCACAGACACCCAAAAGGTGGATGACCACGATCCACACAGCCCACAGGGTCGATCGGAAGAACACCGATTGCAAGAAGAGCAGGAAGCATGTGAATCGTCCACATGCTTGGGTAGAAGGCATTGCCCACAAGGAATAGTCCTGGCCATGACAGAAGTGTGAGCTGAGGAGAAGAAGGTGAATTCAAAAGATGACAGAAGAACACCCCCAACTAAGAGAGAAAGGTGACAGAAGAAAGTTAAAAAATTTATAATAATTTATATATTTTTTATACTTACCAATGACCCAGACTTAGCTGGTGCTAACTCTTAAATATTTAGGGCTAAACACAAATTTTAAAATTTGCAGCAAAAACCGAAAATTACATGTCCTATATGGTCCTCCATACTTTTACTCCACTGCGCATGCGCAGTGTCAAGGAGGTCTCGAAATTGGCACAGTTATCATTCTTACAACCAGTGCCTGGTAAGCGTTATATACTCAGTGGGGAGGTATGAGTTCCCAACTCATGGGAGGGCCATCCCCATCTGGGTCATTGGGTAAGTATAAAAAATATATAAATTACTATAACTTTTTTAACATTTTTACACTGTACCAATGACCCAGACTTAGCTGAATAGTAAAAAGGTTGGAGGGCCTAGGACATAAGGAAAATCCAATAGGCTCAACTACATATAACCGAATTATCCCCTCGAGGAGAAAGGAGAAATAGGCTTTACATGTATCTTTCTTATTTGCATCAAAACGAGAAAGACACAACACCATTCTGTAATTGAGAACAATAACATCAATGATCTCTATTAACCTCCAGTATAACCCATTATGCTAATATTTTTAAAGGATAGCCAATAAATAAAGTAAGTCCAGAGAAATGAGACTCTTTATACTCATTAAAAGTGTCCGAGGATTGTATATTAACGCCCGTATGACATGTGACATATACAAATGCTTCACACCGAGCTACACTTTAAAAATATTACATGGATGAGTAAACATAAGCTTTACACTTAAAATCATCCCGGTACCGACTCGGAATTACTGACTCCAGGAGAGGTATTCCCTTGCTTTACACTATAAAGCAGGTGACCTAAGGGAACACCCTCCACCCCCCCCCCCCCCCACCTTCACCTTGCCCTGGATCAAATACCCCAGAGCGAAGAGGGCAGCAGGACAAAGTCACTGCTGGAACAGAAAGTCTGCATAACTATAGTTGCCACTGTTTAGTAGACGACATTCTGAGCAACAGATAACAGACCTAAACAATGCATATCTCCAGAAATGGACTCAATATTTCTAAGATACAAATTCATAAAATGGAAGGCTGAGACCAATATGCAGCCCGCATTAGATTTATAATAGCAACACTATTAGTGTAAGCCCAAGATGTAGAAAGAACTCTTACTTCATGAGCTGAAATCTTAAGCACAGACTGCTGAGTTGAAGATATATATCATAAGCATAAGCAGTACGGATAGTTAATTGAATCTATCTAGCAATAGAATGGACCGAAATGTGGAGGAAGCTTCCACGGCATGTCCCACAACAGACACCTGCGTAGATTAATCCACGGTCTCTGTGGAGATAGAGATGCTACCAACAGAATTGCATTGAGACTGTTTAACTTGAGCAATATCTGCTGAATCAACGGCGCTGGAGGATACGTATATCCTATCATTCGGGCTCACAAGATCGATAGAGCGTCTATTGCAAACGCTCGAGGATCCGAACATGGTGACACATATGTTTGCAACTGATTATTGAGATGCGTCGCAAAAAAGTCCATCATTGGTCACTCTCATTGGTAGCAAATCTTGATTGAATACTCGTTTGTTGAAAGTCCATTCTGACAGCAACATGCAGCCCCTCTGTGAAAGGGGAATCTACTAGTACGTTCAGACGACCCGGAATATGACGGACCGATAGAACATGATGTTCTAGTACAAACAGAAGGATTCATTCCGTTAACTTGAATAACAGAATGGAATGAGTGCCACCCTGGTTCCGAATATACGCTAATACCGTCGAATTGTCGGACAGAATTTGCATGTGAGCATTCTGAATAACGTTCATCCAATGACGTAGCGCAAGCTAAATTGACATCATTTCTTTGATGTTTATGTGCTTGATTAGGAACTGCAGACCCCAAAGATCCTGGCACTTCAAATCCGTTGGGCTCAATGTTGCGTCCCAACCTGTTTGACTAGCATCCGTCAAAACTACAAAACTCGGATCCGGCAATTGCAGTGGAACTCCCAGAGTTAACCACTGAATATCTGCCCAAGTCTGAATCTCTTGTTCACTTGATTTGACAAGAGGATGTCCGTTTCGAGCAAATAAATCTTCACCCTCCAATTCTGAATCAGAAAAATTTGGAGAGGACGAGTGCATAGCCGCCCCATTGGAATAAAATCCGCGGCAGCTCAGCAAAAACCTATCAGTCTCATGAAATCTCTCGCTGTAACTTTGTCTGTGAAGACAATAGCGAGCGTAACAACTGATTAATTTCGCTTTGGTTAACGGCAGACGAACGAGATTGTTGTGTGTCTCGAAGCTCATCCCCCGGTGGGTGAATGACTTGGACGACCCCAGATCCGACTTCTCCTTGTTTACTTATAAAACCGAGACGTCAGAGCAATAGAAGCAGATTCTGCACATCGTTCTGAAGCGTTAACTCATTGCCATACCTCTGAAGAATGTCGTGCAGGTAGGCCGACGTTACCGCAGACGAATGAGCTCATTACCGAGTTCATTATTCGAGTGAAAGCCCAGGGCGCTAGATTCAGACAGAAGCACATTGCTCGGAGCTGATACATGACTCTTAAGACGGCGAAGCGAAGATACTTTCTGAACGCCTGATGTACCATGATGTGAAAGTACGCATCTTTGAGATCTATGCATGTAGCATAGTCTTTCACCCTAATACTCGCTCTGACCGATCGGATGGTCTCCATATAGAATCTTGGAGTCACGATCAGCTTGTTTATCCAGCTCAGATTTATGAGTGGACAAAACGAGCCGTCTGGTTTCAGAACCAGAAAAGGATGGTTGTAGAAACCTGGTTTTCTACAATCTCGATCGCAATCTTCTCCAGAAGAGACTGGACTTCTGATGGAAGCGAGCCTCTTTCCTGCGGACTTGACGGAAGCTGAGTCCATCTTGGACTTCGAGTTAATGAAGGTTTTCCTTTGAAGGACAATTTAGTCCTTCCGAAATCACCCCTCGAACCTAAGGGACGTCCGTAATCTACTCCCAATTGGTTGAGAAACTCAACAGTCTTCCACCCACTGGAACACGATAGAGGTTAATACCATTACCTCCTGGTCCTGCGAGGCTTGCAGAAGGAGAAACCATGTCCTCCACGGCCCGCACCTTGCCCCGTTGACCTAGGGGCGTCTGACCGGAAGTCTCTGCCAGTTTTACAGCCCCTACCTGAGTAGCTACTCTTGACGGTCTCAAGAGTAAGACCTAGAGGACTCATAGGAACCTCTATATGAACCTCCCTTGGACGTACTCACCCCAGAAGTGCCTGTCCTACTCTTCACTGCTGAATCCGACTTATTAGAAGTGGATTTGAACAGCAGAGAGTCTGAAGCTTTCTTAGATATCTGATCAAAGATTGCGGAAAGCTTGCCATCGAAGAGAAACTCTCCGGAGATCGGAGCGACTCTGAGAGAGTTTTTCACCTTACTATCCACACGCGTGGATGTAGCCAGGGCCACAACACGTCTAACCAACTCTATATTGCCACTAAAAAGGCAGAGTTATATGTGTAGAATGCTAAGGCCCTTGAAAGAACTCTTAATACATCTAAGCTAGCCCTGTTAGACGATATTGTCGTTTCCAACGTCGTGGTTGGAATTGACATAGACGACGGTATAGACAATACTAGGTCTTCGACCTGGTCGTTTAGTTGCAGTGGAACTCTCGGAATGCTCTGTCCTGCCGTTTCGAATTATTCCTTGAATTGATGAAAGGCAGATGTGGAGCATTTGCCGATAAGAAACCGGACCTGCCCATTTTGGTAGCAAGTTATATATAGCGTCATTCAATAGTTCAAATGTCCGGGAGACATTTCTGGACTGTGTCGGAAACTCCCAAAACCGATTAAAGAATTCTGTGTCCAGTGGCACTATCAGTCTCTTATCCGGCAACGCAGCATTTTGGTCCGGAGGAACAACGTCAGATGATAATGCCGGATGCACTCTACGGCAATTTATGTTGTTCCGAAAGGGAAAATTACAACTCCTCCGTATCCCTTTCGCCATCCTGTCGAACCACTTAAAATTCTTGGCCGTCCGTGCCTGAACCTGCAACGGAACGTACAGACCCAGCTTCCTCGGATAATTCCTGATCCGACAGAGTTTCTGTCGGATGCTGTGATAATTTGTGCTATCTGCAATAGCACGTCCGTAACGGAGGCCTGTGGAGCTGCGGTCTTACAGGATTTAGCCGCTGGAAACTCCTTGGACGCTGACTCCTGCATACTTCTTATATGCGAACGTCCAGAGTAAGAAGGCCTCGTATCCTTGGCTACCGGATGGCGTGACCTAGTCGCCATAGAATCCCTGATCGGCGATGTTGGTTGGATATCACTGGTCATGTAGCCAAGGTGCGGTCGTGTGTGCTGCAGTGAGGATGAGGAAGCCCAAAAAGCAGTCTCCCCGGACTGTCTATATAACGGAGCGTCCCGAGCGGTGGACGTATGCTCCGACTGAGGAACGTTTTGTACCACAACATCTGGCCCAGATGATGTTGTATGGGAGAGGGACCTCTCTCGCTCGCAGCCCGGATGGACCTGGACGAGCTAGGAACCGGACTAATAGGCTTCCTTCGTACCATCCTCGTATCCGTCGTCACTGGGTGTGCACATTGTATTTTTATAGTGCTCGCATCACCCAAATCTCCTTTCTGGACCGCAACAGACGAACACGGCTGCTGAGCCATTTGATGAATGGTCACTACACCGGGCGAGCTAGCGGACGCCAACACCGTCGATCCTACTTGGGATCTCTTAGGAAATTGACGTATCTGCATGAGTACGTTTACCGCTAGCTCTTCATTTGACTGTGACGACGGTAGCACACTTTTGAAGACATCACGGTAACATCACCCTGTTCATGTTCCTTAATGAGGCCTGTGAAGCCGCGGTCCTATGTAATTATCCGCTGGAAGCTCCAGGGACGTTCATTCCTGCATTTATATAATATGCGAACGTCCCAACTGGAAAGGCCTCGTGTCCTTGGCTAGCAGATGGAGTGACCTGGTCGACGTGTATTCCCTGGTCGGCAAAGCAGGAGCACCATGGACGTTCATTCCTGCATTTATATAATATGCGAACGTGTCCTGGAAATCTGTGGTCACACAGCCAAGGTGCGGTCATGTGTGTTGACGTGAGGACGAGGAAGCCAATATAACAGCTGCATCGGACTATCTATGCGACGGAGCGCCCCGAGCAGGAGGAGTGGACGTAAGCTCCGACTAATGAACGAACATACAACAACATCGCAGTGCAGATGTTGATGTAAGAGAGAGGGGGCCTCTCTCGCTCGCGGTCCGGGTGGACCTGGACAAGCTAGCTACCGGACTGACAGGCTTCCTCCGTACTATCCTCAGATCCGTCGTTGCTGGGTGTGCACATTCTATGTTTTATAGTGCTCGCATCACCCAAACTGCTTCCCTGGACCGCAACGAACGCCGGCTGCCGATCCATTTGACACCGGGCGGACTAGCAGACGATCAATGCCTTCGATCCTACTAGGGAACTCTTTGCCAATTGTCGTATTACCTTGAGCACTTTTCCGCTAGCCCTAATATTGCAACGACGGAGACACACTTGTTGAAGACATCACGGAAACATCACCCTGATCTTGTTCTTCTGAAAAAGAGACTGATAAAGTAGAGTGACCCTGCGGAGAGAGGACCGAAATGGACCCCTCACCGCTAAAAAGATACTGTGACACACGTCTCCAACGTTGTCATTCCAATCAACACACACAGAGCAAGAATTAGTGCGAATACTTTGACTACAAGAAAGGCATGAATCTGAGAATTAGAGGAAGATTTCCTCGCATTACAATTTGAACAATATTTTTTCATCAAGAAAAAATATACACAGTCATAGTACTCGCACTAACCCTTGAAACAAGGATACATAATAATAATATAATCCATTATAACATTTCGAAAGAAAACAATTTCAAAAAAAAAAATTTCGAAAAAATTTTCAGAAGAGCCCAAGTTCCCAACGGGAAACAATGAGCCCAAATAGATCCCAAAAAAGCCTAAGTGTGGACAAAAATCTTAAAACCATTTCAAAAAATTAATGTAACACTTACGGACAATATTAATGTATCTTGCTATGAACTGAACTAAGCAGAGGACAAGTAATCACTACCAGAAGCAACCGTTGTCAACATAAACAAAAAGTGTATACAAACCGAAAACATGACTCCAGGCACTGATACACATGGCCCGAAATCAGTTACCAATTTAAACACTATCTGATGCAAAAAAGAGACTTCAAGAGAAGAAACTGTAGAACATCAGATGGTAGATGCAGACCAAAATGCCTACACCAAGGGTGAGGACGTAAACATGGGAAAAAAACAGAATATTATTCCGTTACCAAGCCAAAACTCCCAAGAAATTTTAGTAATCAACATTACAAAAAATATGCCAAAAGCATGGGAGAATAGCTGGGGGGAATAAAGGAAAGGGAGAGAGGAAACACTGAACAACAATGGTACATTCATAGCAAGAATGACAACATAAGAACCATGCCTCGAAAATAGGCAATGAAATAATTTCGTAAAAAAATTATAAGTTACAGCCCTGAACATTCCTGTCGATGTTTCTTCCTCTCATCCTTCTATTTCCTCCTTAGACCCACCATTTCTCTCATAATTATGTGTCTGGCATCATTTAAACTGAGATTTACAAGCACAAATATCAGTGAGATGTAACTGACGTGAGGGCCAAACAAAGAATGATAATTGCGCCAATTCCGAGACCTCCTTGGCACTGCGCATGCGCAGTGGAGTAAAAGTATGGAGGACCATACAGGACATGTAATTTTCGGTTTTTGATACAAATTTTGGGGATTGGGGGGTAAAATTTGTGTTTGGCCCTAAATATTTAAGAGTTAGCACCTGCTAAGTCTGGGTCATTGGTACAGTATAAAAATATAGACCGGCGGGAACATAACAGACCCCAGACGGTCGACAGGGACCAAAAAAACAGAAGCTCCACTTTCAACGGGGAGAAGAAATTCTGTTCAAGAAGCACCTAACTCCAACACAATTAACAGTATCAATGAAAGTGTCAATGACACTGTAGCTTAACTTGTCTGTGTGTTGTGTTTGATGAAAAGGATAATGTTCAATGTTTATGAAAGGATTATGAAATAAGACAAGAATTGTGAAAATCGGGAATATGTTAATTTCTGTTCCCTGTATGCTATGTTTTTCATAAAAATAATATGAGGTGTACACTGTACTAAAGAGCTGAGGGGTGGGTTAATATGACATCACAGTTAATGTATGTGGCCCTCACAGATAACGCATGTCAACAGAAGTTACCAAGTTACAGTGAAATTAATTCAAAATGAGTCATCCTATCAAGTTACATTGAAATCCCTTCATAAATATGACCTGTAGACTGTGCTAAATGTTTTCGGGCTTTAGGCCTGTGTAGCCATGACGGTAGACCAATTGCAACTAAAAGGGGACATCCTCCTCTTGACATTATGCTGAGTCATTCTACTAAGTTACAATGAAATCCCTTCACAAATACGACATGTAGTCTGTACTGAAGTTTTGGGGGTTTTGGGCTTGGGAAGCCATCATGGTTGAATGATCGCGACCAAAAGGGGGCGTTGTCACCTGGGCATAATCTTGAGTGATCCTACGAAGTTACAATGAAATCCCTTAATATTTTTGACCTGTAGACTGTGCTCAAAGATTTCAGGCCTCGAAGCCATCACAGTTGACCAAAAGGGGATGTCATCATCTAGGCATTATATGGAGTCAACCTAACAACCTAACAAGTTGCAATGAAATCCTTCTATAAATACGACCTACAGACTATGCTAAAGGTTTCTGGGTTTTGGGCTTGGGCAGCCATTAAGGCTGAATGATCGCAACCAAAAGGGGATGTTCTCATCTAGACATTATTTGGAGTCATCCTACCAAGTTACAATGAAATCCCTTCATAAATATGGCCTGTAGACTGTGCTAAAGGTTTTCGGGCTTCGGGCCCCTGACAGTCGACAGTTTCCCAATTGCATCCAAAGGGGATGTTCTCATCTAGACATTATATGAAGTCAACCTACCAAGTTACAATGAAATCTCTTCATAAATATGACCTGTAGACTGTGCTAAAGGTTTTTGGGCTTTGGGCTCGCGCAGCCATCATGGTTGAATGATCGCAACCAAAAGGATACATTCTCATCTGGGCATCATCTGGAGTGATCCTACAAAATTACAATGAAATCCCTTCATAAATATGACCTGTAGACTGTGCTCAAGGTTTTCGGGCTTCGGGCCCCTGAAGCCGTCACAGTTGACCGATCACGACCAAAAGGGGATATCATCATCTAGGCTTTATAAGGAGTCAAACTAACAGGTTACAATGAAATCCTTCCATAAATATGACCTATAGACTATGCTAAAGGTTTTGGGATTTTGGGCTCGGGCAGCCATCAGGGCTGAATGATCGCGACCAAAAGGGGACGTTCTCATCTAAACATTATTTGGAGTCATCCTACCAAGGTACAATGAAATTGAAATTCCTTCATAAATATCACCTGTAGACTGTGCTAAAGGTTTTCGGGCTTCAGGCCCCTGTAGCCATCACAGTTGCCTAATGATGTCCAAAAGGGGCTGTTCTCATCTAGACATTATATGAAGTCAACCTACCAAGTTACAATGAAATCCCTTCATAAATATGAACTGAAGACTGTGCTAAAGGTTTTTGGGCTTTGGGCTCGGGCAGCCATCATGGTCGATTGATCGCAACCAAAAAGGGACAATCTCATCTGGGCATCATCTGGAGTGATCCTACGAAGTTACAATGAAATCCCTTCATAAATATGACCTGTAGACTGTGCTGAAGATTTTCGGGCTTTGGGCACCTGTAGCCATCACAGCTGACCAATCACGACCAAAAGGGGATGTCATCATCTAGGTATTATATGGAGTCAACCTAACAAGTTACTATGGACTATGCTAAAGGTTTTTGGGCTTGGGCAGCCATCAAGGCTGGATGATCACGACCAAAAGGGGATGTTCTCATCTAGACATTATTTGGAGTCAACCTACCAAGCTACAATGAAATCCCTTCATCATTATGACCTGTAGACTGTTCTAAAGGTTTTTGGGCTTCGGGCCCCTGTAGCTGTTACAGTTGACCAATCGTGTCCAAAAGGAGACCTTCTCATCTAGACATTATATGAAGTCAAACCTACCAAGCTACAATGAAATCCCTTCATAAATATAACCTGTAGACTGTGCTAAAGGTATTTCGGCTTCGGCAGCCATAATGGTTGAATGATCGCAACCAAAAGGGGACATTCTCATCTGGGCATCATCTGGAGTGATCCTACGAAGTTACAATGAAATCCCTTCATAAATATGACCTGTAGACTGTGCTGAAGATTTTCGGGCTTTGGGCACCTGTAGCCATCACAGCTGACCAATCAGGACCAAAAGGGGATGTCATCATCGAGGTATTATATGGAGTCAATCTAACAAGTTACAATGAAATCCTTCCATAAATACGACCTATAGACTATCCTAAAGGTCTTTGGGCTCGGGCAGCTATAAAGGCTGAATGATCGTGACCAAAAGGGCATGTTCTCATCTAGTCATTATTTGGGGTCATCCTACCAAGCTACAAAGAAATCCCTTCATAATTATGACCTGCAGACTGTTCTAAAGGTTTTCGGGCTTCGGGCCCCTGTAGCCGTCACAGTTGAACAATCGTGTCCAAAAGGGGACGTTCTCATCTAGACATTATATGAAGTCAACCTCCCAAGTTACAATGAAATCCCTTCATAAATGTGACCTGTAGACTGTGCTAAAGGTTTTCGGGTTTTGGGCTCGGGCAGCCATCATGGTTGAATGATCACAACCAAAGGGGACAATCTCATCTGGGCATCATCTGGAGTGATCCTACGAAGTTACACTGAAATCCCTTTATAAATATGACCTGTAGTCTGTGCTCAAGGTTTTCGGGCTTCGGGCACCTGTAGCCATCACAGTTGACCAATTACGACCAGAAGGGGATGTCATCATCTAGGCAATATATGGAGTCAACCTAACAGGTTACAGTAAAATCCTTCCATAAATATGACCTTTTGTCTATGCTAAAGGTTTTTGGGCTCAGGCACCCATCAAGGCTGAATGATCGTGATCAAAATGGGACGTTCTCATCTAGACATTATTTGGAGTCATCCTACCAAGTTACAATAAAATCCCTTCATAAATATGACCTGTAGACTGTGCTAAAGGTTTTCGGGCTTCGTGCCCCTGTAGCCATCACAGTTGCCCAATCAGGACCAAAAGGGGACTTTCTCATCTAGACATTATATGAAGTCAACCCACCAAGTTACAATGAAATTCCTCAATAAATATGACCTGTAGACTGTGCTAAAGGTTTTTGGGCTCGGGCAGCCATACTGGTTGACCGATCGCGACCAAAAGGGGACGTTCTCATCTAGACATGACCCCAAACCTGCATATGAAATTTTGTGACGATCAGACAAGAGCTGCAGGGTGCTAAAGGAAAATGTGAACAGACTCACAGAATAACAGGCTCACAGACTAACAGACTTCCGCACGCGTGATGGCAATAGCTTATCTTGACTATGTCAAGTTAAGCTAAAAATTGCCGCCAGTCGGCCATCTTGAATTTTTTTTCACAAATTTTTGACGTGCATCATCCTCCTTTTGTGTCATCAATGGTATAAAAATGAAAGTACAGCATCAAAGCATATATGAGATACAGGTGGTAACATAAATGAGGACAGACAGACAAGACAGATAGACAGACGGAGTGCAATCCAATAGTCCCCTGAAACGGTAAAACCGTGGGGGACTAATAATGAGAAAGCTTGCCTTAATACAGTATACTATTATTATATAGAGACTCCACAGTTGCCATATTCAATGCAAGGTAGCACGATATCTGTTGAAAAAACTTAGAATTACGATTTTGATTTTGTTTTTCGATGGAAAAGCATGGTATCGAGTGATTTGAGCATGTCTGTCGAACATGGAAACCATCTTCAATAAAAATGCAGACAGTGTTGCCCATTTCCAAAATGCAGTCCTATCCTTGCACTATAATGTGTTTTGAATGCCTAGCTTTGTTATTGAATATCTGAAGCACATTTGGCTACGAGTTGTTCTTGCAAAATATTATTTTATTAACATTTCTGGTACGAATATGACAGTAGACTTCCAGGAACCAGTGGTGCCTGCTATCAACTCTATGAGTTGATTACATATGTGTTTCGTATTCTATATAATATATCCCAACCTTCATTTTGTTGTATAATTTGTGAAAATTTAATCTGAATTTAAGGAATATCAGAGGTGAGAATTTCAAAATAAACAAAATTCCATTACTTATATAGCACATTAAATATTATTGTATATTCAGTTCCAGGGCTTATATTTCGACGAGAATCCGAGAATCGATTCGCGCAATAAAACCGGCGAGAATCCATGTAGATTCTCGCTGCACCTCTGCTAGGATTCGCGTGAAACAAAATTGAGTCAATTTAACCCTTTAACTAATACAGCGGCAACAAATTAACCAATAGAAGGCTAACATGACCTGAAATATCCTGACACTTGGTCAAGAAAACCTTACAAATATGGCTGTCATTGGAACCGGCTCATTGAGCCGGTTCCAACGACAGCCATATTTGTAAGATTTTATTGGTAAATATTGTTCATTTAATTATTTTATCATTTATTTATTATTTATTGTTTAAAAATTATCAAACTTAGTTTTAAAAATTAAAAAAGTGTGTTGGGTAAAAGGTTAACATGTGTTATCAGTATACAACAGTGGTTCAACCTTGGTGGCCTCATGGGATCCTGGGACACTCATAGTAGGTATGGATTCTCGCAACCATTTTCACGAGAATCCAAATGGATTCTCACAAATTTAGACGAAATATAAGCCCTGCAGTTCTGGTACGAATACGTTAGCTGACTTTCATGAACCAGTGCCAGTGGAGCCTGCTGTCAACTCTAGTCTCTCTATGACTATGAGTTGATTACATGTGTTTTGTGTTCTCTCCCTCTCAACCTTCATTTTGATGTATAATTTGGGTATATTTAATTCGAATTTAAGGGCCTATATAAGTAATAAAATTTTGTTTATTTTGAAAATTCTCACCTCTGATATTCCTTCAATTCAAATTAAATATACACAAAATGTACGCCAAAATGAAGGTTGGGATGTATAGAACACGAAACACGTATGTGATCAACTCATAGAGTCGACGGTAGGCACCACTGGTTCCTGGAAGTCTGCTGCCGTATTCGCACCAGAACTGATAATTTAATAATATTTCACGAAAACAACTTGTGGTCAAATGTGCTTTACATATCCAAGAACAAAGCTAGGGGATAAAAATTCTTCAAAACACGGCAACAGAGCTGCATTGGGGAAAATTCCAAAGCCTTTGCTTTTGTTTACGTATGAGTATACTTTCGATTTCCGGCCGACGTCATCGGACAGAAAAAGCATGTAAAAACGTCGTCTAAAATCAAATAATGAAAAAGATCGCCATATAACAGTATACTGTTATTAAATTGAGATTGCACAGTTGCCATATTCAATGCAAGGTATCATGATACCTGTTGAAATTTCTTAGAATTACGATTTTGTTTTTCGATGGAAATTCGTGGTAACGATTGATTTGCACATGTCTGTCGAGCATGGAAACCATCTTCAATAAAAAATGCAGACAGTGTTGTCCTTTTCCAAAATGCAGTCCTATCGCAGTATTCGACAGTGTTTTGAATGCCCAGCTCTGTTCTTGAAAGTTGGATATACGAAGCACATTTTGCCACAAGTTGTTAGATGAAATATTTATTATCAGTTCTGGTGCGAATACGGTAGCAGATTTCCAGGAACCAGTGGTGCCTACACTCGACTCTATGAGTTGATTACATATGTGTTTCGTGTTCTATACATTCCAACCTTCATTTTGATGTATAATTTGTGTATATTTAATCTGAATTTAACTTTAAGGAATATTATGAGATTGAGAGGTGAGAATTTCAAAATAAACAAAATTCCATTACTTATATAGGCCCTCAAGGAATATTATTAGGTGGTAATTTCAAAATAAACAAAATTGCATTAGATTTATAGCGTCTTAAAATTTTTAAAAGTCTGGATTAATGTCAACCGATTCAATACCAGACAAATGACAGTATTTTATTTTTAATTTAAATTAAAATTCACATTTCACTGGCGAAAACGACTCAAAATCAATTATTAGGAGGTGTATATCGATTCTTCAAATGGTGCAGAACGATGTAAGAGATGGTGCAATATCTACCCGTGAAATGGGTGGCGGGGGCCAATCGGCTAAGAAGATGCGCCACGACACAGTACTTCAATTTAGCAAGCAATCATGACACTAGTTCAGCGATCCGAACGTAGTGGCTACCCCTCTACGTTCAGATTCTTCCCATTCAATCCTATAGAAAAAGTTCCCATCAAGTTTTTATGGGAACTCAAAACTCGAAATTAGGAATATATATCAAGCTTTCGCCCTTATTACCGGCTGCAATCGATAGTACACGTATTTCCTTACATTTGGGAAGAGTTTATTAATCCAAACTAGGTTTTATCCTTTAAATGTCGTCATGTGTGTACTCGTGAGGCGGCGACGGAGATTTCAAAATCGGCCATGTTGTTGTTTAAATATAAAACAGTAAAAACGATAACCCGGTAACGGTGCCGAAACGAATAGACCTTTTCATCGATGCGGAATAGGAAATTCGATCGCAATTGTGCAGAATGGGTTTGATAATCTGCTCTGTGCGAATGCGACCGAGTTTGATGACTTCCTCTGCGCGAATGAGATCGAATTTCCTATTCCGCATCGATGAAAAGGTCTATTCGTTTCGGCGCCATTACCGGGTTATCGTTTTTACTGTTTTATATTTAAACAACAACATGGCCGATTTTGAAATCTCCGTCGCCGCCTCACCAGTACACAAATGACGACATTTAAAGGATAAAACCTAGTTTGGATTAATAAACTCTTCCCAAATGTAAGGAAATACGTGTACTATCGATTGCAGCCGGTAATAAGGGCGAAAGCTTGATATATATTCCTAATTTCGAGTTTTGAGTTCCCATAAAAACTTGATGGGAACTTTTTCTATAGGATTGAATGGGAAGAATCTGAACGTAGAGGGGTAGCCACTACGTTCGGATCGCTGAACTATCATGACACGAGAGTGGCAACAGGTAGATCTAAATTGTGGAAATACATTTAATACAAGCGATGAAACTGACTGGAAATCACTAATTCAAAACATTTGTGGCCTTACTTAAATAGTTTCCATGTCTCTTGCTAGGTTACTTGGACATTTGCGAAGTTATGACGCCCTCATAATACATGACTATTTGACAGTAATGTAATCGAATCCACATCGAACACGACAGACATTTTTCGATGTTTATCTCCCGTTTAAAGGTCTCGTTTTCTCTCATGTTTCGATCACGTTCCCGATATTTTATTCATGCTTCATCGCCAGGGAACACCCATTTATTTATTAAAAACAAATATACAAATTCCGGAGACGGTGGTCTAAAATGGGACGACGGACCACGGAACCACATTCATTCATTTAAAATTCACACTCTCAGTTTTCCTAATTAGTGATAATTATTAAAAAGCACTAATTCATTTGCAGATGAAATGTTTTCACTAGAATTTGGAACATGTTGCATGTGACTCTGCAACGTGCTCGAACATTGACGTCAAAAGCTACGATTCCTATTGGTCAACGTTTGACAGGTGTCAATCTAACACCACGTGCTTTGTCAATTTTTCCTGCTGAAGTGTTTTGATCAAGGAACCCGCCATGTTACATTAAGTGTTTTTTTACGCCTGCAAACTCGGAAAATCTGCCTAAATTTGGTTTATACATGCTTAGAATTCAAGCAATTGCATCGTCGTGCGGGTTTATGTGAAGTTTTAAGCACGGCGTGGTATGAGTTTCCAAACATTACTGGAAGCAGCGGAGTTCATTGAGCTAAGGACAACCGACGAACCACGTGGTAAATATCTACGCACATGGCGATATTATTTTGAGAGGCGGCTGGCGACAACCATCAAAATATTGTGATTTTTGTATTTGCTTGCACGATGCGCCGATTCATCTACCTCGCCAAATGGGAGAATGTGTTGCTTGTATTTCTTTGAATGAACGCGTAGAAAAACATACTTTATTATTGGAGTTTTCGGATTGCGAATTAAAAAAAAAATCCCAAAGCCTGCTTGAAAGAATGATTGGTCTCGTGGAGCACGACTTCCAATTTCTATTTTTAGAAAGTGCATATACAGCAATAGTCAAAAGTCATGATGGCTATTTTTAAATCAACTTTCTTTCAAGTCGAAACAATTCCTCATTTGTTAGTTATAATCATCTGGCAGTATAAAATTAGAAAGGACCATAGCTTACCCCAAATGTAACAAGAAATAATTTAGATATTCTTGCAGGCTGTCTATGTGAACTTGAAGTAATAACTTGTAAATTAATGTAAGTTGTAATGGTGGTGGTAGTCTATAGTAAGACACTTATATTTTAATATCACCTGACAGTGACACAAATATAGGTCAGGGTCTGGGAAAAAGTGTGCATTTTGGTTATTAACAAATATACCAAAAAGGCATGATTTTTTATTCTCTTAAATTTGTAAAGTGAAAAAAAGCTTTAGCATGGGCAGCACTTGGCTCAAAACCATTCCAATTTTCATGGGATGTGCCTGTGGTATCTCATTCTGAGTCTCTGACCACACCATTTAAATTGGACACTCACAGGAGTGCAGTAAAATATTGTTTGTTGTCAATAGACAAATGAATATATGAATGAAGTGTTTTTAAAGCAAGTGCAGTCGAACATGGGGATAGGGAATAACTTCAGCACTTTGAAGTTGAGGTTCTAGGTTCTTGATCTTGTTGAGCCAATCTCGTTTTCTCATTCACCATTATAATTTTTTGGCATTCAAACACTCACATGCATGCATCACATTGATTAATTACCCACACATTTCACTGGTATCATTCAGTAGAATTATAAGATTGTACTTCTGTACTTTTGGGTTCCAAATAAAAAGTACAGGGTGGAAAATCAGAGGAATACAAATAGAAGTACAGAGCAGAATAAAAGTACAGGGTAGAAAATCATGATAGAGTTACTGTCACTTCTGTAAATACCATACCCCAAACCCATATACTATAGGGCTGTTGCCTGGGCTAAGCCCAGGTAACTGTCCTGTTTGAGTTTGGAGTCTGAAACAAACTAAACTACCCATAATGTGTCTCCAATATAAGGCGTTCACTTGACACTGATGGTATTTTTTAATAAACATACAGGCCCAAATAAACTTCATACATGGTGGCAAATATTCTGAAACTTAATAAACATATGGGTAATCAGGTATGGTTATTTGGAACCCGAGAGTATGATAGAATAAATGTTCAATTCCTCTCCAGAATATAGAAAAGTGACCAAATTCCTGTTAATTGAGTACTTCTATTTATTGAATAATACTCACTTGTAAAGAGGGTACTCGAGTGGCTAATAATAGCACAAAGTGGAAGATTTCTATGCTCTGTGCAGGCCTGGAAACAACATACTTATATCATAACCCATTGGAAGATTACGCTACAGTTAATACTTGAAGTCCTGTCATGAAATGCACACAAATAGCACGTCGATCCGCACGTTAATCTACGCGTTATGACCATAGTAAGGCTATCAAATTCTGTACATATGGCCTGTGCACAAGCAATGTTTCTTCCAATGGACCTCCGGGTAACCCAAAGGTCCATTGGCAGAAACATTGCCTGAGTTTGCTCTGAGTAACCAAGAGAACCTGTCGTGCTTTGGGTGCCATTTGATATGGCAATTGCGTGCAATTCCTACACGCAAATTAAGCCTAGATAAGCGCACAGTTCGTGACAGGACTTCTAGTTTTAACTGTATATAGCATGATGGTAACCATAAGGAAAAGGGTGTTTTGATGTCTCTCCGCCTTCTCTGTTTTTACAGTGCCAGTCATGCTCTTTTTTATGTCTTAACAGGATTTCCACCTGGGTAAATATCAATGTTACAACCAACGTTAGTTGTTGCTATTAGCAGAAATTCTTTTGAAGATGGAAACAGCATGCCAATCTATTGATATGTAGCTGCAAAACTCAACCTTTGACTCAATGTAGTTCAGAAAGACTTCAAGTCTTTCTGGTAAACATACAAGATTAGTAATTTAATAAAGTTATGTTCCATTACTTTGTCGTAACCTGTAGTTCATTCGCATAACCAAAACAACCATTCATAGGCTATTTCCAGGCCTGTCAGACAAGTTTTTTATGCAGAAATTCAAATCTACTGCTTTATTCAATTGCATCACATCATGTTTTCATTTTACTTTACTAGTATCTTCTTGGTCAACTTCCCATGGATATCCTATCATAAGATTCTTTTGCGAACAATGGGATAGCGATTGGCTGAATTTAAATTTTTTGAGATAAGCGATCAGCAGCATATCAGCACACTGGATCATTGAAATTCATAATCAAAAAGGGCCATTTTAGGATCATACAGACAGGAAGTGGGAATTTTGTTTAGAAAAAAATAATCATACATGTACATCTATGATCAATTAACCCTTTACCTACCACAGAAGATATGAAAATCTATTATTAAATCTGATTTTATTTATTATTTTTATTAATTTTTCATGATATGATTTTGTTGAAATTTATTTAAAAAAATTTTTTTTCGGTTTCTTAATTTGAAAATTACGTGAGTGGATGCAGATGGTATGTTAGTTAAGTGGATAACAGGGTTCCACTGCTTTGTGAAAACAAAAACAACAGATTTGTGCAAGTAATGAGAAAGGAACAGAAGACAACTGGGTCCATTCTACTCTTGCGGCATGTTTGTCCTGAAATCTAGATCTAGATTGCAATATAACTGGAGGCAAGCACTTTCAAGGCCGGATCTGAGATGTCAGTTAGTGCCTTCCATGGCTCTGATTGAAACACATCTGCAAAACAAATAATAATGGATGAAATGTCTCTCCGAAACTACTGATAAATCACTACAAAGATGGTGCATGTCACTAAAATCTACTTTGGGTGGGAGGCTGTGCCTTAATTAACAACTGTCAATAGTGACTGCCAGACTGAGAATGAACAGTCAGCTTGTGCTGATATGAACATACCCATAAATACCCACTCATTGAATACTCAGGCAAACATGGGAAGAGAAGAACTCCTTTTCATTGTAATTCGCCAGCTCAAACGAAAGAAAATCAATTTTTCAGCTTTCATCGAATAACTCTATGATAGAGTTTAATTCAAATGTTTCTTTTATTTTTCAGAAGATGAAGATGCAAAGGATTTCCACCCATATGCAAAAACCCCCTCATCACCTAATAGTGGGTCTGATACTTCGAGTGTGGATGGACTTCTATTCTTGATGAGTCCTTCTTCAGTTGAAGATGCAAGGGAGAGAAGACGACCAGGAGGGTATGATTATGTAGCAGTGTAATCAATTTACAGTTAGATTTAGAAGCTCTGGCACAAAATGGACACCTTTGGTGGCATAAAAGTGCACTCAGATGATGCATTGTTTTAATCCTGTTATAGCCTTTTCTTTTGGGGGAGAGGGTAAAAGACTTTGGGGGGGGATGGGGGTAAGAATTAAACAAGATAGGGAAGATGAGTAATCTTGGGTAAGATATCAATAGAGATGGGCGGAATTGGAATTCTGAGTTTTGTATTTTTAGAGGGGCATACATGTACTGTGGTATCAGTTTGGCATTCTGTATCCGACTTGGCTGAGATTTGCTCACTGTACTAAGAGGGAATTTACACCAGGAAAAAAAACAGAATAAGTTGTTCTTGTTATATTCCTCCACAGTGCCACAAATGCCACTGCCAATGAGCCCAACACTGGCATTCATTTGCTAACACAAATCATATCTACAGTAATTTTGTGACTTGTTCCAAACACACCTTAACATTTAAAGGCCTATTTCAGGCTTTTGCGATCTCAGATGCCCTTAACAAACCATCATTAGAAGTCCTGCTGACAAATAGACAAATCACTTGGGCAGTGATTTCTAATGAAGTCTTAGCTGTCTTAATAGGCAGCCAAGACTTGACTAGAAACAACTGCTAAGGAACTGGACATGTACAGGTTATAATCCAGTCGGAATTCAGGACAATTGCCCAGGACCTTATGGGTTAACAGAACTGAAAAGAAAATCAGTCGCTTCTTTCATGAAAATGATCACTTCAACTGCTATTAGCCTCAACAAGCCTTATAAATAACAATTGTTGGAGTATTTGAAAATACAGAAGGTTTTGATATTCAATAATTGGTTTGGTTTTTCAGTTCTCCATGATATCAGTATTAGTTTGGGTTTTCGGCATAATATTGCCCATCTCTATGACATTTTTAGGCCTGACTCAACATGTGACAGTCTCTGTAATGCAGAAAGTCGATGGCAATATCTGCATGTATGCCTGCCTGTCAGGCCTGTCATTCTGAGGAGGACGATTGCACCAGATCCTTATAGCCCACCAGAAATTTTGCAGAGGAGAGCTAGTAACTGCCCTCCTCAATAGATTAATTCTGACGATTTTGGTATGTACCAGCCCGCCTGGGTGGGCTTGTGCTCGTCTGAATTTTGATCAGGGAGAGCCAGCAACTGCCCTCATGTGATTTTCAAAAAGACAGGCCTGGCCTATGCATCTCTTTGTTTTTTCATTTTGCCTTTGATTCAAGCGTTGGTTGTGACTGTTTTGTTTGGTGGGTTATAGAACTGGGCAGTATTGAAATTTCAAGTTTGGTTTCGATATCAGTGTTTTTAGGATAATTTACCCTGGTATCGGTAATGTATGTGGTGTCGATTCCCTATTGGATCCCAAATGTTAACTTAGTCCAATATGAGGAATAATCTTTAAAAATCTTCTCCAGAACCACAAGTCAGAACATTCTGATATATTGTACATGTACATAGCAGCCTTACAGAGGTCAGATTCAAGTTTGTTCAAGTCAAGTCCTTTGATTAATATTTGGGCTCCCTAGTGGAGCCTCAATTTTTTCTTAGTGGAATATGTGGACTATTCTTTCTGAAATTTTCCTCTTCTCCAATCAGAATCTTTTGATACATGGTATTCACCACCCTAAGGGGAGTTAGATTAAAATTTGTTAAAATCATGTCCCTGGGTTAATATTTGGACTAATTGGAGCCTGAATTTTAACTTAGTCCAATATGAGGAATATTCTTTAACAATTTGCTTCTTGAGATACAGTCAAAATGTTTTGCTATTTGGTACACAGCATCCAAAGATGATTCAGTTTGTTCAAATTAAATCCATGGGTTGATATTTTTGCTCCCTTGGATCAGGGATGGGGGCAAATTTTAACATACTGCTAAATTGATAATATTCTCAAAATCTTCTTCTCCAGAACCACCAGTCAGAATCTTTTGATATTCAGTATACAGCCTCCTTGAAGAGGAGGGGAGGGGGGGATTTCAATTTATTTTTTAAAAAAGTCTCTGGGGAGCACAAATTTCAACTCGGTGTAATTTGACAAATAAAAAATCATTTGGTGTACAGCTTCCTGGAGGTGGAGGGTAAGGGGTCAGATTCAAGTTTCTTAAAGTTAAGTCCCTACATGTACATGTAGGTTGATATTTGGACTCCCTAGTTTTGCATTACTGAAAATATGGGCATTATTTCTTTGGTAGCATCCCAGTACTAGAAAAAAAATCATCTGGCATGGACAACAGAGTTATACATAATTAAATAACTTCTTTCTTCTCTAGTGTTAACTAGCCATAGATGATAATTAAATCCTTCCTTAACCCTTTACCCAACAAATCTCCTGCATCCGCCCGCATAATATGCAAATTCAACAGTTGAAAAAATACTATTTTTCAACAAATTTTAACAAAACCACATCATGTGACCCCTCGTTGGAACGAGCTCGTTGAGCTCGTTCCAACGAAGGGTCACATGATATGGTTTTGTTGAAATTTTTTGAAAAATTAAAAAAAATGATATTTAAAATAATAAATTTTGATATCGTCTGCGTTGGGTAAAGGGTTAAACAGCTTTGGTTAGGTGAGTGCCTCCGGCCCCATGGGGTGGCAGGGGCCTCTTGTTGGTAACATGCTGTCCAGCTGCAGGCCACCTTTCTTCAATGGCCATAGACTCAGAATGCTCATATTCAATTTATTGACTTGTCAGGACAGGACAGGATGAATTAACAAATAAGGACTGTCAGTGTTCACGCTCACCCAGAACTGAGTGTGGTGCCAAATTTCAAGCCAACTCAATATTTTTTAGCAGTGACTTCTGTTCAAACGATGATCGGATTCAGCCACCACAATCAGCTGATGGTGTGCAATCGGATAACAATGGCCATAATGGCTCCTGGAACATCGGTTGAACCATTTTGTGATGATTCATAAACCACATTTTATTATCTTCTGCAATTGTTCAATTGTTAATGTAAAATGATGTCAATGATACCATTCAATAACGTTGAGAAACCACCACAATGTGTATTCTTAATCTCTCTAGACACACCTTTATGGGATATACAAGTTAAAGCTTACAATTGAGCATACTTGCGACAATCGCCAGTTCATCCTGGAAAAGTGAAAGGTGCACTCCATTGACTCGAGTCACAGTAAAAATTACCACTTGCTCGAACTTAGGTGGTAAACGTCGCTCTGAGAGTCACGTTTACGACCCTAGTGTGCATGTCTGGTAATTTTACTGGACCTGAGTCAACAGAGTTTAATACTGTGAAATATGTTCAATTTAGTGCAGTTCTTTTGAGTCTCAGCTTGTCTAGTAGTGAATGGACTGTAAACACTGTAAAATATGTTAAATTTAATGTAGTTCTTTGCGAGCCTCGACTTGTCTAGTAGTGTACGGTATTATAATCGCTATCGAAATCGGTTGATTGTGAGCTCAAATAACCAGTAATCGGTCAGTGGCCATTTTTGGTAATTGGTTGAACACTAGCTGTGGCTGCCGGGAAGAAAATTCAAGCAAGTGAAGAATCACTCTCATTTTAATTTTGCAAGTGTGAAAAATTCAGGAGAGTGATTTTAACCCCTTACATATGATGACAGCCCAAACTGACCAACACTATACAAGAAAATGACCATACAAATTTTGTTATTCTGACAAAGTTAAGATAAGCTGAAGCCATCACGCGTGCGGAAGTCTGTTAGTCTGTTCACATTTTCCTTTAGCACAGGCTACACTCCGTAGTTCTTGTCTGATCACCACAAAATTTCATATGCAGGTTTGGGGTCATGTCTAGATGAGAACGCCCCCTTTTGGTCGCGATCTGTCAACCGCGATGGCTGCCCGAGCCCAAAACTTGAAAACCTTTAGCACAGTCTACAGATCGTATTTATGAAGGGATTGCATTGTAACTTGGTAGGATGCCTCTGTATAATATCTAGATGAGAACGTCCCCTTTTGGTCATGATCTGTAAACCGTGACGGCTGCCCAAGCCCTAAACCCAAAAGCTCTTACAACAGTCTGCAGGTCATATTTAATATGGAGGGATTTCATTGTAACCTGGTAAGATGACTCTGTATGATGTCTAGATGAGAACTTCCCCATTTGGTCGCGATCTGTCAACTGTGACGAGTGCCCAAGCCCAAAACTCTAGATGAGAACGTGTCCTTTTGGTCGCGATGGGTCAACCATGACGGCTGCACTGGCTCAAGGCCCCAAAACCTTTAGCACAGTCTACAGGTCATATTTATGAAGGGATTTCATTGTAACTTGGTAGGATGACTCCAAATAATGTCTAGATGAGAACGTCCCCTTTTGGTCGCGATCATTCAGCCATGATGGCTGCCCAAGCCCAAAACCATAAAACCTTTAGCATAGCCTATAGGTCGTATTTATGGAGGCATTTCATTGTAACTTGGTAGGTTGACTCCATATAATGTCTAGATGATATCATGATAACGTCCCCTTTTGGTCGTGATTGGTCAACATGGATGGCTACTGGGGCACGAAGCATCTGTGCATGCATCCTTCAATCCGTCGATCTGGAGTGATGACTAAAGTAAGCCTTTAAATTCATTTATTTTGGGCACGCTGTTTTGCCCTAATTTGGGTACATTAAAACCTGAAATAACAGTCTTATCCTGTTATGGAAATTTGGTGTCCGCATGATAACTTCAGTTTGAGTTATTCAATCAACACCAAATTTTGTATGTAAGGTTGACTCAAGAATATGCAGGTCATGTTCGAATTTTGGTTCAGTCTGACCAATTTTGGATGAGTTATGTCCCTTTTCCATTGTTTTTACTTTGAAAAAAGGATGTCCAGATGATAACTTTAATTTGAATTATTGAATCAACACCAAATTTTGTACATTGGTTTGTCTCATGAATGTGCAGGTGAAGTTCGAATTTGTATTCGATCCAGCCACTTTTGGCTGAGTTGTGTCCCTTTTTCCATTTTTGTGACTTTGAAAATTGGATGTCCAGATGATAACTTTAGTTTGGGTTATTAAATCAACACCAAATTATGTACATAGGTTTGTCTCAAGAATATGCAGGTCAAGTTCGAATTTGGGTTCAGCCGGACCAATTTTAGATGGGTTATGGCACTGTTACCATTTTTTCGACTTTGAAAATTTGTTGTTTCAGTCTTCGATATGTCCAGTGTAAGAACTTGCTGTCGGTGGACATAGCCCACACCTGAAGGTGTACTTGTTCATGTTTTTATTTTTATTTTTGTATCACAACCTGTTGCTCAGAGATATTTTGATGCTGTGCTTTCAATCATTCTAAGTCTATCAGACAATATTAGTCCACAATTTGGTGACACCCCCAACTATGGTGAACTATTGTCTGATAAGTGGTTATGGGCATTACACTTGTTTGTTTTATCACAAACAGTTCTTTTTAGTGCTGTGTTAACATTTCCGAATTTCAAGCGCAAAGATTTTTGGTGCCAAATTGTTAGTCAAATGGAGATGTTTTATTGTCAAATCAAAATTTTTAGTGCAGTTGGCATCATTGCATGGCAATTAATGAACCCGACAGCATGAACATTGAGGACTGTAGGTATTTCGCAACTGGTTCAGCTTGGGTGATCAGTTGTCTGCCAATGTTTACAAACACATGTGCGATTTTAGGGGAATTCCTGTAGGCAGACTTATAAATAGGCCAAACATGTGATATCCGTATGTTTGTACTATCGCAGAACATGCATATTTGAGCTAGTTCTATTCAATTTGTTATCATTGTTCTAGTGCTGCACGATATTCAAAACTGAATACCGGTATCGGTATTCAAAAAAATACCATGGTATATCAAAAGCTGTTCAGATATATGAACACAGGTACCACAATCGAGACTCGAGGCATCACAGTCTGAACCAATTAGCATGCCTTGATGATGCGGTTCGAAAAACCTTTACCCAACGCAGACGATATCAAAATTTATTATTTTCAAAATTAGTTTATCAGATTTTCCCCAGATTTCAACAAAACTATATCTTGTGACCCCTAATTGGAACGAGCTCAAAGAGCTCGTTCCAATGAGGGGTCACATGATATAGTTTTGTTGAAATTTTGGAAAATTATTTTTTCAACTACAGAATTCATATATTACGAGGACACAAGCAGACAATTCCTTGGATAAAGGGATAATATTCGTTCTGGGCTACAGTTAAAAAAATCAAGGCATCTTGAAAATTAAATTGTGGTTAAACATACAATGACGATAAAACGATATTTTTGTAATTACACCGGTATTCAATCGATATTGGTTTGAATACCGTTATATATCGGTTTATCGATATTTTTATACTGTACCAATGACCCAGACTTAGCTGGTGCTAACTCTAACAAAACCAGGGCCAAACACAAATTTTGCCCCCCAATCCCCAAAATTTGCATCCAAAACAAAAAGATTCATGTCCTAAAGGACCTCCATACTACGCCTCTACTGCGCATGCGCAGTGACGCAGTCGTCCCGAAATTGGCGCCAATTATCATTCTCTGTTTGGCCCTTCATCAGTCAACATCTCACTGATCTTTGTGCTTGTAAATCTCAGTTTAAAGGATGCCAGACACGTAATTTTTGGAGAAAATGTGATTCTAAGGAGGATAGAAGGAGGAGAGGAAAAAGAAGTGGCAAAAAATAATCAGGGCTGTACTTAAAATTTTTTGATGAAATTATGTTAAGTTGCCTATTTTCGAGGCATGGGCCTCTTGTTGTCATTCTTGCTAATTGTTGCACTGCTTATTCAGTGTTTCCTCTCCCCTAGCCTTCTAAAGTCCCCCCTGGCAATTCTCCCATGCTTTTGGCATATTTTTGAGAAATTTCATTTCTAAAATTTCCTGGGAGAGTTGCTTGGTTACAGAATGTTTTCTGTTATTTTCCCCATAGTTACGTTTTCACCCATGGGTGTATAACGTTTGTGTTCTGCATCTTCCATCTGATGTTCTACAGATTCTCCCCTGGGAGTCTCTGTTTTGCATCAGATAGAGTGTAATTGATGACTGATTCCGGGCCAGTTTTTTTCAGTGCCTGGAGTCATGTTTTCTAGTGTGTTTACACTGTTTGTTTTCATTGACAACAGCCTTTTTTGAGGGGGGCTGTTTGCCTTTGTGGTAGTTTATCTCATTATAAGATACATTTATATTATCCGAAAGTGTCTCATTAATTATTTTATATAAATTTAAAATTTTTGACCACGCTTTGCCATCGGATCCATCGGGGCTCAACATTACTTTTCAGCAACTTGGGCTTCTCTGAAAAAATATTTTTTCAAAATTATTTTGTTTTGCAATTGTTTTTTCATTTATTAATGGATCATGTTATTATGTATCTTTGTGTCAGGGGTTTTTGCGAGTAACTAGGACTTATTGTTGTTCTTTCACAATGAAGGGACGTTGTTCAAATTGTAATAGGAAGAAATCTTCCTCTGACTTTCATGATCATTGTATTAATTGTAGTCAGTGTTCTCGCATTAATCCCTGTCCTATATGTGAACATTGGGATGAGAAACATTGGAAACGTGTGTCACGATATGTTGTTTCTGGAGAAAGGGAGATGCCGGCTCTTTCTCCACAAGGTCACTCTACTCTCTCAGTTTCTATTTCAGAGGAACCAGAACAGGGTGATGTTTCCATGTTATCTTCTTCAAGTGTGCGTCCGTCGTCACAAATGAATTCAGAGCTAGCGGCAAAAGTGCTCATGGAGATTAGACAAATGTCGTCCGCTAGCTCGCCCGGTGTAGCGTCCATTCACCGAATGGTTCGGCAGCCGGGTTCGTCCGATGCGGTCCAAGAGAAAATTTTGGGTGATGCGAGCACTATAAACATAATAGATGCACACCCAGTGACGGCGGATAGTAAGCGAGAACGGAGGAAGCCTTTTAGTCCGGTTCCTAGCTCGTCCAGGTCCAGCCGGGCCGCGAGCGAGAGAGGTCCCTCTCTCGTACAACAACATCTGGGACCAGATGTTGTGGTACAAAATGTGTCTTTAGCGGAGCATACGTCCGTCGCTCGGGACGCTCCGTTGTATAAGCAGTCCGCAGAGACTGTTAAGGCTTCCTCTTCTAGTCAGCGCACACAACCGCACCTTGGCTGCGTGACCGCCGATATATTACCAGCTTCGCCGATGAAGGATTCTTCGGCGACCAGGTCACACCATCCGGCAGCCAGGGATTCGAGACCGATGGACTCCGGACGTTCGCATAGGAAAAGTATGCGGGAGCCATCTGATGTGGAGCTGCCCTCGGCGAAGCAGCGAAAGACTGCGCCTCCGCAGGTCTCGACGCCGGACATTCTTGTGCAGATAGCACAGCTTATCGCAGCATCCCAGCAGCCGACAGAAACGGTGTCGGATCGAGAATTATCCGACGGCGCTGGGTCGGTACGCTCCGCCGAAGCATCGGGGGCGGACGACCGGGAACATCGTGAGGTCCGACCGGATGGTGAAAGGGATACGGATGACTTGGAGCTATCCCTTTCGGAACAACATAAAGCTGCCGTGGACTTCATCCGGCACTTTCTCCCTCAAGTTGTTCCGTCGGGCCAGACTGCTGCACTTCCGGACAAGAGAATTATAGCGTCATTGGACTCTGAATTTTTTGAGCGGTTCAGGGACATCGCTCCCGAGTTTCCGTCGCAGTCCAATAATGTTGCTAGAACATTTGAATTATTGAACGACACTATATTTAAACTTGCTTCCAGGACAGGGAAAGCAGGTTTCTTGTCCGCTAATACTCTCAACCTGCCTTTCATTAATGCAAGGAATAAATTCGATACGGCAGGACAGGGTATACCGAGAGTTCCTCTGCGTATGGACGACGAGGCGGAAGACTTAGAGCTATCATTACCGTCGTCAGCTTCTATTCCAACCGCGGTGTTGGAAACAGCTATTGCGTCTAACAGAGCCAATTTAGATGCCTTATCTTACGCAGATCACCTTACTAAGGCGTTATCACTGCGCCTTCAAGGGGAAGAGTTTCAGGATATACAATCCTCTTTGAGACTTCTTTCAAGGGCAGTAGCTTATTCCACGTGTAACTCCGCCCTTTCAGTGGCAAATCTGGAGTTGGTTAGACGTGACGCAGCCCTAGCTACATCCACACTAGTGGATTCTAAGGTGAAGAACTCTCTTAGAGTCGCTTCGGTCTCAGGAGAACTTCTCTTTGACGGCAAGCTTTCCGCTATTTATGATAAATTAAAAAGAAAGCTAATGATTCTCTGTTGTTCAGATCGGCTCCTAAAAAGTCGGATACAGCAGACACGAATAAGACAGGCACTTCTGGGTCTAATGCGCCCAAGAGAGGTTCCTATAGAGGTTCCGGTGCGTCCTCTTGGTCTTATTCGAGAGACCGTCAGGATAGCGACTCTCGTTCGGGACGTCCTTCAGGCCGGGACAATCGGTCGGACGCCCCGAGGTCGACGAGGTGAGGTGCGGGTCGTGGAAGACGTGGTTTCTCCTACCGCAGGCCTCGCAGGTCCAGGAGGTGATGGCTTAAACCTCTATCGCGTTCCGGTTGGCGGAAGGTTGTCGAGTTTTTCACAAGAGTGGGCGTCGATTACGGACGACCCTTGGGTGAGAGGAGTGACTTCGGAAGGTCTAAAGATATCCTTCAAACGAAAGCCTCTATTAACTCGAAGTCCAAAGTGGACTCATCTTCCGTCAAATCCACAGAAAAGAGACGCTCTGTTATCAGAGGTGCAGTCTCTTTTAATGAAGAACGCGGTAGAGGTCGTAGAAAACCAGGAATCTCTGGGATTCTACAGCCATCTGTTTCTGGTTCCGAAACCAGACGGCTCGTTCCGTCCAGTCATAGATTTGAGCTGGATAAACAAGCTGATCGTCGCTCCGAAGTTTTATATGGAGACGATTCGATCGGTCAGAGCGAGTATTCGGGTGAACGATTATGCAACGAGCATAGATCTCAAAGATGCGTACTTTCACGTCATGGTACATCCGACATTCCGAAAGTATCTACGCTTTGCAGTCCTGGGAGTGGTGTATCAATTCCGGGCGATGTGCTTCGGATTGAATCTAGCACCCTGGGCTTTCACTCGGGTAATGAACTCGGTAATGATCTACTTCCGAGCTCATTCGTCTGCGGTAACGTCGGCCTACCTGGACGACATTCTTCAGAGGTACGGCAACGAGTTAACGCTTCAGAACGATGTTCAGAATCTTCTTCTATTGCTCCGATGTCTCGGTTTTATAGTAAACGAGGAGAAGTCGGATCTGGTGCCGTCCAAGTCATTCACTCATCTGGGAATGAGCTTCGAGACGCACAACAATCTCGTTCGTCTGCCGTTAACCAGAGCGAAATTAGTCAGTTGTTACGCTCGCTATTGTCTGCACACAGACAAAGTCACGGCGAGAGAATTTATGAGACTGATAGGTCTGTGCGGAGCTGCCGCGGATCTCATTCCGATGGGGCGGCTACGCACACGTCCTCTTCAAATTTTCCTGACTCAGAATTGGAGTGTGAAAATTCATTCGCTCGATGTAGACGTTCTCTTGTCAGATCAAGTGAAACAAGAGATTCAGACTTGGGCAAACATTCAGTGGTTAACTCAAGGAGTTCTGCTGCAGTTGCCGGATCCGAGTTTTACCGTTATGACGGATGCCAGTCAAACAGGTTGGGGTGCATCATTAATCCCAACGGATTCGAGATGCCAGGGTCTTTGGGATCCGCAATTCCTGTGCAAGCACATAAACATCAAGGAAATGATGTCAATTTGGCTTGCGTTACGTCACTGGATGGACATTATTCACGATGCTCATGTCCAAATCCTATCCGACAATACGACAGTAGTGGCGTATATATGGAATCAGGGAGGCACTCATTCAGTTCCGTTGTTCAATCTAACGGAAAGAATCCTTCTGTTTGCGTTAGAACATCACGTTCTTCTTTCGGTCCGTCACATACCGGGTCGTCTGAATGTGCTAGCAGACTCCCTTTCACGAAAGGGTCGCTTGTTGCCGTCGGAGTGGACTCTCAACAAACAAGTATTCAATCAGATTTGCTACCAATGGGAACGGCCAATGATAGACTTATTTGCGACACATCTCAACAATCAGTTGCAGACGTATGTGTCTCCGTGTCTGGATCCAAGAGCATTTGCAGTAGACGCTCTGTCGATCCCTTGGGACGGAATGATAGGATATGCGTATCCTCCAGCGCCGTTAATTCAACAAGTATTGCTAAAGATAAAACAATCTCAATGCAAGATTCTGTTGGTAGCATCTCTGTCGCCACAGAGACCGTGGATAAATCTACTCAGGTGTCTGTTGTGGGACCTACCGCGGAAGCTTCCTCCACGAGAGGATCTTCTTTCGCAGGGGAAATCGCGCCAACTCCATCACAACCCGCAAGGTCTCAACCTTCACGTTTTTCCGTTGTGCGGTCCTTCTTGCATGGCAAGCACTTTACAGGACGAGCAGTGGACGCGATTTCTAACTGTAGGAGGACCTCCTCTTCGCTAAACTATGCGGCTAAGTGGAAGGTTTTTCGTCGTTGGTGTAGGGATCATTCTGTAGATATATTTGATCCCTCTATACCAGACATTGCAAACTTTCTAGTATACTTGTTTGACGAAATCAAACTGCAGCCTGTTACTATAAAGGGTTATAGATCTATGTTATCTGATACCTATGCACATCATGATAGTTTACAAATTGGATCTAATGTCTCTTTATCGAAGTTGGTTAGAAACTTTTCGATAAATAGACCCAGAACTCTTAGATTAATTCTTAAGTGGAATTTAGCTTGGGTTCTCCTTAAATTGAAGGAAAAGCCATTTGAACCTCTTGGGACAGTAGATTTCAAATTCTTATCTTATAAGACAGCTTTTCTCTTAGCTTTCTCTTCTGCCAGAAGAGTCAGTGAGCTTCATGCACTATCGGTGGATGATTCTCATTATCGTAGTGTTGGGAACACTATCACCTTCACTACTAATGTGGGTTTTTTAGCTAAGAATCAGGCTCCTAATAAATATCCGGAACCTATTGTTATTAAGGCTCTTCCGTCTTCAGACGGGCGTAGGCCTTTACTCTGTCCTGTTAGAGCACTACGTATCTATAAACAGAGATCTCAGTTTATCAGAAAGGGACGGAAACGTTTCTTTCTGTCTTTGATGCCTAATAGAAAGGACATTTCAGTCCATTCTATTGCTAGATGGATTCAGTTAACTATCCGTACTGCTTATGAAGATTTATCTTCTTCTCAGCAGTCTCTGCTTAAGATTTCTGCTCATGAAGTAAGAGCTCTTTCTACTTCCTGGGCTTATGCTAATAGTGTTGCTATTACAGATTTAATGAAGGCTGCTTATTGGTCTCAGCCATCCACATTTACGAATTTTTATCTCAGAAATATTGAGTCCATTTCTGGAGACCTGCATTGTTTAGGTCCGTTATCTGTTGCTCAGAATGTCGTCCACTAAACAGTTGCAACTATAGTTATGCAGGCTTTCTGTTCCGGCAGTGACTCCGTCCGGCTGCCCTCTTCGCTCTGGGCTATTTGACCCAGGGCAAGGGGAAGGGGGGGGGGGGGGGCGGGTGTTCCCTTAGGTCACCTGCTTTATAGTGAAAAGCAAGGGAATGCCTCCTCCATGTCAGTATTTCTGAGTCGCTTCCGGGATGGTTTTAAAGTGTAATATTAATGTTTAAATTCATTCATGTTTTATTTTTAAAGTGTAGCTCGGTGTGAAGCATTTGTATATGTCAAGTGTCAAACGGGCTTTAATATACAATACTCGGACACTTTTAAATGATTATAAAGAGTCTCAATTCTCTGGACTACTTTATTTATTGGCTTGCTTTAAAAATAATTAGTATAAGGGTTATACTGGATGTTAATAGAGAACATGAATGTTATTGTGCTCAATTATTAAGGGTAGTGTATCTTTCTAATTTAATATTAAATAAGAAAGATACATGTAAAGCATAATACTCCTTTTCTCCTTAAGGGGTTACCTCTTTACTATATAGTTGAGCTTATTGGATTTTCCTCTATGTCCTAGGCCCTCCAGCCTGTTTACTATTCAGCTAAGTCTGGGTCATTGGTACAGTATAAAAATGTTTAAAAATTTATAGTAATTTATATATTTTTTATACTTACCAATGACCCAGACGGGGATGGCCCTCCCTGGAGTTGGGAACTCTTGCCTCCCCGCTGAGTACATAGCGCTGACCAGGCACTGCCAGTAAGAATGATAATTGGCGCCAATTTCGGGACGACTGCGCCACTGCGCATGCGCAGTAGAGGCGTAGTATGGAGGTCCTTTAGGACATGATTTCTTTTTGTTTTGGATGCAAATTTTGGGGATTGGGGGGCAAAATTTGTGTTTGGCCCTGGTTTTGTTAGAGTTAGCACCAGCTAAGTCTGGGTCATTGGTAAGTATAAAAAATATATAAATTACTATAAATTTTTTAACATACCGTGCAGCCCTACATTGTACAGCTAATAATGATTGAATTCTCCCTTCTAAACTTTAGAAGTAATTCTATACACAAAGGTGTTTTTATTTAGTTTCTTGTCTTTGCGATAGCGTATTACAACAAAGTTGCATTTAAGCTGTGCGGCTTCCGTGATTGTAGGTGAAACAGAAATTTCAAGTAGACAGGATTATGTTAAGTTGCGACAGTTGACGTGATCGTCCAAAACTAGTGTGTCAATGATTTCTGTTCAGCACATCTGTGCGGAACAGATTTTCATTTTCCCTATGGTTTAGTGTTGCTGTAGATGGGGAATTCATAGAACAGTCATGTAATAATGTATTAGTAATTCAATTATCCTAAAAGCATTCTATTTCATATTCAGATCAAGATCCAATCGTGACACACCATTGGGTCAAAATTTTATAAAGAAATACTGCCCAATCAGAATTCAGGGTTTCATCTTGAAAAACCCTTGAATTTGGCACTTTGCTATGAAAAGTCCTTGAAATGTGATTTTGCTTTGAAAAGTAATTGGAAAAATGACTATTAACCTTGAAAAGTACTTGAATGATAAAACTTATCAAGACTTCGGCAAAGTGGCTTGACTAGCACTGGGTCAAGAAGCTCAAAACGATAAATATAAAGCCATGCATTCTGTTTGCGAAAAAAATGCTGATAATCAGACTGTTGATATATACTGATGCAGCCCCAAATAAAAACAGCTTGCCTCATGAAATTGGACGTTGTCCAATTTCATTAGGAAAACTGTTTTTATTTTGTTTTGTATTTTTGTTTCAATATTGTCATCAAGGCCTTGAAAAAGCCTTGAATTTAGACCCTGCCTTGCTGTATGAACTCTGGAATAAAAAAACACAAACAAAGATACCTCATTGCCGCTTCTCAGAATCCAGACATTGCTTTTTTGGCCGGTGAGATAATTACTTTGAATATGGGCCCCGTCCAATTATTTTTACATGAGTAACAGTCGTATTTAGCCATGCTTGGTGGTGCTCTTGTTATGATTACAATACTGTATGTCGATCATTGCAAGAACAAATATTGAGATGATTTCCCCAGGAATATTTCACGAGTTTATTTCATTAAGCTGATATACAGTGTTGTTGGGATAACTGTTGAAAAGAGGCCTTTGGGATCCTTCCAACATTGTATTTCACCACAGCATTTTAACATCAACGTCAGCAGTTTTATTGTTTTATAAAAAGAAATCATGCTTGTGGATACAGTACAGCAGCTGTGGATTGGTCATAATGGGCAGTGATTGATGTTCACACATGCATTTACAGCCCTTGAAATTAGGAATATTGTACTACGGCAATCAATTGCAGTGGTAAATTCCATTTCTAATCCATGACCTTGTCTGTATAATTTAAGATTTGTTCACTTGGCTTCTTGGAAATAAATATGGTTTGAACTAAAGAACATCACAAATCAAATACTAGGAGTGCATGCAGCCTTTCCTAACTCAAGCATTGAATATCAGGACTGGCAGGTTACTGCCAGTCCTGATATTCAATACTTGAGTTTTATAATTAAGAGTGTTGCACAAGGATATTTTGGGTGGGACGTTGCTCATGATTCCTAATACACATTATTGAAATATTATAAATTGAGCATCTGGGAAAAATGTTATGACAGCATTAATGTGCCGTGGTAAAACTAATTTACTACAGCATTCACCACGGCAGTGCTGATAGCTGTGGCCAATTTCGAGGGCTGCATTTATCATGTTAAAAATCATAAACAGCAAAATTTTAATTAATGACGCTCTGGATTGTACCTGGTCCTTCATTAATTAAATTTTTGATTATTATTCCAATAATTAGTGTTTGGAACGTAATATTGCATCTGGCAATATTGTTCACCTGTGGAAAGTGGACCGGTCCATGAAAAGTGATTCAAGAAAACTTTGTTGTGATTTGTCTGAGACTTGTAGTCTATGTAAACAAAAAATCAGTTGCCCCATCTCTTTTGAGGCAAACAAAAGGCGAATGAAATGGCCATTCAGAAAAATTGTGCAGGCCTCAGTATATTGTAAATACTGGGTAAAAAGTTTCCAAAATTTAGTGATGATCACAGGCCCTGCCTTTCTCATGAGGTTGAGGCTGATCATCCCCACAAAAAGCCTGTGAAATAATCTGTATGGAGAATGACACCAAAGTTTGACATAAACAGGGTCACTTATTTCACTTTATAAAAAACAAGAGCGCACATATCGCTGAAGCAATACAATTTCCCCTACCGGACTAATGCGCATTAATAATTATACAAATGTTATAACGTAGATGTGATCAGAATGAATTCTGTTGAAGCATTTAAAAAAAAAAGTCCAGAAAACTGATATTTTGGCGCTCTTCCATATTTCCAAGGGCCATAGCTCACATAAGAATAATGCAATCAGCATGAAACTCAAACTTGATCAGTAAGTCATCGTTCTATAGTAGGTTACCAAGAATGAAATCATTCAGTTGAAGCATTTCCCAAAAAAGTCTGGAAAACTAAAGTATGACTGACAGACTGACTGACTGACAGACTGATGGATGGACAGAGTGCAAATGAAACTTGATCTGTAAGTCATCGTTCTATAGTAGGTTACCAAAAATGAAATCATTCCGTTGAAGCGTTTCCAAAAAAAGTCTGGAAAACTAAAGTATGACCAACAGACTGACTGACAGACTGATGGATGGATGGACAGAGTGTAAATGAAACTTGATCTCTAAGTCATTGTTCTATAGTAGGTTACCAAAAATGAAATCATTCCATTGAAGCGTTTCCAGAAAAAGTGCGGAAAACTGATATTTTGGCTCTTTTCCATATTTCCAAGGGCTATAACTCACACAAGAATAAGGCAATCAGCATGAAACTCAAACTCGGTCTGTAAGTCATCAAGAATAAGGCAATCAGCATGAAACTCAAACTCGGTCTGTAAGTCATCGTTCTATAGTAGGTTACCAAAAATGAAATCATTCCGTTGAAGCGTTTCCAAAAAAACTGCGGAAAACTGATATTTTGGCACTTTTCCATATTTCCAAGGCCATAACTCACACAAGAATAATGCAATCAGCATGAAACTCAAACTTGATCTGTAAGTTATCGTTCTATAGTAGTTTACCAAAAATGAAATCATTCCGTTGAAGCGTTTCCAAAAAAACTCCAGAAAACTGATATTTTGGTGCTTTTCCATATTTCCAAGGGCTATAACTCACACAAGAATAATACAATCAGCATGAAACTCAAACTTGATTTGTAAGTCATTGTTCTATAGTAGTTTACGAAAAATGAAATCATTCCGTTGAAGCATTTCCAAAAAAACTCCAGAAAACTAAAGTGTGACTGACAGACTTACAGACTGACAGACTGACGGATGGACAGAGTGCAAACCTATAGTCCCCTCCGGCAATGCCGGTAGGGGACTAAAAACATCCCCATTGCACCTAAATAAGCACATATAAGTATTTTGATGGGCTTCCTTGTCAGCCACATACAAAATTGGGAAAAGCAAGGCCTGAATCGACCATACACACATTGGAAATGTTCTGCTCAAGGAGAGAATGCAAGTGACTCCGGAGAGTTTTTGAGTGTCAAAGTTGTATTATTATAGACATAGTATTGTACTCATAATATCAAATACAGTATACTATTTATTATTTCTTTATTATCATGATTTTGATTCCTACTTTGCTTTTCTTTCAGGGCAGGAACTCGGGAAGTTCATAACAAGCTGGAAAAGAATAGGTATGTACTTATTGACGTTATTGTTTACAAGACTTCAAATTTGTCCCAGTTTGTGATAATTCTTTTGGATTCCTGCTACCTATGCCACACAAATCCATTTTTGACACCGAGAAAATGCAATTTTTCTTGTATCTTGGGATAAAAATCATCTTTGTTTACACCACTCTTCACATGAATAAAATGAGCAAAGTAGTTTCCTGAGCATCTCACTCGTGATCCACATATCAAGGTAAGCACACTAATACATTAAATAAGTGGTTGTGATTCAGTCATATGCCCCTCTACAGGGATAACCGAGCCAGCACCAGGGGCCAAAGAAGGTCCCTTTCCTAATCCACCTTATTTTTCCCAACTCCAGCTTGAAAATTCCCAATCTTCTTCCCTAAACCGTTGAAACTTGTTACACATAGTTCATGCCTGACAATTATGTATTTTTTCCAGTCAAAACAAGGAATTGCTCTTTTGAAATGTCTTTCAATTTTTAACAACATGACCTCGGATACATCAAGACAACAAATATCAATGAAAATCATCATTTGTGTGTATTTTGAAAAACCTGTATATTTTTATACTGTACCAATGACCCAGACATAGCTGGTGCTAACTCTTAAAATATAGGGCCAAACACAAATTTTGCCCCCCAATCCCCAAAATTTGCATCTAAAACTAAAGAAAACATGTCCTGAAAGGCCCTCCACACCTCGCCCCCACTGCGCATGCGCAGTGTCAAGGACGGTCCGAAATTGGCGCCATTTATCATTCTAAGTTTGGCCCTTCATCAGTTAACATCTGACTGATCTTTGTGCTTTTAAATCTCAGTTTAAATGATGCCAGACACATAAATATTAGTGAAATGGTGATTCTAAGGAGGATAGAAAAGGAGGAGAGGAAAAGAATGTGTGACAGAATATTATCAGGGCTGTAACTTAAAATTTTTTAATGAAATTATGTTAAGTTACCTATTTTCAAGGCAGCAGCCATTTTGTTGTCATTCTGATTATTTAGTTACACTGTTTTTTCAAGTGTTTTTCCTCTCTCCCTGTCCTTTAAGTTCCCCCTTGCTATTCTCCCATGCTTTTGGCATAGTTTCTGTAATTATTATTACTAAAATTTCTTGGGAGTTTTAGCTTAATAACAGAATGAATTCTGTTCTTTCCCCATGTTTACGTCTTCACCTACGGGTGGTTATCATTCTATATGTGGTCAGTGTACTCGCATTAACTCCTGTTCTGTATCGTATGATTTCGATGACAATATGGGAAGCGTATGTCACGGTATGTTGTTGGGGATTTGGACACTCCGGTCCTTTCCCCGCAGGGTCACTCTACTTTATCAATTTCTATTTCAGACGATCAAGATTAGGGTGATGTATCTGTGATGTCTTCCAACAGTGTGCCTCCGTCGTCACAATTAATGAAGGGCTAGCGGAAAAGTGCTCATGTAATACGCCAATTGCCTAAGAGGACCCTAGTAGGTTCGACGGCCTTTGACGTCCGCTAGCTCGCCCGGTGTAGCGTCCATTCACCGAATGGTTCGGCAGCCGGGTTCGTCCGTTGCGGTCTAGAAGGAATTTTGGGGTGATGCGAGCACTATAAAATTAACTTAATGCACACCCAGTGACGGCGGATCGGAGGGAGAACGGAGGAAGCCTTTTAGTCCGGTTCATAGCTCGTTCCGGTCCATCCGGACGGCAAGCGAGAGAGGCCCCTCTCTCGTTCAACAACATCTGGCCCCAGATGTTGTGGTACAAATGTGTCGTTAGCGGAGCATACGTCCGTCGCTCGGGACGCTCCGTTGTATAGGCAGTCCGCTGAGACTGCTAAGGCTTCCTCTTCTCGTCAGCGCACACGACCGCACCTTGGCTGCGTGACCGCCGATATATTACCAGCTTCGCCGATCAAGGATTCTTCGGCGACCAGGTCACACCATCCGGCAGCCAGGGATTCGAGACCGATGGACTCCGGACGTTCGCATAGGAAGTATGCGGGAGCCATCTGATGCGGAGCTGCCCTCGGCGAAGCACCGATAGACTGCGCCTCCGCAGGTCTCGACGCCGGACATTCTTGTGCACATAGCACAGCTTATCGCAGCATCCCAGCAGCCGACAGAAACGGTGTCGGATCGAGAATTATCCGACAGCGCTGGGTCGGTAGCCGGGGACTCGAGGCCTGCAGACTCCGGACGTTCGCATAGGAAGTGTGCGGGAGTCAACGTACACGGAGCTTCCAGCGGCAATGCATCATAAGTCCGCTACTGCACAGGCCTCGGGAACGGACGTGCTTTCCTTAATAGCACAGTTTATCGCAGCATCCCAGCATCAACTGAATCTGTCGCATATATTTTATCCGACGATGCTGGGTCGGGACGCTCCGCGGAAGCGGGTACGGACGTCCGAAAGTTTCATCCGGTCCGACGGGATACCGAAAGGGATTCGGTGGATTTCAAGCTTTCCCTTTCGAAACAACATATGTGGCGATGCCGGATAAGAAACTGATAGCGTCGGTGGACTTAGAAATTTTTGGTTCGGTTCAGGGACATCGTCCCTCAGTTCCGACATAGTCCAATAATGTCACACAAACTTTCGAATTATTGAACGACGCTATATATATTATTATTTTATGCTTGCTATCCAAGCATTTCTGGTTTCTTGTTCGAAGAGTTATGGAGATGTCTTTCAAAAGTGTGCCTCTGTCGTCATAGTTAATGAAGATTTAGCGGCAATAAGTGCTCATGGAATATGTCTATCGCTTACGGAGTGACATTCGCTAGCTCACCCGGTGTAGCGTACATTCATCGAATGGTTCGGCTGCCGGGTTCGTCCGTTGCGGTCTAGGAAGGAGATTTGGGTGATGCGAGCACTTTAATTACTTTAGTACTCACCCAGTGACGGCAGATTGAGGACAGATCGGAGGAAGCCAACAACATAGGGGACCGCATGTTGTGGTTCAGATATTTTACATTCGGAGCATATGTCCGTTGCTCGGGACGCTCCGTTATATTGACAGTCCGAGAGACTGTCTTTAATGCTTCCTCATCCTCACAGCAGGGTACACGACCGCACATTGGCTACGTGACCTCGAGTATCCGATCAGTTTCGGCATTCAGTGATTCCACAGCGAATAGGTCGCGCCATCCGGTAGCCAAGGAACACAAGGCCTATACACTCCGTTCGCTCGCATATTGGAAGTATGCACGGGGTAACGATCTCGGAGCTTCCTGCGGCAATGCATCGTAAGACCGCTGCTCCTCAGGCCTCAGTGACGGACGTGCTATCCGAGTTAGCACAGTTGTTTCGCAGCATCCCAGCAATTGACGGTTTCTCAGTCGAATCAGGAATTATCCGACGGCGCTGGGTCGGTGCGGTCCGCGGTTGCATCAAGCTACGGACGACCGAACGCTTTATAGGGTCCGACAGGATGGCGAAAGGGATTCGAAAGATTTCGAGTTTTCCCTTTAGTAGTATCGGAAGATGCCTTTCATATCTTCTGGCATTTCTTCCAGTGATTATTTTTCGGACTTCATTGCTGCGATCTTGGATAAGAGACTTATAGCGTCATTGGACTCGGATTTTTCGATCGGTACAAGGACTTTGTCCCTGACTTACCGACGCAGTCCAATATTGTCATTACAACATGTGTTTTATTTTTCGACGCTATATATTATATATATATACAAGCCTGCTACTAAGCATGATAGTTTAGTTTCTTGTCCGCGTGGCTCATTTCTGCCATTTTATCTTTTTTACATATAGTTTATTTTGGCAGAGCAGGGCATACCGAGAGTTCATATGCGTCTAGACGGTGTGATTAAAGACTGCATATATTCTTTTTCGCCGTTTATGTCTTTTCCAATTTCAATGTTGGGAACGACATTATGTATAGTAGACTTAACTTAGACGCTTTATTATACGTAATCCGCCTTACTGAGGCGTTATCATTACGTCTTCAAGAAAAGATTTACGGGATATTATTCTCAATGTAATTTCTTTTGAGGGCAGTAGTTTGTTCACGTATAACTCCGCCCTTCAGTGGCTGATTGGAGTTGGTTAGACGTGATGCAGCCCTAGCTACATCCACGCGTGGATAGTAGGTTAAGAACTCTCTCAGAGTCGCTTCGTTCTCGGAGGAGCTTCTCTTCGACGGCAACTTTCCGGCAATCCATGAATTGCTTGATTTATACATTCTCTTGTCTATCTAGTGTTACAAGAGATTCAGACTGGGGCAAACATTCGGTGGTTGACTCAGAGAGTGCCGCCGCAGTTGCCGGACCCTAGTGTGGCTGTTATGACGGTTGCCAGTCAAACAGATTGGGATATATACTGATCCCTACGGATTCGAAGTGCCAGGGTCTTTGGGTTCCGCAGTCTTTTAGCTATCAGTTTAACTTCCGCGGAATAATGTTTTTTAGGCTTGCTTTATGTCATTGCATGAACATTATTCAGAAACGCATGCCCAAATTCCTGTCCTTTAATTCGACAGTAGTGGCGTATCTCCGGAACCAGGGAGGCACTCTTTCGTTTCCGTTATTCAATTTAATGGAAAGAATCCGTCTGTTGGTTATAGTACACCAAGTTCAGTTTTGGTCCGTCATATTCTGGGTCGTCTGATTGTTTTATCGCACTCCCGTTCTCTTACGGGTCGCTTGTTGCTGTCAGAATGGACTCTCAACAAACAAGTATTTAATCAGATTTGCTATCTATGGGAGCGCCCAATGATGTTTTATTTATGACACAGCTTGCTAATCAATTGCAGACGTATGTGTTGGCTTGTCCAGATCTCTGAGCTAATACTGTTAACGCTCTATTGATCTATAGGACGGAATGATAGGATACGCGTATCCTCCGGCGCTGTTGTTTTAGCAGGTATTGCTAAGATAAACAACCACAATACATTTCTGTTGATAGCATCTCTATCTTCACAGAGATCATGAGTAATTTACTCTCTTGTCTACTGTGGATCTTAACGTGAAATCTTCCTCTATGTGAGGATCTTTTTTCACTGGGTAAATCGTGTCATCTTTATCACAACCAGCAAGGTCGCAACCTTCATGTATTCCGTTGTGTGGTCCGTATTGCATTGTAAGCACTGTACTGGACGAGCTTTGGACGCGATTTCTTACTATAGGAGATCCTCTTCTTCGCTATTCTATGCGACTAAAGTGGAGGCTCTTCCGTCGTGGTGTAAGGATCATTATGTTCATATGGTTGATCCCTCCATACTACTCATTGCTAGTTTTTAGTATACTTGTTTCACAAGATCTACTGCAGCCTGTTGTTATTTAGGTTATAGGTTTATGTTACCTCATACCTATGCACTCTACGATAGTTTACAATTTGTCTCTTTATCTAAGTCAGTTAGTAACTTTTTGATAAATAGACTCAGAATCTTTAGATTAAATTCCTATACGGATTTTAACTTCGGTTCTTATTTAGCTAAGTAATCATTTGAGCCTCTGGAAACAGTAGTTTTCAAATTCTGACCTTTTAGACAGTAATTCTGTTGGTTTCTCTTTTACTGTAGAGTCAGTGAGTTTCATGCACTATCAATGGATGCTTTTCACTTTCATAGTTTCGGAATCAATACTTCCGTTACTATTTAGGTTGGATTGTTGCATAAGAGTTAGGCTCCTATTATCCGGAACCTATTATTTTAAGGTCCTTCCGTCTTCGTATGGGCATAGGCCTTTACTCTTTCCGGGTACAGTTTATGTATTTATAAACAGATATCTGTTTATTACAAGGGCGTAAGCTTCTTCTGTCTTTGACGTCTAGTAGAAGGACGTTACGCTCCATTTTATTGTTAATGGATTCTATTAACTAGCGTACTGCTTATGGTATATCATTGGCTTAGCAGTTGTGCTTAAGATTTCGGCTCATGAAGTAAGAGTTCTTCTACTTCTTGGGCTTACATTAATAGTGTTGCTATTATAGATTTTTGAAGGCTGCTCATTGCGCTCAGCCATCCATTCATGAATTTTATCTCAGAAATATCGAGTCCATTTCTGGAGACCTCTATTGTTAGGTCTATTATCTACTGCTCAGAATGTCATTCACTTAACAGTTGCTACTATAGCTAGGTAGGCTGTCTGTTTCGGCAGTGTCTCCGTTCGGCTGCCCTCTTCGCTCTGGGCTATTTGACCCAGGGCAAGAAAAAGGGGGGGGGGGAGGGTGTTCCCTTGGGTCACCTGTTTTTACTATGAAAACTAGGGGATACCTCCTCCGGAGTTAGTAATTCTGAGCTGTTATTGGGATGGTTGTTTAGTGAGAAGTTTAAGTTTATAAAATTCATTCAAGTCTTAGTTTTTAAAGTATAGCTTTTGAATATTGCATATGTCAACGGACATGATTATGCAATTCTCACACACTTTTAGGAGTATAAGAGTCTCTATTCTCTAGACTTACTTTATTATTGGCTTACTTTAAAAATTATTAGTATAAGGATTATTGGATATTAATAGAGTACATGGATGTATGAAGCTCAATTTTTGGAAGGTGTTGTATCTTTCTAATTTATCATAAATAAGAAAGATACATGTAAGGCCTATTACTTCTTTTCCCTACAGGGGATGACTCTATTTTATTTTATTGAGCGTATTCCATTTTGCTCTATGTCCTTGGCCCTCCAGCCTTTTTACTATTCAGCTATGTCTGGGTCATTGGTACAGTATAAAAATGTTAAAAAATTTATAGTAATTTATATATTTTTTATACTTACCAATGACCCAGACGGGGATGGCCCTCCCAGGAGTTGGGAACTCTTGCCTCCCCGCTGAGTACATAGCGCTTACCAGGCACTGGTTTTTAGAATGATAAATGGCGCCAATTTCGGACCGTCCTTGACACTGCGCATGCGCAGTGGGGGCGAGGTGTGGAGGGCCTTTCAGGACATGTTTTCTTTAGTTTTAGATGCAAATTTTGGGGATTGGGGGGCAAAATTTGTGTTTGGCCCTATATTTTAAGAGTTAGCACCAGCTATGTCTGGGTCATTGGTAAGTATAAAAAATATATAAATTACTATAAATTTTTTAACTTTCTAAATATTTTTCATGAAATCTAATCATGGCTGCTGTGGTGCAGCCATGACTATATTTGATAAAAAGTTCATTAAAGTTTGACCCAAGAAATCGATGTTCAAAAAGTCGTTACAATTTGTAGGTGAAAATTTGGTTTGGAATGCTCAAATTTTACATATTTTAGTGGCAAGTGATTTTCTGTCCTAGACAGGAATATCAGCTGGCTGCATGTAAGGAGTTAACCTTGCCTTTCTGTTCTGTGGTTTGTGAACAAAATAAATAATCAGAAAGGTCAGATCTATCACTTGTCCTGTACATGTAGTAAGCACTCAGGCTACCTGTCAAATTCTCTAAAGAATCCAGTGCTGTTATGTGCTGTTTGTTTACCCTTTTTTATGCCCCTGCAATAAATAGCTGGGGGGGGGGCATATTGTTTTACCCCTGTCCATCTGTCTGTCTGCTGTTCATCCATTCACCTGCATCTAGAGTACATTGTTTGTCAGAAACTCCTCTCACAGCTTTCAAGCTAGGACTTTTTTATTTCACAGGATGTTTGTACATATTCCACAGGTGGGCATAATGTCAGGATTTTGATTTTCACAAAATTACAGGTTGTTGTAAATTCTTTTGTATAATTTCACCTGGTACTTGGTTTGTGTGAAATAGACTTTGCAGGGGCATCATATGTGTCTTACAGACACAGCTCTTGTACGAGTGACAAATCACAGTTTGCTCTTCAACATCTTGCGTCCATGAGCTTTGAGGGGACATGTTTCAGTCTAGTTTATTGACGTTTGCATGTAAACTATCACTGATAAGATGTCATGTTCTTTTGCTCACAAAAATATACAGATATACTTTTTGTGCTTTAGGTTTAGTACATGTATTCCAATCAGTAAGTATTTAATTCCACTTGAAACTGAAGGCATAAAAATATTGACAAAATTGGTGAAACTATGTGCCCTAATTCATAACATTTTAGGTGTGATGATTCTTCATTCATAATTATTTAGTAAACCACTGTGCAAAATTTGACGAGAATGCTCGTTTCGTTTGCGTGGTGGTTATGGCCGTTACGCAAATTTAACTCTACGCGAATGGGTGATCGGTTAGCCAAAAGTTGCATCTTGAATGGTAAAGTCTGAGTCACTTAACTGGTAGAGTGCTATTTTTTTTTCTCAGCCTCAAGATTTGTTCACAAATTTTTGTCTTGTTACAATTCATGGGAAAGTGCCTATAGGCACTCTCCCATAAACTGTAACAATGCAAATCAATGGAGATGAAGTAATTTTTAGCTTAACTTGACAAAGTCAAGATAAGCTATTGCCATTCATCACGTGTGCGGAAGTCGGTGAGTCTGTTCACATTTTCCTTTAGCACGGGCTACACCCCGCAGTTCTTGTCTGATATTCATGAAATTTCATATGCAGGTTTGGGGTCATGTCCAGATGAGAACATCCCCTTTTGGTCCAATCGGTCAACTGGTATGGCTGCCCGAGCCCAAAACCTGAAAACCATTAGCACAGTCTACAGGTCGTATTTATGAAGGGATTTCATTGTAACTTGGTAGAATGCCTCTGTATAATGCCTAGATGAGAACGTCCCCTTTTGGGCATGATCTGTCAACCGTGATGGCTGCCCAAGCCCGAAACCCCAAAACTTTTAACACAGTCTGCAGGTCATGTTTAATATGGAGGGGTTTCATTGTAACTTGGTAGGATGACTCCTTATGATGTCTAGATGAGAATTTCCCCATTTGGGCGTGATCTGCCAACCGTGACAACTGCCCGAGCCCAAAATCGAAAAACATTTAGCAAAGTCTACAGGTCATATTTATTGAGAAATTTCATTGTAACTTGGTGGGTTGACTTCATATAATGTCTAGATGAGAAAGTCCCCTTTTGGACGTGATTGGGCAACTGTGACGGCTACAGGGGCCCGAAGCCCGAAAACGGTTAGGCACAGTCTACAGGTCATATTTATGAAGGGATTTCATTGTAACTTAGTAGGATGACTCCAAATAATGTCTAGATGAGAACGTCCCATTTTGATCGTGATCATTCAGCCTTGGTGGGTGCCCAAGCCCAAAAACCTTTAGCATAGGCAAAAGGTCATATTTATGGAAGGATTTAATTGTAACCTGTTAGGTTGACTCCATATAATGCCTAGATGATGACATCCCCTTTTGGTCGTGAGCACAGTCTACAGGTCATATTTATGAAGGGATTTCATTGTAACTTCGTAGGATCACTCCAGATGATGCCCAGATGAGAATGTCCCCTTTTGGTTGCGATCATTCAACCATGATGGCTGCCCGAGCCCAAAGCCCAAAAACCTTTAGCACAGTCTACAGGTCATATTTATGAAGGGATTTCATTGTAACTTGGTAGGTTGACTTCATATAACTTCATATAATGTCTAGATGAGAATGTCCCCTTTGGACGCAATTGGGAAACTGACGGCTACAGGGGCCCGAAGCCCGAAAACCTTTAGCACAGTCTACAGGCCATATTTATGAAGGGATTTCAATGTAACTTGATAGGATGACTCGTTTTGGAATAATTTCACTGTAACTTGGTAACTTTTGTTGATATACGTTAACTGTGAGGCCACATACATTAACTGTGAGGTCATATTAACCCACCCTTCAGCTCTTTAGTACAGTGTACACCTCATATTATTTTTATTAAAAACATAGCATACAGGGAACAGAAATGAACATATTCCCAATTATCACAATTCTTGTCTTATTTCATAATCCTTTCATAAACATTGAACATTATCCTTTTCATCAAACACAACACACAAGTTAAGCTACAGTGTCATTGACACTTTCATACTTATAAGATAACATGAAGCATATCCACAGAATATGAAACCTTCAACATTAGGTGCCTGCAAATTCAGAATAAAGCCCAAATATGGGCTTCTAGCACTCTACCAGTTAACTCTTAACCTGCTGAGTATTTTTAAGATATTTTTCATCAGAGCTAGTCATGGCCGCTATGAAGCAGCCATGACTAGATTTGATGAAAAATATATTAAAGTATAACACAAGAAATCATTGATGAAAACATCCATTTAATTTATAGGGGGAAAATGTGATTAGATGTGCCCAAATTATATTGTTTTCAGTGACAAGAGAAACCCTGTTCTGGGCAGGAATACCCGCCAGCAGCATGCAAAGAGTTAAGCACCCTTTCTTGTGTCTTGATAGATTTTTTAGACTCTTGCTGTCATGGTTATATATATTTCAATTCCATGCAATATATGAATACTTTTTCATGATAAAAAAAGTTTTTTCAAGAATTTTTGCACAGCTACATGGCTCACTCGGTTAGCCATCTCCAACCCACGTTAACGGTCAGTCGGTTAGAGTCATTTTTGAAATTTTGCACACTAGTAAACAAACATTTTAATCGTATTGATGATGTCAATAGAGATTCAGTCAAATCAAGTCTCGATTGAGAAACATTTTTTGCGTGGATTCAAAGAAAAAGAATGTTTATGATATCTTTTATGATATCTTTTTAGATTCCAGTGGATTGAATATTTTGGTTTGGTCTGACCAACTGAAATATTCCAGTTAGTTGAATGTAAAGATAGGCAATGGACTATTAAAGGGCTAGACTGGTTCCAGGACATAACCACATCAGATTTGGTGGACAATTTGACTGGTGACTTAAGAGCTTGGTCCTGTGGATGAGTGTAAATTCCATAACCCCCTACCTTGTTAATCAGTCTTATCACCATGACTTGATCAACCTACACTGTCATTCATTTAACTCCAATGACTTTTGGCTACATGTATTTCCAATTTTGACACAGTTTTCTCAGAACTGCAGCTTATGGCCTTTTCCTTGATGTGCATTCATGACATTAATAAAATTGAGGGGTCATAAATGTTGGATTGAGTGGGAAAAAGTCGTTTTCTACAAAATGAGTGCTTATCATTGTTTTCCATCTGGAGGACTCAAATCTTTGATCAGAACTGTAGTTCAGTCAGGTTTTTAAAAAATATGTCTTCTAGAAGCATTTTTTGCATAAAAATGAAAACGCAATCATTTCTACATAATTTGTACATTGCCGTGAACTGGTTGTAATCCACACGTGGCCAGTGATGGCCACAATGCATTTACTATGGCATAAAAATTGTCAGCTGCAACATGTTAATTCATGAATTAAATTTTTGATGATTATTCCTATAATTATTCCTAATATTATTGCGTCCATGGAAATGTTGCCCATCTGTGAAAAGTGACCAGTCCACCACCGCCGTACTCTATGTGCTGAAAAAGACTGTAGTGCAAGTTGCCCTTCTAAGCCACTTTTTAATTCCTAAATTTCCGTTTTTTTTCCAGCTGAAATAGTTGACACCAAGCATATCCATACCAGTCACTGCAATCAGTTTCTTTACTTCACACTGTGATTGAACATAATTTAACACTGATTCTATCCTTCGTATATATTTTAGGGCTTTCTTTCTGTCCTATTTAAAGCATTAGATGAGCATTTCAAACTAAAAACCTCCTACATGTACCTGTTCCAAACTGTATGCAAACACAATCACCTATTCATATTATGTAGATTTCTGCAAGTGGTATGTGTAGTTAGGTCACAACATTACTTTCTTCGAAAAAAAATACGGAAACGTCAGCATGAAAGCACATATATCACTATTTTTGCATTGAATGCAGAAGTCATTGTTAATCAGTTTAAACCGCTCTTTCATCCCTCATTTTAAGGCTTTCCAACCTCCCTTCGGTCACAACATTAATGGTCTATAAGTTTGTTTTTTTTCATATTAGTTTCTTTCAATAGCTATGTGAGCTCTGTGAAGCAAGATTTAGTTAATTAATCCATTTGCCAATCCAGAGAAACAAATTTTGGTTTATGTAATTTATTTTAACCCTGCTTGTGTGGCATTAGTATGTTGAGGAGCTGACAGTTGCTTGCCATTGCTCAGTGGTTCTCTCCAGGTACTCCAGCTTCCTCTACCCGTTAAACTGTCGTGGTCATGATTAGCCATTGTGCAGAAATATGTGACCTTAAACACCAATAAATAAATAATGTAATTTATTGGTGAGAAGTTTTTCAAACAAACTCCTTTGATCATTTCATTGACATGGAACTATTCTTTGTTTCATTCTAAATTTTCACTTATGTGGATATTTCACTAGGGGTCTTTTAGTTGCTTATTTTGAAGTGTTAATAGATTAGGTACAGTATGAAGAGAGTGTATTACCACTAAATCACCCACAGAGTGGAGATTTCACCCAAGTAATAATTGCAAATTTGTTGCAAAGCATAACAATCACAAGCAAAGTTCCAGCCAATGGACATCCAGGTTAAACCCAGAGGTCCATTGGCAGAAACATTGCTAGTGTTTTTTGCCCATATGTCCAGAATTTGAAAGTGATACATTGGGTGATAACTCCACTCCACGGGTGATTTTGTTACAATCCACTTTCCATGTACTGTAGATGGTGACAGGCACTTGGAATGAATTCTGCACACTTAAAAATGCTGTCTGTCAACTTTTCTGCAGGAATGCCTCTAGTGGGGTTTTTTTTATGCCAGTTTTCTGATTTTTTGACCAGACTATTTTATACATATGGTGTAAGATGCAGTTTATAAATATATGACTTCTGTATTTTTACTACAGGCATTGTTTTATTTTATGTTAAATAGCAATTAGGCAAATCAGATACCATGCGCTGCAATGTGCTGTACGAGTGCACACAGTGTCTTAATTTGGATGTGATAGTTGTGAAAGTAAAAAGATATAGAGGGAGAGAAAGCAATAAAAACTGCTGTTAATCTGATCAAAGCATTTTAATTGATGGGCAATCAAGAAAATAATTAGTGTAAAATTTCTTTGTGCATTTTGTTTTGTTTTTGCATCAAGACGGTTCATATTTATCCACCATCTGTCTAAAAGTATCTTTAAATGATTTTGTGTTGACATGTGTGACTGCTTGATTTGAAGTCTGAACTGTAATCTTCATATCTAGAAACAACTTCTGTTTAGCCAAGAGGTTTTAATACAGACTATTAATATGGTTGAACCTCTGCTCATTGTCATTTCAAATCCATAATGATGCCTAGTTACAGGAAAGGTTGGGGGTGAATAGATGTTTTCGTACATTTGTAATGTAGATGTTTTTTATTATATATTTGTTACTAATGGATAAATGTGTAATTCTTCAATATTTGTTTTTTTGCAGGAGGGCACATCTCAAAGAGTGCTTTGATATTCTGAAGCAGCACATTCCCAATATGGAAGATAAGAAAACATCTAATTTGAGTATATTGAGGGGAGCTCTGCGTTATGTTCAGGTTAGCTGGTTTATAGGCAGCCCTGTGAATTAGCGCTGAAAGTTCAAAATCAAACAAAGTATAGTGGAACCGTGTTATAGAACAGCCGTCGTGGACTGGTCACTTTCCATGATTGGGCAATATTTCCACAGATGCAATATTATTAGATTCCAAACACTAATTATAGGAATGATCATCAAAAATTTAATTAATGAAGCACCAGGTACAACCCGGTGGTTCATTAATTAAAAGTTTGCTGATGTTGAATTTTATTACCTGGTAAACGCATGTGTGGATATCACTGCCCACATGTGGAATATGACCAGTCTACTAGTATGGAGACTGTTCTGTAATTGAATAAGCACATTGACAGCAAGAGAATATTCAAGTAAAATGAATATTTAATTAATCAAAATTTGGTAATTTTGCAATATTCTGGTGATAAATTGAGTATTTATTTTATTATATCTTGTTAGACAGAGCTCACTGAGCTCTGTTAATTAAAATATAACAGAATAAATTAGGTTATTACCACCATGTGGGTTTCCGAGATGGTGTCCTGAAGTAGAGACCTTGTCTCTGGGCATACATATTGACGAGTCCATTAGAACGGGTCGATATATGATGCGGAGACAGGGGCAAAATGTCAATACCCTATCTTGGAAACCCACTTGGTGGTAATAACCAATTTATCTTACAATATTCCTCCATTTATTCACTTATTGCAATATATTTTGACAATCATTCAGCATTTTAAGAATTGATTTTTATGAATGAAGATCATGATGTCATGGTATTGCATTCTTGTGCTGTGCATGACATATTAAATCCCCATTCATTGTTCTACTTGTACTATAACTACGAATGTTTATAGTAGTGTTTCAGCTGTGTGTTTCTTTATTTTATTTTTCAGGCTTAATGCATGGCATGCCCACATAAAAATGTCATAATGCCAAAAAATAGTCTAGTCTAATTTATTTTGTTGAATTGGTAATTTATTTATAATTTAATTACTGTTACCAAAAATGCTGGACTCAACATGTGTACCGGTGTCCCAGTTTTTTTCGCCCCCCCTCCCCCAGTAAAATTTCCCCCAGGGGGGGAAAAATCGGTTTTACAGTATTTTCGCCCCCCCCCCCCCCCCACTAGTTTTTTTTTTACCCCCACCCTGATATTTTTTGCCCCCCCCCCCCCCCCCCATCTGAATTTTATTTATTTTTATACTGTACCAATGACCCAGACATAGCTGGTGCTAACTCTTAAAATATAGGGCCAAACACAAATTTTGCCCCCCAATCCCCAAAATTTGCATCTAAAACTAAAGAAAACATGTCCTGAAAGGCCCTCCACACTTCGCCCCTACTGCGCATGCGCAGTGTCAAGGACGTTCCGAAATTGGCGCCATTAATCATTCTAAGTTTGGCCCTTCATCAGTTAACATCTGACTGATCTTTGTGCTTATAAATCTCAGTTTAAATGATGCCAGACACATAAATATTAGTGAAATGGTGATTCTAAGGAGGATAGAGAAGGAGGAGAGGAAAAGAATGTGTGACAGAATATTATCAGGGCTGTAACTTAAAATTTTTTAATGAAATTATGTTAAGTTACCTATTTTCAAGGCAGCAGCCATTTTGTTGTCATTCTGATTATTTAGTTACACTGTTTTTTAAGTGTTTTCCTCTCTCCCTGTCCTTTAAGTTCCCCCTTGCTATTCTCCCATGCTTTTGGCATAGTTTTTGTAATTATTATTACTAAATTTTCTTGGGAGTTTTAGCTGAATAACAGAATGAATTCTGTTCTTTCCCCATGTTTACGTCTTCACCTACGGGTGGTTAGGCGTTGTGTTCTGCATCTACCATCTGATGTTCTGCAGTTTCTTCCCTGGAAGTCTCTGTTTTGCATCAGATAGTGTATTTTTGGTAACTGGTTTCGGGCCTGGGTGCCTGGAGTCTTATTTTAGTGTTTTTACACTCATTGTTTACATTTACAACAGCCCTCTGTGTGGGGGGGGATTTCTAAAAAATAATATCTTGATGTTATTTTAATCATAACTAGATACATTATTATTGTTCGTAAGTGTTGAATAAATTGTTTAAAATATTTTTAAAATTTTTGTCCACACTTAGGCTTGGGATCCATTGGGGCTCAACGTTACTTTTCAGAAACTTGGGCTGTTCTGAAAAAATATGTTTTCAAAATATTTTGATTTCAATTATTTTTTCTATATTAATGGATCATATTATTATTATGTATTTTGATTGCCAGGGGTTAGTGCGAGTACCAGGACTTGTTTTCTTTTCACATTGAAAGGATATTGATCAATTGTTTTAAGAGGAAGTCTTCCTCTGACTTTATTATCATTCTATATGTGGTCAGTGTACTCGCATTAACTCTTGTTCTGTATCGTATGATTTCGATGACAATATGGGAAGCGTATGTCACGGTATGTTGTTGGGGATTTGGACACTCCGGTCCTTTCCCCGCAGGGTCACTCTACTTTATCAATTTCTATTTCAGACGATCAAGATTAGGGTGATGTATCTGTGATGTCTTCCAACAGTGTGCCTCCGTCGTCACAATTAATGAAGGGCTAGCGGAAAAGTGCTCATGTAAATACGCCAATTGCCTAAGAGGACCCTAGTAGGTTCGACGGCCTTTGACGTCCGCTAGCTCGCCCGGTGTAGCGTCCATTCACCGAATGGTTCGGCAGCCGGGTTCGTCCGTTGCGGTCTAGAAGGAATTTTGGGGTGATGCGAGCACTATAAATTAACCTAATGCACACCCAGTGACGGCGGATCGGAGGGAGAACGCAGGAAGCCTTTTAGTCCGGTTCATAGCTCGTTCCGGTCCATCCGGACGGCAAGCGAGAGAGGCCCCTCTCTCGTTCAACAACATCTGGCCCCAGATGTTGTGGTACAAAATGTGTCGCAAGCGGAGCATACGTCCGTCGCTCGGGACGCTCCGTTGTATAGGCAGTCCGCTGAGACTGCTAAGGCTTCCTCTTCTCGTCAGCGCACACGACCGCACCTTGGCTGCGTGACCGCCGATATATTACCAGCTTCGCCGATCAAGGATTCTTCGGCGACCAGGTCACACCATCCGGTAGCCAGGGACACGAGGCCTGCAGACTCCGGACGTTCGCATAGGAAGTGTGCGGGAGTCAACGTACACGGAGCTTCCGGCGGCAATGCATCGTAAGACCGCTACTGCACAGGCCTCGGGAACGGACATGCTTTCCTTAATAGCACAGTTTATCGCAGCATCCCAGCATCAACTGAATCTGTCGCATATATTTTATCCGACGATGCTGGGTCGGGACGCTCCGCGGAAGCGGGTACGGACGTCCGAAAGTTTCATCCGGTCCGACGGGATACCGAAAGGGATTCGGAGGATTTCGAGCTTTCCCTTTCGGAACAACATATGCTGTTGTGTATGTCATCTGACTTGGTCTTCTACAGCTTCTTTCGTCGGACCAGAATGCTGCGATGCCGGATAAGAAACTGATAGCGTCGGTGGACTTAGAAATTTTTGGTTCGGTTCAGGGACATCATCCCTCAGTTCCGACATAGTCCAATAATGTCACACAAACTTTCGAATTATTGAACGACGCTATATATATTATTATTTTATGCTTGCTAACCAAGCATTTCTGGTTTCTTGTTCGAAGAGTTATGGAGATGTCTTTCAAAAGTGTGCCTCTGTCGTCATAGTTAATGAAGAGTTAGCGGCAATAAGTGCTCATGGAATATGTCTATCGCCTACGGAGTGACATTCGCTAGCTCACCCGGTGTAGCGTACATTCATCTAATGGTTCGGCTGCCGGGTTCGTCCGTTGCGGTCTAGGAAGGAGATTTGGGTGATGCGAGCACTTTAATTACTTTAGTACTCACCCAGTAACAGCAGATTGAGGACAGATCGGAGGAAGCCTGTTAGTCCGGTTCCTGGCTTGTCCAGGTCCGTCCGGGCTGTGAGCGAGAGAGGTCCCTCTCTCGCCCAACAACATAGGGGACCGCATGTTGTGGTTCAGATATTTTACATTCGGAGCATATGTCCGTTGGTCGGGACGCTCCGTTATATTGACAGTCCGAGAGACTGTCTTTAATGCTTCCTCATCCTCACAGCAGGGCACACGACCGCACATTGGCTACGTGACCTCGAGTATCCGATCAGTTTCGGCATTCAGTGATTCCACGACGAATAGGTCGCGCCATCCGGTAGCCAAGGGACACGAGGCCTATACACTCTGTTCGCTCGCATATTGGTAGTATGCACGGGGTAACGATCACGGAGCTTCCAGCGGCAATGCATCGTAAGACCGCTTCTCCTCAGGCCTCAGTGACGGACGTGCTATCCGAGTTAGCACAGTTGTTTCGCAGCATCCCAGCAATTGACAGTTTCTCGGTCGAATCAGGAATTATCCGACGGCGCTGGGTCGGTGCGGTCCGCGGTTGCATCAGCTACGGACGACCGAACACTTTATAGGGTCCGACAGGATGGCGAAAGGGATTCGAAAGATTTCGAGTTTTTCCTTTAGTAGTATCGGAAGATGCCTTTCATATCTTCTGGCATTATCTTCCAGTGATTATTATTTCGGACTTCATTGCTGCGATCTTGGATAAGAGACTTATAGCGTCATTGGACTCGGATTTTTCGATCGGTTCAGGGACATTGTCCCTGACTTACCGACGCAGTCCAATATTGTCATTACAACATGTGTTTTATTTTTCGACGCTATATATATATATATACACAAGCCTGCTACTAAGCATGATAGTTTAGTTTCTTGTCCGCGTTGCTCATTTCTGCCATTTTATCATTTATACAAATAGTTTATTTTGGCAGAGCAGGGCATACCGAGAGTTCATATGCGTCTAGACGGTGTGATTAAAGACTGCATATATTCTTTTTCGCCGTTTATGTCTTTTCCAATTTCAATGTTGGGAACGACATTATGTATAGTAGACTTAACTTAGACGCTTTATTATACGTAATCCGCCTTACTGAGGCGTTATCATTACGTCTTCAAGAAAAGATTTACGGGATATTATTCTCAATGTAATTTCTTTTGAGGGCAGTAGTTTGTTCACGTATAACTCCGCCCTTCAGTGGCTGATTGGAGTTAGTTAGACGTGACGCAGCAACTAGCTACATCCACACGCGTGGATAGTAAGGTTAAGAACTCTCTCAGAGTCGCTTCGTTCTCGGAGGAGCTTCTCTTCGACGGCAACTTTTCGGCAATCCATGAATTGCTCGATTTACACGTTCTCTTGTCTATCTAGTGTTACAAGAGATTCAGACTGGGGCAAACATTCGGTGGTTGACTCAGAGAGTGCCGCCGCAGTTGCCGGACCCGAGTGTGGCTGTTATGACGGTTGCCAGTCAAACAGATTGGGATATAATACTGATCCCTACGGATTCGAAGTGCCAGGGTCTTTGGGTTCCGCAGTCTTTTAGCAATCAGTTTAACTTCCGCGGAATAATGTTTTTTAGGCTTGCTTTATGTCATTGCATGAACATTATTCAGAAACGCATGCCCAAATTCCTGTCCTTTAATTCGACAGTAGTGGCGTATCTCCGGAACCAGGGAGGCACTCTTTCGTTTCCGTTATTCAATTTAATGGAAAGAATCCGTCTGTTGGTTATAGTACACCAAGTTCAGTTTTGGTCCGTCATATTCCGGGTCGTCTGATTGTTTTATCGGACTCCCGTTCTCTTACGGGTCGCTTGTTGCTGTCAGAATGGACTCTCAACAAACAAGTATTCAATCAGATTTGCTATCTATGGGAGCGCCCAATGATGATTTATTTATGACACAGCTTGTTAATCAATTGCAGACGTATGTGTTGGCTTGTCCAGATCTCTGAGCTAATATTGTTAACGCTCTATTGATCTATAGGACGGAATGATAGGATACGCGTATCCTCCGGCGCTGTTGTTTTAGCAGGTATTGCTAAGATAAACAACCACAATACATTTCTGTTGATAGCATCTCTATCTTCACAGAGATCATGAGTAATTTACTCTCTTGTCTACTGTGGGTCTTAACATGAAATCTTCCTCTATGTGAGGATCTTTTTCACTGGGTAAATCGTGTCATCTTTATCACAACCAGCAAGGTCGCAACCTTCATGTATTCCGTTGTGTGGTCCGTATTGCATTGTAAGCACTGTACTGGACGAGCTTTGGATGCGATTTCTTACTATAGGAGATCCTCTTCTTCGCTATTCTATGCGGCTAAAGTGGAGGCTCTCCCGTCGTGGTGTAGGGATCATTATGTTCATATTGTTGATCCCTCCATACTACTCATTGCTATTTTTTAGTATACTTGTTTCACAAGATCTACTGCAGCCTGTTATTATTTAGGTTATAGGTTTATGTTACCTCATACCTATGCACTCTACGATAGTTTACGATCGAGTCTTTTGTCTCTTTATCTAAGTCAGTTAGTAACTTTTTGATAAATAGACTTAGAATCTTTAGATTAAATTCCTATACAGATTTTAACTTCGGTTCTTATTTAGCTAAGTAATCATTTGAGCCTCTGGAAACAGTAGTTTTCAAATTCTGACCTTTTAGACAGTAATTCTGTTGGTTTCTCTTTTACTGTAGAGTCAGTGAGTTTCATGCACTATCGATGGATGATTTTCACTTTCATAGTTTCGGAATCAATACTTCCGTTACTATTTAGGTTGGATTGTTGCATAAGAGTTAGGCTCCTATTATCCGGAACCTATTATTTTAAGGTCCTTCCGTCTTCGTATGGGCATAGGCCTTTACTCTTTCCGGGTACAGTTTACGTATTTATAAACAGATATCTGTTTATTACAAAGGGCGTAAGCTTCTTCTGTCTTTGATGTCTAGTAGAAGGACGTTACGCTCCATTTTATTGTTAATGGATTCTATTAACTATCGGTACTGCTTATGGTATATCAGTGACTTAGCAGTTGTGCTTAAGATTTCGGCTCATGAAGTAAGAGTTCTTCTACTTCTTGGGCTTACATTAATAGTGTCGCTATTATAGATTCTTGAAGGCCGCTCATTGCGCTCAGCCATCCACATTCATGAATTTTATCTTAGAAATATCGAGTCCATTTCTGGAGGCCTCTATTGTTAGGTCTATTATCTACTGCTCAGAATGTCATTCACTTAACAGTTGCTACTATAGCTAGGTAGGCTGTCTGTTTCGGCAGTGTCTCCGTTCGGCTGCCCTCTTCGCTCTGGGCTATTTGACCCAGGGCAAGAAAAAGGGGGGGGGGGGGGGGGGAGGGTGTTCCCTTGGGTCACCTGTTTTACTATGAAAACAAGGGGATACCTCCTCCGGAGTTAGTAATTCTGAGCTGTTATTGGGATGGTTGTTTAGTGAGAAGTTTAGGTTTTTAAAATTCATTCAAGTCTTAGTTTTTAAAGTATAGCTTTTGAATATTGCAATATTGCATATGTCAACGGACATGATTATGCAATCCTCAGACACTTTTAGGAGTATAAGAGTCTCTATTCTCTAGACTTACTTTATTTATTGGCTTACTTTAAAAATTATTAGTATAAGGATTATATTGGATATTAATAGAGTACATGGATGTATGAAGCTCAATTTTGGAAGGTGTTGTATCTTTCTAATTTATCATAAATAAGAAAGATACATGTAAGGCCTATTACTTCTTTTTCCCTACAGGGGATGACTCTATTTTATTTTATTGAGCGTATTCCATTTTGCTCTATGTCCTTGGCCCTCCAGCCTTTTTACTATTCAGCTATGTCTGGGTCATTGGTACAGTATAAAAATGTTAAAAAATTTATAGTAATTTATATATTTTTTATACTTACCAATGACCCAGACGGGGATGGCCCTCTCAGGAGTTGGGAACTCTTGCCTCCCCGCTGAGTACATAGCGCTTACCAGGCACTGGTTATTAGAATGATTAATGGCGCCAATTTCGGAACGTCCTTGACACTGCGCATGCGCAGTAGGGGCGAAGTGTGGAGGGCCTTTCAGGACATGTTTTCTTTAGTTTTAGATGCAAATTTTGGGGATTGGGGGGCAAAATTTGTGTTTGGCCCTATATTTTAAGAGTTAGCACCAGCTATGTCTGGGTCATTGGTAAGTATAAAAAATATATAAATTACTATAAATTTTTTAACTTTTTCTTCATTTTTTATATCATACTTATGCTAATATGGCAAGAAAAACAAAAGATTTCTGTTTTTTTTCTCCAATTTTGACAATGGTCATAGGGGTAAATGCAGAACAGATAGTTAATGATGAGATTTATGGAGATGACAATAGATTATGACTCAGCCAAGCCAGTAATCTGTTGCTTTGAGGAGGATTATTGAATGCCAGTTAGTGTGAGGATTAACATGTCCTGAATTCCTGAAACCCTGTTGAGTAACTTTAGACAGTGCTGAATTGGGGGCTGAGGTTTGATAGAATCATGAAGATTCCATGTCGTCAGAAGGATTACTGTATTATCAAAACTTTTTGGCATTTGGCAGCAGGCCTGTTATATATTGCCCGTATTTAGTGTCTTTGGTGAATATAAGACTTTAATAAATATTTCTAGTTTTTTTTCCCTCCCCCCCCCCTGGGGTGTAAGAAAAACTAGTTTTTTTTTCCCCCGCCCTGTCATATACAAAATAGTCTGTTCCTCAGGGAATTCCTTGTCGCCAAGAACCCTGCGCCTCAAGCATAGTTATGACTGCTCAGAAATAAATACCTCATGTCTTGAATTCCTGAAACTCTGTTGAGTAACTTTAGACAGTGCTTAACTGGGGGCTGAGGTTTGATAGAATCATGAAGATTCCATGTCGTCAGAAGAATTACTGTATTATCAAAACGTTTTGGCATTTGGCACCAGGCCTGTTATATATTGCCCATATTTAGTGTCTTTGATGAATATAAGATTTTAATAAATATTTCTAGTTCCCCCCCCCCCCCCCCCCCGGTGGGGGTAAAAAAATTACCCCCCACCCTGTCATATACAAAATAGTCGGTTCCTCAGGCCATTCCTTGTCACCAAGAACCCTGCGCCTCGAGCATAGTTATGACTGCTCAGAAATAAATACCTCATGTCTTGAATTCCTGAAACCCTGTTGAGTAACTTTAGACAGTGCTGAACTGGGGGTTGAGGTTTGATAGAATCATGAAGATTCCTTGTCGTCAGAAGGATTACTGTATTATCAAGACTTTTTGGCATTTGGCAGCCGGCCTGTTATATAGTGCCCATATTTAGTGTCTTTGGTGAATATAAGACTTTAATAAATATTTCTAGTTTTTTTTCGCTCTCCCCCTCCCCCAGGGTTAGAAAAAACTACTCCCCCCCCCCCCCCCAGACAATTCCTTGTCGCCGAGAACCCTGCGCATCAAGCATAGTTATGACTGCTCAGAAATAAATATCTCATGTCTTGAATTCCTGAAACCCTGTTGAGTAACTCCCCCAGAAGAAATTTTTTAAATTTAAATATTATTTGCTAATTTGGTGAAAAAACCTATCTTTGACTGATATTTTTTTTTTAACTTTGACATGGTCAACGTCAGGTGGAGGCCCACCTGATAGTGACCATGTCAAAGTTAAAAAATTTCTTTTTTTCAAAACGGAGGTGGGGGGGGGGGGGAGGGAGATTTTGGTAGCCAGGGGAAAATCGCCCCCCAGCCTGACATTGACCCTTGTCAAATTAATTGCAAAATTTGGGTTAAAGAGGGATTTTCTTGCAATGATATGACATGGAAAAATTGCCCCTCCTGATGTTGGCCTTTCAACTTCAGAATGAGAAAACAAATATCAAGTAGAGGGTTTTACGCAATATGAGCAAATCATGTGGTGCAAAAATTTTTCTTTTTGGAGGTGGGGGAAGATTTTTGGTGGCCTATTGAAATTTCCCCCCCCCCCCCCCTATCCCACTCCACCAACCAAAGGTTAACGATATCGAGATTAAAAAAAAAACTGTCAAAGATAGGTTTTCGTGCCAAATTAGCAAATAATACAATAATACGACATTGAAAACATTTCTTCACTGAAATGGGGGAAGATTTCTGTGGCCTATGAAAATTGTGGCCTATGAAAATTGCCCCCCCCCCCCCCCCCCCCCCGCCCTGTCATATACAAAATAGTCTGTTCCTCAGGCCATTCCTTGTCGCCAAATACCTCATGTCTTGAATTTCTGAAACCCTGTTGAGTAACTTTAGACAGTGCTGAACTGGGGGTTGAGGTTTGATAGAATCATGAAGATTCCTTGTCGACTGAAGGATTACTGTATTATCAAAACTTTTCGGCATTTGGCAGCAGGCCTGTTATAGTGTCTTTGGTGAATATAAGACTTTAATAAATATTTCTAGTTTTTTTTCCCTCTCCCCCTCCCCCAGGGTTAAAAAAAACTACTCCCCCACCCCCCCCCCCCCTCCGCCCGCCCTGTCATATACAAAATAGTCTGTTCCTCAGACAATTCCTTGTCGCCGAGAACCCTGCGCATCAAGCATAGTTATGACTGCTCAGAAATAAATATCTCATGTCTTGAATTCCTGAAACCCTGTTGAGTAACTCCCCAAGAAGAAATTTGTTAAATTTAAATATTATTTGCTAATTTGGTGAAAAAACCTATCTTTGACTGATATTTTTTTTTAACTTTGACATGGTCAACGTCAGGTGGAGGCCCACCTGATAGTGACCATGTCAAAGTTAAAAAAATTCTTTTTTTCAAAACAGAGGTGTGGGGGGGGGGGGGGGGAGATTTTGGTAGCCAGGGGGAAAATCGCCCCCCAACCTGACATTGACCCTTGTCAAATTAATTGCAAAATTTGGGTTGAAGAGGGATTTTCTTGCAATGATATGACATGGAAAAATTGCCCCCCACCTGATGTTGGCCTTTCAACATCAGAATGAGAAAACAAATATCAAGTAGAGGGTTTTACGCAATATGA